>JAKWJD010001758.1:50223718-50401250 GCA_027705065.1 Solanum peruvianum | reverse complement strand
GAGAGATCTTTCCAACACCGCCAAGTTCACGTATTTTTAATGTCGTATGAGGGAGATATGCATATCGAAAGTTGAGTTGTTGAGGTAAGAAAGTACAAATCCGAATTTAAGGAAGTTCAAACTAGTCTTTTTAACAATTAATTTCCTATTTCTTTTAAGGGATTTATTTGGGGTAAAAACAAGTTTTAGTTCAGATTAGAAAAATCAAAATCACGCTTAAGGCTTGAAGAAGAAAAAAAAAGAAGAAAAGGGAGAAAAGTCAAGGATTCGCTAAGAACACCAAGGTTTTGCGAGTAGAATTCGTCGACGGTGATCCCTATCAAGGTACGTGAGACCTTTTAGTCTTGGATCAGTTCACCCACACACCAATCTTTTTTCAATTTTTTGATTTTAGAATTGATTGAATGAGAATAGTGAAGTTCTTGAAAGACGTGGTTAAATTCTTGTTGATTGAGTTGTTGAATGTCTATTATATTGATTCGTAATTCCAAATTATTTTTCGAGTTATGTCTATTGGGTATTGAATGTACTTATAATCCTAAGGGTTTGAGAAAAGAAATATGGAGGTTTAAGCGATTTCGGATTAGAAAACGAGAGGAGAAAATCATTTAGACACACTTGGCAGCACCAGGCGCGCCGCGCCCCATCTACGCTAGAGGGCCTGGGGCGGCGGGCCTGCAATACGTCAAAATGGTGCCTCAGTCAATTGGGGGTGGCGCGGTGCACCCTGAACGAGCCTAAATTGACGTTTTGTGCTCAGTTTTCGTAGTTCAGTCCGATTAAGCCCTTCTAAGGTGTTTTAACACTTCCTAATGATTGTAACTATGCTAAATGAATTCTATCATATAGAAATCATCAAAAACACAAATTTACAACATTAAATCCATAACTTCAAATTCAAGGAAAAGTTAGAGCCAAGTCTAGAGAATTCCTTAAGTCCTTTCGTGAAGTCTTTTGCAAATACTTTATACTTGTTTTAAGGCTTAAAGACCAGTTGAGTAAAGGGCTAAAAATAAGAAAGAGAAGTTCATTTCAAGTTTCATAAGTCGTTTTAAGTTTCATTTTAATACTTAAGCTCGAGTTGTATTCCTTCAAAGCAGTATATGCGAACTAAATATTTCCAAAAAAACTTAAAATGTTTTCACATTTAAAAAGAAGGGAAACTGAGATTTCCAAAGAGCCATCGGGATAGTTTTCAGTTAAAGAGAAATAACTTTCTAAATGAAGCTAGCAGGCAAATTGATATTTCTAAGATAACCTTTGAGCTAAGTATTTTGAGCACTAATCTCAAACCACAGTATCAATATGTTTTAAACATAAGAGCCAGTATATTTTAGGAGTAGTATTGAGCCTTGATATGGGGGAGAGTTCAGAGAACTCACAGCCCTCATAAACCATGTAACCACCATGGGTAGAAATGGGTCATACTTTTTAGATGAACCCTTTTCGTAGTAGACTAGTGGATCCATTAGGCAGTTGAGGTCTTATACCTTTGGCCGGGTATATGATGCGCTAAAAGCGTGAGGTAGATCGTTGTATCATCACTGTAGCTCTTAAGTGATGGTCGTTAGTTAGAGAAAAGACCACAGAAGTTAAATGTATTTATGTATACATCAGTTTATTTGTATTTTTACATGCATCTTAAAGTTGTTTGTATCTTTGAATGTCGTTTTCAGAATGTTTTCAAATAACTTTTCTTCATATTGCACTTGATTTTAAATTGCTTTATATTGAAATAAGTAAGTATTATTGAGTTATGTTATTCCTGAGTTGAACAGAGCCAATGTAAATGTTATTTCTTACTCTTTTCAAGCTTAAGTTGTTTTACCATTCCAACTCGCGTACTCGTACATTCAATGTACTGATTCCTGTTGGCCTGCATCATATCATGATGTAGACGCAAGTAACGAGGATTGACATCCAGCGCACTGTTGATCCAGTAGAGCACTCCACAGTCAGTTGTGAGCCTCCTTGTACTCCGGAAGACATCTTTTATTACTTTCTCGTTAGTTCAATAGGATGTTGTGTGGTTTGTTCCTACATCCATCTAAATTAGTTTAGAGTCTTCATAGATAGTTAGTAATTCAATAGTCTTCACCTTATCATTATTATGTTAAAGACTTGGGTTGCCATTTTAGCCAAGTTGAATGTTTAAATCTTTAAAACATTCCAGTTATCTTATTATTCAGTTTAGTTATGTTCTTTGATCATTATAATTATTGATTGTTGTCTATCGCTAAGTTAAGTAAGCCAGACCAAGGATCCGCTCGAGTCCAACAATGGTCTTCCAGTGTCAGTCACGCCTAGGGTGTAGACTCGGGGCGTGACAATTCCTTATTTAAAAATTGACTTATATATACCCTTACACTTCTATAATTAGAAAAATGACTCATGTATACCCTTTTCAACTAATTAAAGTGAAATTATTTATTTTAAATAAAAAATGCTTTTTTTAGAAAATCACGTAGGGTATATATGAGCCTTCTAATAAAGTCCAAGGATATATTTAATTTTTTTCACACATAAAGTATTCTTTAGCTTTTTTAATTATTATTATTTGAGTTTGTACGGAATTCTTCTGTTCCTCAGTATGATCTCTATCATCATCTCTATTCTTCTTATCAGTTCTCTTATCCTATTTAGGTCTATGAATTTCTCTATCAATTTCATTACCTTAATCTTATTTCATTTTTATTTCTTTCATTCTTTAGTGTAAAATAAGAAAAATAAAAAGAAAAAAGTATGAACAGAAAAAGAGATAAAAGTTAAACCTAATTTTTGTTAATTAATTTTAACTAGTAAAAATAAATTTGATCATTTAAATAATAAATTCAAATTGATCATTGAATAATAAAAAAATATATGAGTAATTAATTTAAAAAAATTATTTTTTAGAGGAAAAGGGTACATACGAGTCAATTATATAACAATAGGGGTATATATGAGTCATTTTCGTAATGAAGAGTATGTCATGCCTAAATGACAAAGTTAAGGCGTATATCAATTATCAAACCTCTTTTTTCTAGTTTTCTAAACACTTTTATAATGTTTGGATAAAATAAAAAAAAATGATTTTAGGCGCTTATTATCATTTAGCTTATCAAAATTGTTATCTTATCTTGCATCACTTTCTTTCTTTTTTATGGGCGGAACCAATCAATATGATCTAAAATTGACACCTCAAGTAAGTTTTGTACATTTTAAACACTTAATAGACGTTTAGAGTGACTTTTTAATACTTTTTTTGACTTGACATATTGTTAATGATATGCCAACTCTAGAGTGCATGAAAAAGTTTATATATTTGTGAAACAACCTTTTCTTGACTTTGTTTCATCCACCTGCTCCTCCATCACTATATTAATCATTTCTCTTTATCTATTAGTGTTATGTTGTTATCATCAGAACCAATCATCTTTATCATTTGCTTCTTTCCGCACCACAAAAATCATCAAATTTTCATCCTTTTAACTCCTTTATAACAACAATTATAAGAAGTTAAATTTGGATCTAAAATAATTTATGATGAAATTCTATTTTTGTTATTTTATGCATGTATTTAAAGTTTTAAATTTTAACGACCTATCAAGGATATCAAATCAGAGAATATTTCTGATATGATACAATAGTAAAAAGAGGCTCATTTGTACTCTTATTCTCGTAATCTCTAATCACTTTCGTATAGTCTGTAAATACCTCATGAAACTTTATATGCTTTTAGAATAAATCTAAATATTTAACTTGACTTTAAAAAAGATAATTAAATCTAAGGATATTCACAAAAATCTTAAGTTGCTTAAAAAATCTCTTTCTGATTTTATTTAAATTTCGTACAACCACTTAGGTATACAAAACACATAATATACTTGAAGCCCAGAACTCAATTTTAACTAAGCAAAGAAACTCAAAAAGAAATTAGCATGTTAACTTGATTTATGAACTACTGAAATGTTATAGGGCCCTTTTAGAAACATGGTTGTTTGACAAGTATATAATCAAAAGAATCGAATACAAGATTTAGTATGCATATTATTCTTAAATAATATTTTCATAAAAGTCTCTAATAAAAAAAGTATTTTAATAACTGTCTTAGACGCAATATAATTTTTTTTGCAATACTTGAGCCTCACTCTTGATACAATAGTTCACTAATAGAATAAAATAAATATAAAAATCAATAAAAAATAATTTTTAATCGTAAATATACTTTACAATATTATAAGAATATATGAAATAATTAGCTATATTCTAATGTCCTTTATAGTCGATTTTTCTCATTCAATAATTATGATCAATATAGTAAAAAATAAAGAATTTTATTTCAACATATACTTTAAATATAAACTTAAATAACTTGAAATAGATCAGTTTTCTTTCAATGATCTAACATAACATCTATATATTTGTTTCTTCCACAAAATCCTTCCAACTTCCATTAATATATATGTAGAAGCACATTTCATGTCTTTTATTTTCTTTAAAGCTTAATTTAATTTATTATGTAGTAAAAAATTATATATATATTTTTAATTATTTATTAAAACGTATTATTTTTTCCAATAAAATATGAAATGAAATCAACCCACCTATCCCTAATTTGAGAGAGTACCTTAGAGAATCCATTGATTATATTCCCTTAAACCCTTGAAGTTTTATGAGAGAAAACCAAGACTTAATTGAGCACAACTTTCACATGGACTAACCTTCCATTTTTGATCTTCTTCTTCTTCTGCTAAAATGGTTTCTTCAATTGCCACTAAAATCCCACTTTGCCTACACTCATCAACCCTTAATCACAACTCAAATGTTGTTCAACCCATTTCCCTCAAAACCCTTTTTCTTCCTCCCCTTTACAGTCCCAAAACCCTGAATAATCTTTACCCCAAGCTCCAAGCACCTTCCAAATCCCAAAGTTCAGCTATTTTAACATGTTCTTGGAAACCCCAGAAAGGAATTTCCAAGTTTTTCTGTGAAAAGATTGTTGTTTTACTTGTTGGGTCATTCTTGTTTATGGGTATAAGGGCTAAACGTGTATTGTCATTGCCACAACCAGTTCAAGGAAGTAGTGTTGTTGAGACCCAAGAAGGAGATAGTGAGGAAGAAGTGATGTGTATGAAGTTGTTGGAGAAGAATCCGAGAGATGTTGATGCTTTGAAGACTATTGTTAATGTGAAGATGAGGAAAGGGAAGACTAAAGAGGCTTTGAAGTATGTGGAGAAGCTGATTAAGGTTCAGCCTAGAGAAATGGAGTGGAGGCTTTTGGAGGCTCTTTGTTATGAGATGATGGGGCAGTTAAGTAAGGCTAAGAGGTTGTTTAAGGAGATTTTGAAGCAGAAGCCTCTCCTGCTTAGAGCATTGCATGTATGGTTCCTAAACCCTGTTGTGTTTTAATGGAACTTCCATTGAGATATCCATAGATGCTTCCTTTTTATGGTGTGTGTGTTTATACACTAGTTTATATTGCATTGACACCATGTGTGAGTTGAGGAGGATTTGATAATATTTGTCTTAACTTTTGAGTTATTCTTGTTAATGGTTGTTGTTAATGATGATATTGGATATGCTTATAAAACATTGTTGAGTGTAAAACACTGGAGGTCATCTAAGTATCTTGTTGTGTGGAACTTTGTGCATTAAGACACTGAATGGCAGACCTAACAACCACTATGTGTTGTTTTATTTCATTTCTTATTGTTTGTTGTGGTGTATGCTGGTATGACTGATGCAGCTCCATCGAGTCAATGATTGTTTAGTTGTGATATTTTGTGACTGTCAAATTCTGCAATGGATAATGTCAATAACCTAGTACTTATTTGGCTATCTGTTTTATGGTTTGAAGACTGAACATGGACTCTAAATTTATGTGGAAGTTTCTACTCCCTCATGATAGATGTTGAATATGATATCCATTTTCTTTATCAAGTCAATGGCATAGTGACGGTCACCATATCATCAGTTATCCAGATAGTGATTGAGCAATGCATTCTTGTGAATTGATATTCTGTAAACACCGAGAAGAAGGATCATGTAGCTGGCTGGAATGACTTGGTCTATACAGTTTTACATGACTAAAGAAATGCAGGTCTAAAAGCCTTGGTCTAGACTGTTTTACATGACTCAAGAAAAAATTCAGGTTTTGTTCTTATCGGGACTTGTGAAATTCACCAGTAACTACATTTAAAGCCCAAGAAATTTGGTTAAGTTTGTGTAAAAAGCTGTTTTCAAATGGATAACCATGCAATAGCTGAAAATCCTGTCTCACTGTTGATTTTTTCAAGTCACCTTTGTTGACTTCTTGTTCTATGGATGTGGCAACACTTGGTTCCCATTGATGTGGTATTTAGTGGACTTTGTCCTTGATAAACTGAGGACTGAGAAGGAATGGTTGCTCCAGAAACCTGTTGGCCTACTGGTGGTTCTAACCATGTTCTTTCTGAACACTAGGGGTACTACCTGGTGTAATTAAAAATTAATGCTCAAGAAACACATGATGAATTATTTTAGAATTATGAACTTGTATGAAGGCTATCATGACCTTTCATATAAGGTAAGCTTTGACGCATTGTTATTAAAATACAGATCAAGCTTCCTTGAGGGGAGAAGTTCTACATTTGTCAGTTAATCTATAGTGTTATCTAACTTTGGATCCTTAGGGTTTACTATTCCAATCTGAGACAAGAATATTTTGAGATCAGTTATGTCATTTTCAAAATACCATTCCTATTGGAATGAAGAAGCAATTCTTTGAAGGATAGCTACAATTTTCAGCATGGGGGAGGAGAATAATATAAGTGTAAACATATAAATCTAAGCGGTGAACTTTGTAAGTAATCAGAATCAATAATGTATCTGTATTAAGTGATGACACTAATCAATTTGATGCATCCTGGGTATGAGTATTAAGTATGATGTGTGTCAGAAATAGTGGTCAAACTTTAGGTAGTCTTTTGGGTAATTCGAAACACCACTATGTCCTACCTGTTTGTCACTGGCATGTTCAGATCAAGGAGGAGTCCAGGCAACAAAGAGCAGGTGTCATGCTGTTTCTGATTTCTTCACTACTTTCTCTTCACATGTATAATTGAATGGGCATGTAATTTTAGGCAGTGAGTTTGAATATTTTGCTTATGTTTGCTTAGCTTATTTCTTTCATTTGCCACTAGTAACTTGTTATGCTTGGTATGAACATTTCATTAGAAGTAGAATACATCCCTTCTCAATTATTATAAGCCTTTGCTTATTAAGCTTATCATTGAATTGTTCCAGGGTTTAGCTATGGTGATGCACAAAAACCTTGAAGGTCCTGCTGTTTTTGAGATGCTAAATGGTGCTCTAGAAGTTGCTCGTCAGGAAAAAAGAGTCAATGAGGAAAGAAACATAAAAATATTAGTCGCACAAATGTATGTTGTTAAGGTAATCTCTTGAAGCACACCTGCTAAATCTGATTTCTTTAGTGTGACATTTATCTGTTACATCAAAAGTAGTTAATCAACTCTCATGAGGGGCCATGTAAATCATGATATCCTCCCACTATTAGCTTATGTTTTGTAGCTTGTCTGCTGTAACATCTTGTGCCTAAGTCGATGCATTAAGTGTAACAAAGATGTCTACCTTGTTTGCTTTATAATGATACCATTGAATATCCCTAGAGTCTGATGTAACACTGATGTACAGATAGAAAGAGAGGCAGTGTAGTTGGGTAAATGGTGAAAGTCTGACCACTTGCATGATGGTCTTGTTTTGCGGGTAATAGGTTGTCCGAGCATGTTGTCTTTTCTAAGTTAAGAGGTTGTTTTTGTCAGTGAAGGTCAGCATCAGTTCTCACCCACATGGTCAATGTTTTGATGGTTAGAGGACCCAGTTCTAGCTAGTTCTCCCCTATCTATTTTAAAAAGGGTAGAATAAAAAAATGTTCAGCCTAGTTCTCCTCTCTTACATTCATTCATGTCTTGCAGGGTGAATTAGAAGAGGCCTTACAGAAGTTTAAACTTCTTGTCCAAGAGAACCCAAGAGACTTCAGGCCTTATCTGTGCCAGGTATTTGTGTTCTGTTTTTCCACAGCATATATTACTTTATAAGCTTCAGTTGTTCTTGAATTATGAGCTCTTGTGAAGGATATGTTAAGAATTAGCAAATTATAGCTCTGTTAATGAGCTTAAACTTCTGGCTAAATGTTATTGTGCATCCTTGTATACCCAAGTGGCGCACTGTAATACTTTAAGAGCTTTTGATAATTGATCTTGTAATTTGATCAAGGTTGGAGATTGAACCAAGGTTCACATATTATGAGATTGGTAATACACTAATACTGAGAAGAATGATGATAAAATGCTGTTTCATATGTACTCTATGCAATGCTTGATCTACTCTGGATTAGATTCTAGGTCACTGATAACATGGTCTCAGGCAACAAAGTAATTAAATGGACGCCAAGAGATGGCAAAGCAAGTTAACTGCACAGTGAGGAAAGGTGGATGCATGTGTCATGCATATGCAGCAAGATTTGCTCGAGTGTAATTAATTCCGATTCACGTGATGATGCATGTGTTCTAAAAGCTTAATGGATATCTTTGTTGTTCTTGAATCTTACCGTGTTTGGTACTTGGTGACAGGGAATAGTCTACAGTTTGTTGGACAAGAAGAAAGAAGCCGATGAACAGTTTGAGATATATCGAAGTCTTGTACCCAAAGAATTTCCCCAGAGAGGTTTCCTTGATGATGTGGTGTTGGCTGCAAAGACAGAAACTAGGGAACAACTTGAGAAGGAGTTCAAGAATGAATTCTCTTACAAGACATGAAAAAGCCATGCCCAATTATCACAGTTTCAACTAAGGCTTATCATGACTGGATGGTTAAGGGGGTATATGGAGGGGGTTAGGATAGAATTAAAAACACTGCTAATGTAGAGATACAATATAGTTGAAATCTGAAGTTTAGTCTCCCTTGGAAGAGGAGTGAAGTTGTAGGAGAGTACATTTTTGTGTTATCTCTTGTGTTGATATTTCTTGTCTTTTTGGTAATCGAGAAATCCTCGAGGCCTGCTGGCAGTTCTATATTCGATGGATAATTGATCCGCCCCTCTAATTCTCCCCACTTAAACCTATATATCACTTGGCTATGCACTCTGAGGGTAAAAGAATTCTTAGTTCGTCTCTACAAGTAATAAAGCAGGAGTTCAATTACAACTAAATAAATTTTGCTCTATTTAAATCCAGCTCCCTACAAGCTTGGGTATTTTTTGCTATAAAATTTATGACAAGGTTTTCTCAAGGCATGAATATCGTGGGGTATGTGTATATATACATAAGGATCAACGTGATTTCATAGTTCGACTCACTCATTTTGATATGTTTTTACTCGAGTCGAATATCTATGATGAGAAATGTAAATTGTTTTAGCCAATATGGTATTACATGGGATTGAAACATATGTTTAACCAACAAAAAGATTGATATGTTTTTACTCGACATTGAAACATTGTTAAGTTTAATAAGAAAAAAAAGAAACATTGTTAAGTAATTTAATAAGAAAAAAAGATAATTTAGCGCCCACCGTGGGGCTCGAACCCACGACCACAAGGTTAAGAGCCTTGCGCTCTACCAACTGAGCTAGACGGGCATTTCTGGTTCACCCATTGTTATTATACATTTAGTAGCTATATTCTCATGGTAAACAACATTACATATTGTAGGTGTGTCCCTGGACATTTAAATCAAACTATAGGTTTCAAAATAAATTTCTAATTATGATAAATAGAGAGAAGAGTGCCTCCTCATAACGACAAAGGTTGCATATAGGAATTCACTGCTAACAGCATATGTAATATCAGTAGCATGATAACTCTAGTTTAAGCAATTTAGTCACAACTTCCAATTGAGTACTCAATGGCAAAATTCTGTAACAAATTAACAAGAGAGAATACTCGTGCAGCTGCAATGTTCCAACGCCAATGGTATTGATAGACTCAACCTGCTATCCCTGTGTTTTCAGTATCAATGCAATAACACAGTTGTTAGAACAAGAAAGAGAGGAACTTTTAGACAACAAGAGATTTGTGACTGCTGTACTAAAGATATGATGATATCGCAAAAAATATAAATGGTTGCAACAACAGTTACTAACTGGACTGTAAGTCCTTAAAGAGATTTTACAAAGAGAAGTGGAAATACATAGTTCTAGTGACTACTATGACACAGCAACAACTTGATGATTGAGATTTCAGACTTGTTTACTAAAGATATGATAAACGCGAAAAATAGATCACCTTTGAGGTAGATGAAAGGGTACCTTTGAGTCAACAGAGCAAGACTGAGGTTGTCTTACAATGTATATTTGATCACCATGACTGTTTTCATGATAAATATCCTGATTGCGGTGCCAAGTCCACAATGCATGAGTTGAATTTACCATCTGCATCAGTGTGAATGGAGAAAAGAGTGTTGAACGAAAAAAAGAAGAAGATGATAATTGTAATAAAGATGATTAACTAAGTTAAGAGTGTCTGTAATAGGACCTGTCTATGGATCAGATGATAAAACACCTAAGCAAGTTGATAAACAATCAAATCATCAATCAACGCGATGACTTGTTTTGTTGCATATGTTTCCTTTCAATAACTGCCTCTAGAATAAGAAAAGTAAGTAATACAGTTGAAGCTCTGGCTTTATACCTCCAGTATCCCGTGCCCGAAGCTGCTCTCTCTATATGCACTCCATTCTGGTTGTCTATCCCAGCAAAATTTTCCTTTGGCAGGTCCACTGCTAAAGTTCATGTGACATACACCTCCAAATTCTGGAATGTTGTCACCTGGTGAAGGACATTTCCCAGGATCATCTGCATGATCAGCGTCAACTTTCTCAATATTACCACCATCTCCGACTGTTATGTAAACAGGACCACATGGATCCAAAGTATAGTTGTAGACTCGATTCATTCGCTCATATGCATGTACCTGAGATAAGTCCTAATTGAAATTTTCTTGATAATTAATGTGGTTATTTATAGCCAGGATTAGGAGTATATTTCAACTTACATGACCGGAGAAAACTATATCTACGCGATATGTATATAGTATTTCTTCCATTTCCTGCCTCATGCACTCAAATTCTTGGTAGTGTGATGAATAGCTATTGTACCAAGGAGAATGCCATGCAGCCACCAGCCAAGGAGTCACGCCACGATCTACTTTTTCCAGATCATGCTGAAGCCAAGAATACTGAGCACCTGATATCATTTTTTTAAAAAATTCATCATTTAGTAAGATCAGTAGGCGATAAGCTCACATATTTGCAGCATTATCTTTCTTTATGCAAGTATACCTCAAATATTAGAAGTTAACAGGCAGTGAATTAAGCAATTTAATCACTTACTCGTCTGATTATAATCAACGTAGGCTCCTAGCATGATGAAATGGATTCCTCCGGCATTAAAAGAGTAGTAAAGGTTACTATTAGATCCAGATTCCTTTGAAGGAACAGAATATCTTGTCAAATATGATTGGAATGTGAGCCCTCCTGCTTGAGGCTCAATCTCGTGGTTTCCTTCGATTACCATCATTGGAACTCTTGAGATTAACAGCTCCATAAACCTGAAACTCCAGTTTATTCAATTCAAACTTCTCCTCCGAAAGCTTTTAAGTTTCTTTTCCATTTTCTACCAGTTCATTAATGTCTCATAGGTATATGTAATATGATGTTTAAAAGTAGATTGCGATTCATAACCACAATGTATCTATTTGATGAGCACCCGGCGAATAGTGTAATTAGCATCAACACGAACCTCACACCTAAAACAAACAATTGCATAGAGCTAAAAAGTTTTAAAAGACTAAGGAGATTAGTTATGTGAGGAAAAGAATAGATGACCTTCCCCATCCATCCCATCGAGGTTGAAATGTTTCTCTTATCGGTGCATCTGGAAACTGACAAGAATAACATGAAGCTCCTTTACCACCAGTGGTAAGGTATTGATTCGCGTAAGTTAAATCTCCAACCATCAATATCATGGAAGGATCATTCATTATGAGATGATCAATGGTTGTGGTTGTATTGCTTGTAAGACCCAAGTCACCAACAACTGCTATTCGTCGTGGATACTTGTTAGGTGCAGGCAATGGAAAGGTCTCAAATTCAAGTTCATCACTCATTGCTGCTAAAGAACTATCACCACACTTGTAGTAATATTTTGTTTCAGGTTCAAGACCTACAGAAGAAAAGAAAAGAAACTTCATTGCAACATCTACGTCATCTTGTTAATCCTACACGTCAAAGACTCGTAATTCAGAGGCAACCAGAGTCATGTACACATATATTCAGCTTCCAGTATACTAACAGAACTAAGAATAGTGAAAACATTTGCAAAAATGTGTTCTTTTCATCGACATGGATCTCAGTTTGAATCAGGAAAACAGAAAAAGAAGACAAGTGAGCCAAGGGAACATATAAAGCGGCTCGATGCAGATAACCTTACCATCAATTTTCACATGATGAATGATGCCAGAACTGTAGTTCCATAGCCCTTCAAATGGATACAGTTGACTGTAAACAACTGAAACTCCATTTTGCTTCATTGTGTACTTCCCACTTTCCTTCCCATACCATACCTCACTAGCCACTGTTTCGGGATCGTGTGGAGTCACATTTAGACCAATCTGAGCTTCACCTAAAAGCAATCACAAACTACTTTAAACAACTTCAACACAATTCCTATATTGTAATTGGTATACATCTTGATCTAAGATCTCTTAAAACCCATGGAAAGAATATAATAGAACTTGACGAAAGGAAACCAACATAAAAGGAAAATAGTATACAAACATTCCAGAACCAAAAAGCCAAAAGCAACCACACAAAAACATTAATAAATCTAAGTTGTATGTAAAGACAGTGTAAAATGTGTACATGCTCCAGTCAGGGAGTATCTAGGAGGGGGCGAGGGTGTTCATCCGAATCCCAACAACAAACGTACATAGTATAGTTCCACTTAGTGTGGTCTGAGGAAGGTAGAGTGTACGTAGACCTTATTTCTACCTCAATGCTGAGGTAGAGAATTTGTTTTTGATACATCTCCGACTCAAGGCATAATCAGTCTTGGAAAAGGTATAATGAACTTACAATAGACAATAAATAGTAACAAAAGCAACAAAAGGAACAAAATAGTACTAAAACAAAATACTACTTCAAACAATCTACACGCAATTATGTATAGATTTTTAATCCCCTGAACACAAGACTAGAGGTTGGCTAAGTGGTTTAGCGGATTCAAAATTCACCTTGAGGTTCTAGCAGTTTATCCACCCTCTTACATGTTTAGTGCAAAACATTTACCTTAAATTGACTTTAAGTAACCAGATCACATAAACACTATTACATGCATTAAAGATTAACTCATTAAGGGGTCGTGAGGCACAATATATTAGATAAAATAATGCATGTATTAGCTTTGTTTATTACTAATACCTTGTTTCATATTTTTTTTCAATCAATATGTAACTGACACCTATGAGTAATGCAAGGGGCTTTAAAGCATAAATGAGCATGGTTAAAAATCCAATTACTACTCGAACCCTTTTTTTTTATATCTTTTCCATCATAATTGTGGAGGGTATCTTTGTAAATAAATATTTTGAGAAACTCTGCAATGTATGTTATTTCTAATACATCAAATCAAACAATGCATAAGAAATAATCTCAGCATAATTATTGCAACCATAACTATTACAAACATTACTAATATATTTTATTTAGTATTATTCTTATACACCCTATCAGTCGACCCTGAATACTTTGAAATTTGACCAATTAAATCCATCTAATGAAAATAATGATATTTAAACGTGTATATATTGTTCCTTGATCTTGGAATATTCCCCTAATATACTATTTGAATTTGTAAACGTTGTTCCTAGATCTGGGAATACTCCCTTAAGAACCAAAGAAGGACAACTTAGTAAGTACTGCTCAACGGATCTATGATTTGAAGTTTTTGAGGTCCTATAGAAAATTAGTAATCTCAAGTAATTTTACTTTCTTGATCTCAATTTGTTTGTCTGAATTTCCTTTTTAATCACTTCAAAAAAATTGTCTCTTTACCTTCTGTGTAAGTTTTTAATTCTAACTTTCCATACTAATACTTTCTTAAACTCCGTACAAAATTAAATCATAATAAGTATACAACATATAAGCAAAAACTGCTAACTTAACATACTGAATCCGCCACTAATAATTAAGTGATGTGAACAAGATCTAAGAGCTAGATAATATTTTCTTCAAAAAGTAGCTACTCAAAGAAGAAAAATTAAACATAAAAGGGAAATTTCAATAACTCAATTGATTGATTAACTGAACTTTCGATTTTTTAATTATACCTAACATGTACGCCCTTACCCCCACACCCAATATTTTTCTTCAAAATAGAGTAGAGTAAGAAGATGATATACCAGTGATCCAAGAAATCCACATGAAGATGAATTAGTTGACAAAGCAAGAGCAATTTGTTCTGGAAAAAATGAAGTTACATTCCTCTTAAGCCTTGGATGATCCATTGGCAAATCATCACTTCCTTTATGCAACAAAGGATCAAATCTATGAGTTACTGGCTCAAATGGTCCATCCAATGTTGTTGGTATTCTCTTACCAAATATTATTACAACAAAAAATTGTAACCAAAGTGTAGTACAAATTTTCTTCATCTCTCAAAACTGGAGTTTATTTTAACAAAAAAACATTCATGTGTTTCTTAAGTTGGTTGGAACACTTAAACCATGAGCACAATTAATATATATATATATATATATATATATAATATTTATTTTAATTTTTTTTGTCTTTATCCATTCGAATTTTATTAGGATTTTGACTTGATTTTCTTACCTTATTGGAATTTATTTTTTCTTTAAAAAAAGACAAAACATTATCATAAATATTTTTACTTCTCGTGAAAGAAAAATATATTTGGTTTATTCTTTTCTTAAAGGGAAAGTTTAGCAAAACACAATAGAATCCACAATACAATCGTTTAAGCGTCTTGTCTATGGGGAGATTTTTTTTTTCTAAACATATTATATTTTTTTTATAACATTAGTTTTTAATATGTAAGTCGCTTGACCAAACCATATTAATAAGGGATAATTTTATATATGATAAACAGATTTTATGAAATAACATTTCATGGATATAATTAACATAATTACACTTCATGGGTATAGTTTAGTTTGTTAGGTGACTTTAAATTTGTATAGAACGTTTTTTTATTAAAATTCATACAAAAAATTTACTTTTTCAGTAAATAGTAACAGTAACACAAAAGATGGTAACAATAAATTACATAATCCCATGATTTGAGCAAAACGTTCAAAATCAAATGTTTTCCTAAAAAGAGAATTCTAAAGCAATAAAAAGACAATATCAATTCTAAAGCGCATGACTGAATCATTCAATATTTTTTAGATAAATCTATGAAACACTCAGACGTTAATGACCCTATTTGATATATATATATATATATATATATATATATATATATATATATATATATATATATATATATATATTGATTATATTGTATATATTTGAGAATTGTATATAATTTTTTATACAATATTTGTGTGTAATTGATTATGTGTTATGAACTGTATATGTGCCATTATAATATGTTTTCCGTTCCTTTCCCGTGAAGGTTTTGGGATATGTGACCAGGTGAAAGAGACGCAGTTTTTGATTATCCAGTTCTATATCGAAACGAGCAGTTGATCCCACGAAAGCAACGCTGGCTTTGTTGCGGGTTCAACTGGAATTGTAAGAAGTGAGGCCAGGAGGGAAAGCAGCCATGTGCTACTTCATTCTACGATATATATAAGATCCATGTGTAGTCTGTTTGTATACAATATTTTATTATGTTCCTATTTTTTGTATATATCTAGAATAATGTACAATAATTTGGTATATGTATTATATTTATATATGTGCATTGTAATTTTGTGTTTTTTTTTTACAAAATATAATGATTAAACTGATTGTATAATATTCATTGTCAATTGTACATGTGGTAATCTTGAAATTCGTTTGTATATTTAAGTGTGTAATGTTTATTTATCCAATATTATATTATGTTCATGTTTTCTTTTTTTAAATTTATCGACGAATTTATATAATGTACTAATATATATATATATATAATATTATATATATATATATATATATATATATTATAATATATATATATATATATATTATTATAGATTGATTTTAAAAAATTTCTTTTATACAAAACTAAATATGTGTACACAAATACATATTGTCTCATAAGATTTTGTATATGTTACCTTAATATACAACCCACTATATACATAACTTTAGAAATTGGTATACAACTAATAGAATGTATAAATAACAATTCTCTCATAATATTTTGTATATATTACCTTAATATACAACCCATTATATAAATAACTTTAGCAATTTGTATATAAATTACACTACCCAATGTTCTTGATGTTCTTCAGATTAGTTCAGTTCTGATGAGACAGATCCAATCTCCTCTGAATCAATGTTTATGGCTTTTCTCTTACTTTTACCTTCAACAATTTTAATGCCGTTAGATTTCACATTGTTGATGACTTTCTGAATTGTCATTGAGTCATTCTTTTCTTGGATCTCAATTCTTCAATAGATTGTTCAACTTGAGCTTATTTATGTTTTGCTATAGACCCTACATTGACGTAAAAATTCTGAGTTAATCAAATTGAAACGAAGGTGGATTATCAAAGATATTTACATGCAATGACATACCTCTCGTCATTGTCATAAATGGAGAGGAATCATCCATTCTGATTTTGAAATACTTGTATCTGATAAGTAATAATTTTTTAAAAAAAATATGAAAAAACTAGCAAGTATACTACATATACAATTGGTGAAGAAGAAATCAAGAAAAAAAAATATTGAAAGCCACGAATTTGACAGTTTACCTGCGAAAAGTAAAAGTACAATTGGAGGGGGAAGGTCAAAATTTTCCCAATTCAAAATTCAAATTTGAAGGAAAGAGTGATTTTAGGTTAACGATATGGAATGAGAATAGGAGAGATAAATTTGATTTTGTATAAAATTATGTACAAAATATGACTATTTTTATCCCATATACAAATAGATTATGGCAAAAAAATTGAAACTATATTTACTAACAGTTAAAAAATGAAATATCCCTTATTAAACGTAATATACTTAGTAATTGTTTGTCATTCCCACGTAATTTTTCCTTAATAATATATCTTTACTATGTTTTTATTTGTCGTCTGATTTGTCAACCATGTGATTTGCAATTATAAATTTCTACATAAAGTCTCAATCACTTTCGAACCCAACAAATTTTAGATTACGTACATCTTGATCAATTTCACGCGCATATATCACTTTACATAAGCAAACAGGTATCAAGTAACTCTATCAAATTGCTAGGATAATATATGAAGAATCACCTAATATTTTTTGTCTCCACTTAAAAATTAAAATCGAAACTTCATGATTCTCAATCATTTTATTGACCACTAAATCACGACTTTGAGGATTTATCTATCATATTATTAGCAGTCATTTAAGGGTGGCAGCGGAACCGGTATTTACCGGTTACGGTCCGTTCCGGTCCGGTTCCGATTTGGTACCGGTTAGTACCAGTATGGACCGGTTCTTTCGGTTTCGGGACAGGTACCGGGACGGAGATAGCGATATTGTGTCATTATTTCCCAATTTTGGAAATGGAAATACCGATCCGGCCCGGTTGGTTAATTTTTTTAAAAAAAATATATCCGTTAATAGCCGTGGGGGGAACAGCTAGTGTGCCACCCCCAACGGGCTAGAGTAAAATTTCAGCCAATAGGAGCCCTACTCCATCCCAAACTTTTTTAAGACTCTAAAGGGTTAAAAAAATTACAGGGTAACCCATTTTTTTACTTAAATACCCCTAAATTTCATTCTTTTTAATCACAAAATCATCTATTCAGCTGAGACTCTCGCAAATCTCTCTACTCTCTAATCTCTAATTCTAATAATAGATAATAGCTTAAATATCCATTGTTTTCGGTGGTGCCTTACTTGGTCTTTAGAAATTAGATTGGAGCTTCAAAATTAAATTTTCAACTTTCCGCGTCCGGTTTTGGGTGGTCTAAACGTCTACTTTTTTTACATTTCATTTTAAGTAGACGTTCGGTACATCTTTCCAACTTTTATTTTACATTTCATTTATATTTAAATAATATTTATTTATTTTGTGATTTATTATTTGCATTACATTTTTCGTATTATATTTAATCTCACGTTAATTTTTTAATATGGATTTCGGTAAAAAATTGTTCAAAAGGAAAAGGGTATAAAAAAACTGCATTAGAGCATGTAAAAAATATTTGTAACTTTACATCCTCCGATAATGCAAAAACTGGTAGTAGTTCTTCTAAATTAAAACAAAAATCTACTATATAAGAATAAATACGGATGATTATACACATGTTGATAAACGATTTTAATATTGATAGTAATTCAGGATTAGATCCTATCATGAACATTTACAACGTCGCTTTGGTAATTTTTGATGAGGACTTGCCTAGTGATAATGATAATGAGAATGATATTGATAATTATACTGATACACCACTTTTGATGATGATGATATGAAACTGAGCCACTTACTACTACTAATACTCCCAGTCCCGCTCCTTTTGTTGTCCTGCCCCTGTTCCCCCAGTATATCCTAGGCCTAAGATAGATAGAACGTGTTAAAAAAATTATTGTTTTGCAATTTATGAACAAAAGAAGATAAAATAAACACAAGTTATTTGTAATAAATGTAAACATAGATTAAATCATAAAATTGTTGGCAAATCTGGCGGGATGGGACTTTGAGTAGTCATTTAATGTCTTGTTGTAAAAATGGATTTTTTGCAAGCTAAAGCGGTAACGGAAGCTAAAAAAACGATACCCCTTCCTGAAAATGTAGGAGTAGGCAGCTCTAACATGGGTAAAACACAATTAAATCCGTCTAATGTTTTCGGCTCTAGTTTATCACTTTCATATAGTAGAGAAAAGATCTTGAAGAACTAGCTAAATGATAAGTGTTATGGGTTTGCCATTTAGTTTTGCTGAAAATCCCGGTTTTATACATTATATTCAAATTGTATATAATCCAAATTTTAAAGGTTGATTTAAATTACAATAAAAAAGGCTGTATTTGATTATCATGCACAACATTTTCAATATCTTCGTTGTATTTTATTATAATACTTGTAAAATAGCTATTACTTCTGATATGGGTCGTAGTGTAAAGGGTAACGATTATTTAACTGTTACTGCACATTGGATTGATGAAAATGGGTATATGCAAAAAAGAATTTTAGGTTATAAATGTTGTCAAATGCAAAAAATCGATGGATTATATTGCGTCGAACTATTTTAGAAACTATTTTAGATATTTTACAAAGTTATGAAATATGTGATAAAATAAGTAGTATAACCTTAGATAATGCTTCAAGTAATAATGTGCTGTTGAATATTTAAACCTACACTTTGTCCTTTCTATGGTGATAATTATCATATTAGGTGTAGTGCACATATATATAATTTGATGGTTAGAGATGGTGTACATATGCATGATAACAGATGTACGAAAGTTGAAAATGCATGTCATTTATATTTAAGTGTCCAAGTAAAGTCTAGGCGTAAAGATTTTCAAAATCGCTTTTGAAAATAATCTTCCACCTAAAAAAAATTCCAAAAACAGTGGTTACTAGATGGAATACTTTATATGAAATGCTTGTAGTCACTTTTGAATATCGAATACCCTTACAAATGGTTTGGAATGCTAATAATTCTGATACGACATATAGACTAGATGATAATGATTGGCGTGATATAAATAAACTTATAGATTTCCTAAAAGTTTTTTACTTAACTACAAAAAGAATATTTGTACTTTATAATGCATAAATTTGTACTGTTTTGCCTATTTGTGTATGATTTGTTCTAAATTATATAAATGTTAAAAATAAACCAAGATTTCAACAAAACTATTGAAAAAATGATTCTAAAATTTAAAAAATATTATATTCCTATTCCTCAAATTTATTTAGCTGCATGTTTGTTAAACCCTAAGTATAAAAGATTTAGTGCATCAAGAATGTTGAAAAAATGTATATTAACTTAGATATTAATGATGTATTAGAAGAAATTCCTAGTTGTCAACAAGTTAAAGATAGCATAAAATTGAAGCTAGAAAATTGTATGATTTATATAATGCTAATATAAATTTATCAAGTGAAAATGAACCTGAAAGCTCTAGGGTTAGATTTGATGAAAATAATATTGATGATTATTTACAGGATATATTGAACTTTCGATCACGCACGAAATAGAAATGATTTTGATGCCTATATTAATCAAAATATAGAACCTACTGAAGATATTCTCCAATGGTGGAGAAATCGCGGCAAAGAATTTCAAAAACTAGTACCGATGACTCGAGATATATTAGCAATGCAAGCGTCGTCGGTAGCTTCGGAAGGCGTATTTAGTGCAACAAGGTTTCAACTTGGAGAACATAGGCATTCACTAGCAGCCGACAGTTGGAGATATCGTATTATTTCGAGATTGGATTAATGCCGAAGGAAGAAATTGTCGTGAACCACTACCGACCAAATTTCAAAGATGACGTTGATGAAGTAATGCAGGATTATAGTGACGACGGGATTGAAGCAATGGAAGATCTTTCTATTCAACCAATTCCCAAACATGTTACTAAAGAAATGTTGAATAATACGAAGGGATATGATGGTGGCACACAACTATTAATAAAAAGTATGATAATTCGAGATTTAATTCAAACAGAACCCTTCCTAGAAGGTGGCTGTGTAGATTAAATCTTTTAATACTCTACTAATATTTTTGTAAATGTAATTGTAATATCAAATAAATATTAATAAAAATATAGGCTATCGCCTTAATTTGTTTTTTTTAATATTGTTGTATTAAATTTAATTTTTAATATAGTCAATTTTTAATTTTATAACTTTAAAGTTTAAATTTTAAATTTATTCAACTTTAAGAGTTTGAAATTTAAATTTTAAAACTTTAAAATTTGAATTAAAATTTCAAACTTTAAAAAGTTTGAATTTAAAAACTTCAAATCAAACTTCAAAAGTTTGAATTTAAAAATTTAAAGTTTGAAACTTTAAAAGTTTGAAATTTTATATAAAACTTTAACGTTTGAAATTTAAATTTCAAAATTAAGAGTTTAAAATTTAATTTTATAACTTAAAGTTTGATTTTTTTTTTATTTTTTTTCTACTTTTAAAGTTTGAAATTTAAATTTTTAATTGCTTAATTATTATAATAAAAAATTATATTCAATTAAAAAATTAAAGCTTTATTTTTTTAATTACCGGTCCGTCCCGGTTACCGGTCCGCTCCGGTCCGATATACTACCGTTCCCTTCCAAATCGGGAGGAACAATACCATTTTTACCGATTTCCCGAATAGGTCCGTACCAATTTCGAAACGTTACCGGTTCGCTTAATACCGATTCCGATAATTTCGGACCAGTTTCTTCCAGTTCCGGTACCACTGGCCACACTTAGCAGTCATCACTAACATCACTATCAATCTATTACTTTTTACTACTCTTCCCGTATCTTATAACTTGTCCAATTTTGACATTTTACTTGTATTTTTTTCAAGAAAAGATAATATTTACTTGTTCATTTTTCTTTTTTGGTTATTCTTAATTTCTTATGGTTGTGTTTTGCAAATTAAGAAAAGATAATTTTTTTTTATATATTATACCCTTTATATATATATCATATATATATATATATATATATAGTATATATATATATATATATATTTTATACCTTTAATTTATTTAAAGAGTTAATGTTTTTTAAAAGATAAAACCTCTTTAATAAATATATTAATTTTAATATCCTATCAATCAATAAGGATAAAATAATAAACTATTATATAAATTTTTATTCTCCTATATAACTAAGTAAGTTGAACAAAATGAGTACTTTTAGTTGACACTATCAGTGTTGGGTACCACATATTCGACCGCTATTATCATTGATATTATCCTCCATCATATAATCTTTTAAAATATGTCTTTTATATTTCATTTTGTTCGAATTAACTTGTTTAATTTGACTTGACATATCTCTAAAAAATAATAATTATCTAATAAGAAATTTTCTATTTTATATTTAGTGATTAGTAGGTTCCAAACATATTACTCAATACTTACTATATTTTTTTAGAGAAATTAATTTAATACTAATAATTAAGGATATAATAGGAAGGAAAAAAATTATATTCTCTTGGTTTTTAAAAAATGACAACTAAAAGTAGAAATATTTGATAAATAAATCTAAGAAGAAGGAATATTATGTTAGATTAATTAGTAGTATTTAATATGATTTATTAAATTACTATATAACTTCAAAATAAAGAATTTTTACATTAAGTTTTTTAAAAAAATCTTAATAAAGCCAACAGATAATATACTGTTCTTTTAGAAAAATCAATATCGCAATATATATTTTATTAAAAGTATATATATTAGTTTATTTTAGATGTAAAGCTATTAATTATTATTTTCTAATTAATTTTTCTAACAATTTGTTTTCAAGGAAATTTTGTCATATTTATAGCTTATGAAGAAAAAAATATCAATAATACGAGTTTTCAATAAAAAAATATAATATAAAATTAAAATAATAAAATTTAATTTAAGAATATTTTGATAAGTTAATGTAATGATATTAATATAGTATTGTGCTTCCGCTTATTGCATGTAATCTTAAAAAAGACACTTAAAAAGACATAATTTAATCTTTTATAAGCTCACAAACTAGACTAGGGGTTGGCCATGTCAATTTTTCTTAATAATTAAGAGAAAAGATAAAAGTGAAACTTGAAGTTGTTTTAAATTTAAATATATACTTAAATATGTAAGTGTCTTATTATTTTCTTAAATAATTCTGAACTGATATTATTATATCATTTTTGTCCACCTAACATGGAGAGGTATGCACTCTTTAAAAAGTGTGAACAAATTTAGAAATCAAATATATTTTATTTTTACAGTATTTTGCTATAAAAATATTTTTTTATTTTTTTTATTTTTTTTCATTATTTTCTTTTTTTTCTTTCTTTCTTCATAAATTTGTTGTCATCTTCGTTGAACTTCTCACTTTCTATGTCACATTTTGAAACTTCTCACTTTCAATGTCACATTTACCACAACTTCATCTCCTTTTTACTACTTATAGTTTAACTCTCTTCAATTTTAAAATTGTATCAAAATATTTATTACATTTCGAACAATGTGATAAATTTATTTGATTTCAAGATGATTAGTAGGTATTATTTAGTGTTTTTTCCAATTTTCAATTAAACTTTTTCAATTTTCAGAGAATTCTGATTCTTTTAAAATTATCATTTCTAGCTTTGAAGTTATATGAAAATGAGATAAATTAATTGATGATACCTTCAAAATTTAATTTTTCTTAGAAGATAATTAATTTTTGTCATCAATAACTTAACAAAGTTTATTAAAATGTACAATTTTGAAAGAAGGAAATTTGATCGAAGAAGAAGAAGAAAACATAAAAAAAAAATGGAGGGAGTTAGGTGAGGGTGGGAGCTGAAGAAGAAGAAGAAAGAAAATGGAGGGAGGGTGGTACTTGAAAGTAGAGGTGGAAAATGAAGTAGAATTTAAAATTAAATTAAAAGTAAAGTAATAAAATGAGAAAATGCATAAGTATCCCCTCAATCTATGTCCGAAATTCCAAAGATAAACTTATACTATACTAAGGTCCTATTACCCCCTGAACTTATTTTATAAATAATTTTTATCCTTTTTTGGCCTACGTGGCACTAGCTAAAAAATGTCAATATACGCTAGGCCCACAAGATAGTGCCACGTAGGCCGAAAAGGGGTAGAAAATTATTTATGAAATAAGTTTAGGGGGTAATAAAACCTTAATATAGTATAAATGTGTCTCTGAAATTTTGAGCATAGGTTAAGGGGTACTTGTGTATTTTCTCTAATAAAATTACAATAAGTCAAAAAGTAAGAGAGAGAAATAAAGAAAAACTTAAAATGAAAAAAAAAATTCAAATTAAATTACAACGTGTCACACAATGATTGGTATGCGATAACACTTGTCATTCAAAATATGATATTGATGAAATTGATGTAATAATATATGTTTGAAATTATTTAGGAAGAGTAATAGGACGCCCACATAATAAAAATGTCTTTTTAATAATTCAAAGTAACTTCAGATTTTACTTTATATCTTTTCTCATTAATTAAATATTAAGGTAACTTGTTGGGCAATGTCATCATGTCCATTGTGAATGATGAAAATGATTTGTTGGATATATGCTTTGATAAGGTGGCTAAGGAAGGGTCTTTCACCTAGACAAGAAAGAAGTAGAAACACCAAATACAAAAAGAAGACGAATGGAAGACAACATATATACTTGAGATGTAAGACGAGTAAGAAATTTATTCCAAGGTATCTATCGATGTGATTAATAAAACAAATTAATGTAACAGGGCCAACAAACTTTATCAAAATCCAACAAATTCAAGAAGTGATGAACTATCAATTATTTTTTGACAGATTTAAAAAAGAAAACAAGATGCAAATACTTTAGACTACTTTAGATAGATAATTTTTTTTTTTAGTTTATACATAAAAAATAAAGTTTGAGGTGAATAACTCATCTTTTTTATTTCTTTTTTTTATTTTTATTTTTGTATTACTTAAACATCTTTGTTTTTAAAATCATTATTGAGAGTATTACAAACTAATCCGTCATGATCATAGAATATCTTATTTTCTCTAATTCTTAATTTCTTGATGCTTGTTAATTTATAGAAATTTGTTATCTCATTAAAATTAGTTAAATAAGCCTAACACCTTTGTTTATACTCGTGTTTTTGAGATTTTCGTTTTTATTTATTGATAATAATAATAATAATCAGAATTTAACTAAAAATAAAGTTTAAAAGTAAGACAATGTGTTTAAACTTTGTAACTAATTTATAGAGGGCGGCTCTCATGTTGAAAATTATTGGGTCAAATAAACTTATGTAAAAATGAAAAAATAAAATTGAAAACCATTTTATATTATGCTTTTCTTTGACAAATTAATGCAACAAAACAAAGCCGTTATTCTAGAAATAGTCTTGTAAGTTGTCAAATGCTTTTTGAAGTATTATTTTATTCTACGAGAACAATTTTGACAAAATTATAATCAAGCTCAAATATTTATATCTCAATTTAATATTTTAATATATAAAAAGAGTTTGTAGTTGTTTTTCTTTTTTTATATTGTTATTGTGTGTTTAAGAAGAATAAAATAATTTATAATAGCAATTTAGATTGTTAGAAAGGCGGAAGCTTAGTCGGACTTCGATTCAGACAGATGAAGGATCTAAAAATTTAATAGGAGGTGAAAAAAATTTTCATTTTATTAAAGGCGGAAAACGATCACATCTCAATGTGATACAACCTTTTCAATTTAATTGAAAAAGAATGTCAAAATTCATTAGAATCGTCCAATAAAGAATAAGGAAAGAGCAAAACGACAATGACACATGAAGCGCATGCAGAACGAACATGGAGAAAAAGAAGTGTAGAAGAGAGGCAACCGATTTTGTACTCTTTACTTTCTGGATGCAAAACTTAATTCAATTATTTCTGTTCAAATCAAAGATTTTAGAACTTTTATAAATATTACATCTATATAAAAGATAAGAATTTCATGTAAGAAAGTTAAAAAGTTTATTTAAAAAGTGAACCTCTTTTTTTAATATCTTAATACAATTCATTTATTTATTTTGTTTTCTATAATTTAAGCAATATTTATACAAGATAAAAATTTGATTTTAAAGTCTTTTAAGTTGTAGGACTTTTAAAATAGTTTAAATAAGGACGGATTTAAAAAGCAAAATTTTATTCAATTTTAAATTACTAAATATGAGAAGTTGTTATCTATTATAAATACACAATGATTTAATAGTTATAACTTTAATAATTTTGAAGTCTTAAATATTATGGTATATTTAAGGAAATAAGTTCAAAAATGTCTTTTAACGTATTAGAAATGGTTTAAAAATGTCCCCCTTCTACCTATTGACTCAAAAATGTCCTTAACACATAGAAATAATTAAAAACTACACTCCTTCCACAAATTGAATATTTACTATTCTTTGTTAATTCAAATTGACCCCTTTTCATAATTAATTTTTAATTTTTATTACATTCTCTTGCACTAATTATTAATCTATTGATATGAGTGTAACGTATTTTTTTATCAACTAGTGAGTACTGAATTATGAGCGTCAAATGAATTTATTTTAAATAGTAGTTTTTAGAAAACATAAGTTTCAAATTTTTAATTTAAAGGTTTTTTCGATCTTCAACGACGTTTTTTCTAAGTAAGATAAATAGGCTGAAACTACAACTTTTATTTTTTCCCAACTATATATCTCCAATAACTCATAAAGTCAATGGAAGATGAATATATTATGTTAATATTATTAGATGGTTTATACAAGCTCAAATTTTAATATAAATTTTTTTTTCTCAAAGTTTCAGCGAATAAGACATCTAAAATCAAAAAGAAAATAAAATTGAATTGTTTAGTTATCTCCGGTTGCATAATATCTAAAAGAAAATATTACTATATGCACATTTGATCGATTTGTTTATAAAAATAAATAAATAAAATTAATAACCTGATTGTAACCCATAATTAAAGCAATCGATTTTTTTATCTTACTTGAACGTTGTGGCACCCCCGACCTTCAAATCCTAGATCCGCCTCTGTCTATTAGCATCTTATATATGTATATATATATATATATATATGCACCCACACTAACTCTCCGTGGGAGAACCATTACTACAATCCAACTAACAATTTAAAGCTAAAACTAAGATATTTAAAAAATACAGAAACAAGTTTAAATAACTAAATTATTTATGAAGGAGTTCTCATAAGCTCAGAAAGTTTTAATAAACAGATGAACGAAAACGAATGCGGATATACAATCCCTAGAACCTGAAAGTCAATGTACCAAAACTCTACTAGTAACAAGTCTAAGAACAAGGGTCATAACCCCGAAACTAAACAAACACCTTCGACAAATAGTCTGAGTCCGAAGAGAGTGAACTTAAACAAGAGAAATCTGTGAAAGCCTGAATTTAAAGGAACCCAAGCGCAAAATGTTAGTGCACCAGAGCGTGGTATCTGATTTAATATTTATGCCGAAATATGACAGCCAATCCCATATTTATTCTGAAACGTGGCAATTCGATCTCAATTAATTATGCCAAAATGTGGAAATTCGATACAAGTTAGTTATACCAGAACGTGACAATCGATCCAAGTTAGTTATGCCGAAACGTGGCAATCTGATCCATTAACACACCACAATTACAAACACAAGTATACTTTCAAGTCATATAATCAAGAGTGAATCATGACATATAATCATTCGTCTATCTCATTACAATCAGTGTGATCAATGATGCAACATTCACATATATACATGCATCATAGTAAAGCAAGAACAAACATATATCACACAATCATGAAATCACAACCATCTCCTACCTCAAATCCAAACTTGAATTCCCGAATTTTTCCTTTTCGAATTCTTTCTGCTTGTTCTAGGTCTACAAACAATTAATATACGCAAGGATCAACAATTAAAGGTCTAATTATCCGGATTATAACAAACCCAATAACCCTAGACCAAACCCTTGGTTCCTATACCCAGATTAGGAGTTTTTCAACCATAATTCTCTGATCAAAATCCTTCCCGTCGATAATAATCCAAGAAATTAGGTTTTACGGATCGAAAATCAAATTTAGAGAGTTAAAATCTTACCTTTAGCCTCAAGAATGGTGGAAAATCGTCAAGAAAACTCATAGGGTTATTCCTTAGCTCTCAAAGTCAAAAAATGCAGAAAAATAACATTTTTGTGGTTTATTTACGACTTTAAGTTGCGTCTGTCCCACTACTGCGAACCCCATCCCGCTCTGGCGCCCTAATTCCTCTCTAGCGGATGGCACTAAGAAAAAATGATACCCGTTCGCGCTAAGATCATTTTCCGGGAGTTCTACTCGCCCGAATTCAATTACGTAAAGTCGTACGGGTGACATCTCGTCTTAACTATCCATTCATGTAATCAAATTCATAATTATATCTCTCATTCCTTACTAGATTTTCCTAGACCTCACTGACTTAGATTTCGTCCAAATTTAGACTAGGCTAGGAATTTTAAGTTACTATCAAAATGTTTTTTGGCCCCAATCTTTTCCTGTTGACTTTTCTATAACGACAGAACCCGATCAACACAAACGCGCACGTGCACATACACACACGCACACGCACTCACGAGAGCACACTCACAATATATGTTTTTGTACAATATACTTTCAAATTAATTCACAGTTTAGTTTTCACACACTCTAGTTCCTCTTTCTCCGTAACTAAGAAAATGTTTTATACAATAAACATTCGGAATAATTCACACTTTAGTTCATATGTTTTATTTAGAGCAAATACGTATATTAGGTAAGACAAATAATATTTAGGCAAATATTTTAAGTCACTCTAATATGACTAGTTTTATGTTAATATTGTACTTTACCAGTTTTGTATGTACATGAATAAAAAAATTTCTCTCCTAAGACAGATTATATACCAAAGAGTCCTTATCTTTAAATCAATATCCATTCTTTTCAATTCAATACATTCAGACCATTTGAGTTCATCACTAGTATCTACTTTAAATTCTTCTTTTAGTTCAGAAAAATTTCCTCCGTGAAAAATAAGAAGTATGTCGAAATTCAAAAAGTTTTCTTCATCAAATAGCCTGTCTAAGAAACAATATACAATTTGGATCAAATCGCCAGCATGAATAATAGTCTCGTCGGGAAAGGTCAGACTGCCTAACCTACTAATTAGGTTTACAAACTTTTTTTTGTATAAAGAAAAATTTACATGAATTGTATAATTAAGGGAACTATCAAAATAAAAATACCTCATTAAGGGTTTAAGAGCAATCCACGTGTTCCTCAAACATGAAAAACATGGAGGAATATTATATAGTTTCCTCAAACATGAAAAACATGGAGGAATATTACATAGTTTCTCTTTCAAAAAAACCTATAATCATTCTGATAACAAACAAATCATTTAAAACCCGGTATGTTTTGATCAGACATCCTAGCAATCACGTTCATAATTGTAACAAGGAGTTGACATAATTGTGCTGCCAAAAAAAAACATGATGTTATATAACTATAATAAAAAACACAAAATACATTACTTGCAACAAAATATGAATTCCGTCGAAAATTAGGATTCTGATAAAGAAGAGAAACAAAATAGAGAATGCAAGATGTAATCCAATTACGTAGAAAATCCAAATAATATGTTAACTAGGAACATGCATATAAATAGCAGAATGGAGGAAAAAAGAGTAAGGGCTATTCCTTATCAAGCATCTAATTAAGTAATTAAAAAGATATGAAAATAATATGCATACTAAACTAATCCACGTTTTAGCACCATAATTAGATAAAATTAATTATTAAGATTATGACAAAATTAGAAGACACATACAAGATATGCTAGGAAAACATTACTTAGCTTAATGCCCAATTGAAACTATATTCACATGATACTACAACAAGCCAAAAAAAGTATATGAAATTGAAAATTAACACGAACGAAAGAAAAATGAAGGATTACCATATTGATTGTGATTTTCATATTCTGACTAACAGAAAACATCAAAATAGATTTATCATTCACACAATTTAAGCTAATTATCTTCACATGCGAAAATTAATCAGTATGCATATAAGCAGAATATAAATTCATGAGAATGACAAAGACACAACTCACATAGCAAATAGATGACAAAATAAATTAACAAAATTTACATACATATTTCAATTGTGGTGAACCATATGAATGAAAAGGGCAATAATTCAAAATCAATTTTGATAACGGGTATTATCACGGATTTAGACTCTTACTAATGTTTCATGCGGCACTTGACAACTGACTCACTACGATCTTGTAAGTTCAAGTTAGCCTTTAGAACTAAGATCGCTAAGAGAATACAAAAAAAAAAAGAATTACTTTAATCGTGATGAACATATGAATGAAAAGGGTAATAATCCAAAATCAATTTTGATAACGGTATTATTACAGACTTAGAGTCTTACGAATATTGCGTAGATTTAGAGAGCTTGATATTGCTTGGAAGAATGCTTTACAACTTGGTTGATGTCTAGCAAATAAATGTCCCTCTATTTATACTATAACCTGGGGTTAAAGTACAAGTACAATTAATAATTATTTTACAAGTCCATAAAACATCTATACTTCGGTTCCTCTCTAAAATTATCTACATATTCTAAGATATTCCAAAGTCTTCTTTAAATATCTAATGGCTTCTTTCCCCATAAGCCTCTTGAAAAATGAATTTTTTAAATAGGACTTTCAGTTAACTCTTAGTTTTTTCTTTGTTTTTTTTTAAAAAAATACAATCTATGTTTATAATACAATTTTTAATATCTATATAGCAAAATTTGACAATATTTTAAATTTTGAAATCAATTTTTTTCTAAATACAATTTAGTAATATTTATTTTAAATAAATATTTTAAAGATTAATTTTTATTTTTCAATAATAAATCCTATTTTTATGGGAAGTTATTGTGCATACAGTTACATTAGTATTTTTTAAAGTTTTTTTTTAGTATCTGCATTTTTTATTCTTATTTTAATTTTTAAATATATTTTAATGATTCATAAAAAAAATTTATGGTGTTGTGACACTTTTTCCTTTTACCTATATTCTCTTATATTATTATATATAAGTTAGAGTGAAGCACCTCTCTGTCAACATAATGTCAGAAAATTGTTTTGAGGACATTTTTGTCTATTAAGTTTCCTTTGGTGCATTACTTCCTTGTTCTCCAAGCTGTTGTATTTTGCTGGTAAACCACAAATATCAATAAAATTAATTATTTTCTCTGAAATGTCAAATTTGTCCCAGACTTTTAAATATGGGCCTAGAATAATTTTGTAAATGTTAGAACCGTTAATATGAGCTATGTCCGTTGGACCGGTCTGACCTAATCTGAAATTTAGTAGGGTTGGGTTAAGATTTTTGGAGTCCATTTAAAGGTTTTTAGCTCGAATAAGCCTGTTGATTTGTGGAAATTGAAAAAAATTGATAGGGCAGGGTCAATAAAAATTAATCAAAAAATATAAGATAATATTAAATTTTAAAATTAAAGAGAGTCCAAACTCAAAATTATTAGGTTTACTATTTCAATCTAAATATCATGTAATATTGTTTTGTCTATATTTACAATAATATTCTTAAATTACAATTTATAATTTAATTTAATAATTATAAAAAAAATATGATTTTTAAAAAAAGTGGCTGACCGACAAACATGTAGCCCATTTACTTATGGTTGCGTAGACCGTATTTGTCACGACCCAAAACGAGCCGCGAATGGCACCCACACTTATCCTACTATGTGAGCGAACCAACAATTCTAGACCCCATCATTTACCAATATTTCAACCATAATGAACAAAATATAATGCGGAAGACTCAAAATCTTATTAATATAACCAATAAACAAGCTTCTAAAAGTTTATCAACTATTATCCCCAAAATCTGGAAGTCATCACACCAAGAACATCTATCCTCAAAAATTCTAAATCTAAAGAGTATTTAAGAAGCTAACATAAGTAAAAGAAATGGTCCATGTCCGAACTTCAAGACATCAAGACGTGAAGGAGAGAATCCAGTCCGAGCTAGGAACAATAGCTCACCCTGAAATCTGACGTGATGAAGACTGGCTAGAGTTGAGGGCGAGTCGAAGTCGATGGCACGTTTGCTGCACTCCACAAATAACAAAGAGAAAATACAAGTAGGGGTCAGTACAAGGAACACGTACTGAGTAGGTATCATCGGCCAACTCAAAATAGAAAGCAATATATATCGAATAATAATATAAAACCAACTACAATACCCAACAGGTGACAACAACAAGTACAAGAACCATTGGCCACAACACCAAGCACACCTATGAGGACTCAAGCCTCCACACCATACTCATTTGGGAAATGTTTTCTTTAAATTTGAGTATATTAACATAATTCAAGATTCATTCTCTTTATTCTTTTTGTGTCGGAACGTGACACTTCGATCCCCTACTACTAGGTGTCGGTACGTGACACTCCGATCCCCTATTATTACGTGTCGGTTCGTGACACCCGATCCCCTAATACTACGTGTCGGTTCGTGACACCCGATCCCCTAATATTACGTGTCGGTTCGTGACACCTGATCCCCTAATTCTACGTGTCGGTTCGTGACACCCGATCCTCTAATCTCATTATTTTCTAGTTCATCAAGCCTTCCTTTATGTCAAGGCATCATCATTAACAGAGAGGATTTAAGGTTTAAGATTCAACAGGCTCATCATTCTAATCCATCACAATTACATAATCACATCATGCAACCACGCAATTAAGCACATAGAAGACTTTACAATACTACCCAATACATATCAATCGCTATTTAGAGTTTACTATGAAATAGCATAAACCATAACCTACATCCACCGAAGAATCGTGATCAAGCAAGCTACTTCTCAATGCCTTTGTTTTCCTCTTCGCTTCTCCCTTTTTCTGTTCTTTTTATTTTTCCTTCTCCAGATTCGTTTTCTTCTACCCTAATTATCATATAATTCCTTATGATGAAAGTAACTTATTCTTTATTTTAAAGTTATCTCCTTTAACCCCCAAGTAAATACATTATTAAACTTACCCCACTAATTTCATAATTATAAGCATGAATAGTCCAAAACACCCCTTAAAAACTTTTAGCAGAAATTCGATCCAGTCGAGGGTACGCCACTCGTGACGGCCCGTCGTACCTGCGACGGTCCGTCCTGCAGGTCCGTCACAAAGTTCATAGAGTTAAATTCAGTAAAGGGGCTGGTGACGGTCCGTCGTGTCTACGACGGTCCGTGCTGCAGTTCCGTCGTGAAGTTCAGAGAGTCGATCTCAGTACCCATATTTCAGAGTTTAAGTGTTTTGGAACGAAGAGCCTCGACGGTCCGTCGTGACCATGACGGTCCGTCGTGTGATCCGTCGACACAGTCAGTTATTTTCAAAAGTAATTCTACTGCTCGAAACGACTAAACAGGTCGTTACAGTATTCTAGCCCACACAAAAAAATAGGCTAACCTGACCTGGCATATAAAATATCAAAATTTATATGGATTAGCTCGGATGAGGTGGACTAGCTCATATTAACTGTTCTAGTAAACATATTAAAATAGTGTCAAACTATTGGCCCAAAAATTGATACTTTTTAGAATGCCCGTAAATGAAAAAGTTAAACATATTAAATTTCATATATACTGCTCGTAAAACTCAGACAAAATTATTAGAAAAAGAGAACACTCACGGTACGAAGAAATCTCAAATGTAGTATTTTCAATTTACCCTGAAATGATAAATTTGAACTATTTTAATATATTAAAGGTATTTTGACTCATAGATGGAAGGACCATTTTATATTTGGGTTGGTGTTAGTTGTCTAGAAAAATAAAAAAAATTATATTAGAAGAGTAAAAATATTTTTTTTTTTCAATAGATGAAAAAAAAGATAAGTTTGACTCAATAGATTGAAGGAGGACATTTAAACATGTCTAATACATTAAGAGTATTTGAAAATCCTTTTTTCTGTATTTAATCGTCAAGACTCCAAACTCATTGAAATAACAGTGAGATAAATCTTGAAATGTGAATTAAAAGCTATCGTTGATTGTGAATAAAGCAAAAGAGAAAATAGAATGAGAATTTATGATTATGAGCACGAGGATATATGAATTTTATACAAACTCGATACTCCAGTAAAAATTATTAGATCATGAATAATTCTTTTGTAAAAGGATCTCACACTATAATAAAAATAATTATTAGCGACATTCAATTTTTAATTGTCGCTAAATATATATTTTTAGCGGCAATTGTCAATCTTTATATGTCCCTAAAGCCTTTAACGGCATTGGTTCTAATGAAACTTAACTAATGCCGGTAAAGACTTTAACACTCTTTATTAGTGTCAATATTTAATGCCGCTAAAAATTATTTTTGTTGTAGTTGTCAATATTTAAACTCGTGGTTAACACAAATTCTTATAACAATTAGAACTTTCAAATACAAAAATATTTTTTCGCTCTCACTCAATATTAAATTAAATTAACTTCAAATATTATTAAATCAGGTCATACAGTGAACAATTAAATAAACCATAATATTAAAGACTATTTTAAAAGTAAAATATTGTTGATAATCTGAATTCTCCATAATATTAAAGACTAAGCAAGTTGAGAAATAAGGCGAGTCATAGCTTTATAACGTTACACAAATAAAAACAACTATTACCAAGAGAATAACAATATATGCATAAATATCATTCAAAAATCACTATTTATATTGACTTACTTCATCAATTTATTATAATTTTCAAAATCCTAATTTTCTTTTTATTCAAAAAGTAACACCAAAACATATTTTTAGAAATGCATGTGATTCTATTTATGTAGTTTTTCAATTTTTTTAAGTGAAATTACTAAAAATGAAATTAAAATATATAATTTAGACCTAAAAGAATTATTTAAACAATAAAAATAGAAAACTTGAGTTTGATCAATAATCATATATCTACAACTCTAAATTTTAAAAGCACTTGATTAAAAATTTACCATATAAAAATCCAAAAGGAATCTAATTTTTTTAAGGAAAAATTGCATATAATAGCAAACTAATAACCTAAAATAAATTGAGTAGCTAGGGTTTGATTTAATTGTGCTCCATAGCAAACGTTTGCAAAAAATTGTCAGGCACCTCTCTCCCAAATATCTCGCTCGCCACTCTCCTCCAATCTCTCACTCGCTTACTCACTTTTTATACAAACATAAGTGTATAAAAATTGTTTCTAATTGTATAAAGCAGAGAAAATTGTATAAATACATATATTTTTGTTCCTCTCTCTCCCCTCTTCCAGATCTCGCTCGCCACTCTCCTAAATCTCGCTCGCCACCCTCGCCTTTCTCACTTATACAAACAGAAGTGAAATGTATAAATTGCGTTTCAATTTGTATAAACGTGAGAAAATTGTATATACACACGCAAGTACATATATTTTCGTCCTATACACTTATAATTATACAATAAAAATACTCCCCTGCCCAGTTTCTTTTGCCTTTCTCTCTTTTTCGTTTTATACAATTTTCAAATTGTATCCAATTTCTCTCTTTCTCGTTTTATACAATTAGATTCAATTGTATATTCCATGTCAAGTCTCTTTTGTCTTTCTCTCTTTCTCATTTCATACAAATTCAAACTGTATATAATCGTTCTATACACTTATAATAATACAATTCGTTTTATATATTTCGTTTTTATACAATTCTCCGCCCAAGTGTCTTACTCTTTCTTGTTTTATACACTTCGTTTTATACAATTTGCTTCAACTGTATATGTATAGCGAATTATACAGTTTCTATGTTTGCTATGGAGCATAATTATGCAAATTTTACTATAGCATACAAATATAAATTTTTTATTTGCTATATGTGAAAGTTACCCTTTTTTTAACACGTACAAAAAATAATGGTATATATAACTTGGACTGATATTAACAAAACCAAGATGATTCACAAATTTTAATCTACTTTTCTTAGTTACACCGTTGAAAATCATGAAAAGTAATATATTCAACAATATATAGAACTCCTAAATAGAATTTTTAAATGACATGCTGCCTAACATTTCTTTAATTTCTAAAAAGTGTTCTCACATTTTTAAATTATTATAATTTTCAGTATAAATAGTGATACCAATAGCAAAAGACTAGGCACAAAACACTCAAAAACCCAAAATTTGAATAGTTTTCCAGATTTTACAAAGTATTATCACAATATAGCAACAATGAATTCATTGGGTGGAACTGTAATATTATCACAATATAGCACGAAATAAATATTTTTTCGAAATTTTTTAACAACCTTTTCAATAATAGATTGTTATAAGAAATTTTTTTAAATAGATTTTGAGTATATTTCAATATAAATGAAATGATTTGGCATTATGACATATCTTAAAAATTGTGAGTATATGATAAATGAGTAAAATATGTTGATATCTAATCATTTTTATCTTTTACATAATTTATCATAATATATGTTAGATGATATAATTGTCTTGTTAAAATAGAGTGATGTTTTTATGTAGCGATTAAACATCACTTTTTTTTATTTTCTTGTACATGAAAAATTTAGAATCTGATAATTTTATGGTTAGAATAACTTCTTGTGAAAAAAATTGTATGAAAGTTTTCGATAATAAATATTAGTTATAAATTAGTTAAGACCGTTAAAAATGTACACCACAACAACATAAATAATTTTTGAGACAATCTACTCGTTTGAGGTCAAAAGTTCACCATTTTTTGTTATTGTTACTTTGTTAGTCTAACAAAATTTGTAGAATGAGAAAAATAAATTTGAAACAACAACAAAACAATATTGTTAACCCTTTTAAAAATTCATTCTTCATTAAACTGTTGCTCTGAAAGTCCTTCTAGATGTTTCATCAATACAACTTTATGATTTTTTCAGAAATATTTATGTATAACTTTTGCATTATGAAATTACAAGTAGATCAACATGTTAGACTCTAGAGTACTCATGTTAAACAAATATTCTCGGACATTAACAAAAAATTAAAAATGAGTATAACCTAGATAACTCAAATGCATAGCAATGACTTGGGACATAAAGGACAACAAATCTATGTTAATAGACATATCTTTTATAACTTAAAATATATATTACTTTCATTTGGAGCAGGTTTTGTTTCATATTCTTTAAATTAAGCTTGCCGAAAATAGTAATAACTCACATAAAAATATTTAGAAGAGCCGAATGAGAAAAAAAAAACAATAAAAGAACGAAAGCTTTGTCCAAGTGAGATCATATAATACCAAATGAAAAATAATCTATACAATTTTAAGGAGATCACAAAACAGCGAGAAAAACCATACATTAAAAGCAATAAACTATGAGTTGATGACAAATCATTCTAACCATAAAAGTTCCAATTTTTTGAAATAACATACCTCAAAAATTGATCAACACTTCAATCGACTTTCAATCCTTAAAGTACTCATAATATCCAATGATAAAATTTAGTAAAAATAGATAACAACAACATAAAAATAAAAAATATGGACATAGAAAGTTATTACTTCTTCTGTTTAAAAAGAATGACCTCATTTCCTTTTTAGTTTGTCTCAAAAAGAATGACCTCTTTCTTTTTTTTTGTAACATTTTAATTTCAGCTTTCCACATGGCATGCTTAAGGTCACAAGATCAAAGGACAAATTCGTACATTTGACCTAACTTTAATTTAGGACCACAAAATACAAAAAAATCTTTTATATTCTTAAACTCCGTGCCAAGTCAAACCAGGTCATTTTTTGTGAAATAGAGAGAGTAACTCTCAAAGGATTTTCTTAAAAACACAAAATTGCATCTGTGTATCTGAAGGAATTGAATGACATTGTTGATGGAAAAAATTAGAGATTTTAATGTACTAGTTCTAGTAGAAAAAAACTTGCTTGAATACTCCATTAACGTTTATTATTTTATCTGTACTAACAAATACTTATAACAATAATTTTGTAGAAATATATACAAAAATAACAATTAATAATATAAGTATAAATTAATGACCGTAAGAAACATACTAGGATTTGTAATAATAGAATGAAAAAACAAAACAATGGTGTCAGTAAATCATTTAACAGGAGCAAAGTACACATTTATTTAATTATTAGAGGAAAAAGAACAAGAAGAAATTCAACTTTTTCTTTGTTTTAAAATGAGAGAAAATTTCTCTATTTATAAACAACAAAGATTAGTTTGAATAAATAATTATTGTGTCTTATCAGAGAGGTCACAACTCTTTGAAAAAGTTACAATCATTCGGAAAGTCACAACCTTTCATAAAAGTTACAAATTTTAATAAATTCACAACTATTCGAAAAAAAGTCATAATTTTTTATACAAGTCACAACTTTTCATAAACATTACAAATTTTCACGAAAGATGAAGACTAACTTTGAAAATAAAATAAGTTAAAAGGGAATCCTGATTTGTGGTGGCACTACGTAAGTGAACTTAGGGTTCTTTATATATATATATATATATATATATATATATATATATATATATATATATATATATATATATGATTGACTATTTGACACTAACGAAAATATAAGAAAAATTAATAGCTAGACTTAAAATAAAATATTACTCTAAAAATGCTAAATTACTAGCTTATTTATTAAAATTAAAATTTTAAAAAATATTTTAAAAACAATTCTATAAAATTTATTCTTAAAATGTGATTCTATTTCTGTAGTATTTTGATTTTTAAAAGTAGAACTTACTGAAAATGAAATAAAAATATTTATTTTAAACCTAAAAAAATATTTAAACATCAAAAAGATGTAAAATTTGAGTCCAATAAAAAATCATGTGTCTATCGCTCTAAATTTTAAAAGCACCAAGGAAAATGTACCATATAAAAAGAAATCTTATTTAATTTAAGCCCTCTTTAATATAAGCTTTTTAACACATACAAAAAAAAAATATTGGTATATATAAACTTGGACTGCTATGTTTATCTACTTCTCTTAGTTACACTATTAAAGACCATGAAAAGTAGTATATTCAACAATATATAGAACACCTAGATAGAATATTTAAATGGCATGCTGCCTAACATTTCTTCAATTTCTAAAATGTGTTTCTCTCACATTTAAAATTAGTATACTTTTCTGTATAAATAGTGATACCAATAGCAAAAGACTAAGCACAAAACACTCAAAACCCCAAATTTTGAGTAATTTTTCAGATTTTACATAGTATTATCACAATATAGCAACAATGACTTCATTGGCTGGAAATGTAAATCATGAAAATGGAATGTTTCGTCTAGAGGCTAATTTTTCTCCTAGTCTATGGGGAAATACTTTTAGCAATTCTACTCGGAATAATCAGGTAAATATATGTATACAATCAAATCTCTTTATAATAATGTATGTTGTTTTAATTAAATCATGTTATTATTATAGATGACGACTGTTATAGAATATGGTCTGACTGTATATGCTTGTTTATTTGTCTTTATAGATATCCGAAAAAGTTATAGAGGAGATTGAGGGTTTGAAAGAAGAAGTAAAACACATGATAGTAAGCACTACCACTAGTAGCAATGACATTGAACAAAAAATTTATTTGATTGACACTCTTGAACGTCTTGGAATTTATTATCACTTTGAGAAGGAGATTGAAGATCAACTAAGCAAGATGTTTGATCAAAATGTCATTCATGAAGAAGATGATTTACACAAGATTGCATTATATTTTCGATTGTTTAGACAACATGGATATCCAATCTCTTCTGGTATGTTTCTATATATACACATTAGTTTCAACGTCTTGCTAGACTGAAGATACTTTTAACATGATCGATGATAATATAATCACACCTTTTTTCTTTTTGTCTTTTCAATTATTGATATGAGGATATGAGACTTTGTTCACACATCCAACAGTAACTCTGACATAACGATATTATATGTTTTGTGAATTAGATTATTTCAACCAATTTAAGGACAACAATGGAGAATTCAAGAAAACTCTAATTACAAATACAAAGGGCTTGTTAAGTTTGTATGAAGCAACACATGTTAGAAAACATGGTGATGACATATTAGAGGATGCACTTATTTTTGCAAAATTCCATCTTGAGAAGATAACAAATGTACATACATTGGATTCTACTCTTGAAAAACAAGTAACACATGCCCTTATGCAATCTCTTCATAGAGGAATCCCAAGAGCTGAGGCACATTTTAACATTTCAATATATGAAGAATGTGAATCAAGAAATGAAAAACTACTAAGGCTTGCCAAATTAGATTACAATTTGTTACAAGTGCTACACAAGGAAGAGCTTTGTGAACTCACTCAGTAAGTTGTTTGTCCTACTTTTTTTTTAAATAAAAAATATTAATTAATTCTTTTGTGTTTTTAATAACTCTTTAATTTCAAATTTTCACGTGATATGTTTAAGATCTTAAGATTAAAGAAAGTAAATTGTGGTACATTTGATATATTTATCAGAAGATTCAAAAGTCTTTTTGACTTACATATATAAACTTTATGTCAAGTTAAAATAGGACAAATAATTAATTATATATTAAGTTAACTAAACATTACTCTTGTTATTGTGAAGGTGGTGGAAAGGTTTGGATTTTGCATCAAAACTTTCATATGTGAGAGATAGAATGGTGGAATGTTTTTTTTGGGCAGTTGGTGTGTACTTTGAACCACAATACTCTCAAGCTAGAGTTATGCTTGCAAAATGCATAGCTATGATTTCAGTAATTGATGACACATATGACTCTTATGGAACTCTTGATGAACTGATTATATTCACGGAAGTCGTAGACCGGTATGTCATATAAATTAAGACAGTAAAAAAAAAAAAGTATATCTCAATCAATTAACCTCTTTTTTTTATGATTATAGGTGGGATATAAAAGAAGTTGATCGACTTCCAACTTATATGAAACCGATATATATATCTCTTCTCAATCTCTTCAAGGAGTATGAAATCGAAATCGAATTAGAACAAGATAGATTCAATGGAGTTCATTATGTCAAAGAGGCAGTATGTTACTTAATTAAAAACCCTAATATAATTATTTTCTTTTGATATTATGAATTTTTCAACTACATATATATATTTTAATTATTTTTTTTTGAATAGATGAAAGAAATTGTGAAGAGTTATTATATTGAAGCAGAATGGTTTCTTGAAGGAAAAATTCCATCTTTTAAAGAGTATTTGGGTAATGCATTGGTTACTGGAACTTATTATCTACTTGGACCAGCATCATTATTGGGCATGAAATTAGCATCAAAGAAAACATTTGATTGGATGATGAATAAACCAAAAATTCTTGTGGCTTCTGCCATAGTTGGTAGAGTTATTGATGATATAGCAACTTATAAGGTATTGTCATATATACAATTTTGTACATATATACATTTGGGTCAAAATAGATGGACACACTCAAATGAGAAACTGTGCAAAATATATGTTTAGTATTTGATAATTTTTTTTTTTTTTTTCCTTATAGATTGAGAAAGAAAAAGGACAACTTGTTACAGGAATAGAATGTTATATGCAAGAAAATAATTTATCTGTGGAAGAAGCAAGTGCACAACTTTCTGAAATAGCTGAAAATGCATGGAAGGATTTGAACAAAGAGTGCATCAAGTCAACTGATTCAATGCCAAATGAAATCTTGATGCGTGTCGTGAACTTAACGCGTCTGATCGATGTTGTTTACAAGAATAATCAAGATGGATATAGTGATCCAAAAAATAATGTAAAAGCTGTAATCGAAGCTTTACTCGTCAACTCCATCAAGATGTAATCGATCAACATGGAAGATGGTCAATAATATTATCTGCTTTATTCAATAATTTTCATTAATAAGTGATATTTGTAATTTTGTTATATTTTATGTATCAATTAAATTAAAATTTTAATTATTTTATTTGTGTGTCTAGTATATGTCCTACACATTGTGATTTGCTTGAAATTTTCTTTGGATGAAACATCAAGCAACTTCCAAAAAACTGTAGTCAATAATTCTTAATTTTTTTTTTTCGAGAATTAAACGGTTTAAAAATATTTGAATATTTACGCATGAAATCTTTAATATTTTGATTATATATAACTAGTAAATTAAAAAAATCTGAAAATTTTCTTTGGATGTAACATCAAGTAACTTCCAAAATAAGTGCAGTCTATAATATCAAAATTTTCGGGTGTGTTTGGTATGAAGGAAAATGTTTTCCATGGAAAATGTTTTCCTAGAAAATGTTTTCTTGGAAAACAAGTAGATTTTGGACTTATTTTCTCATGTTTGGTTGGTGGTGAGTAGAAAATATTTTCGGAAATGATTTTGTGTTTGATTTATGAATAAAAAATATTTTGAGGAATATCTTTTATTTTTAATAGAATAAAAAATAATTTATGAAATTGAAAATATTTTAAAAATAATTTTTTTGGGTGGTGATGATAGGGGGTGGGGGTGGGGGCAGAGGGAGGGGGTAGGAGTGAAAAATAAAAATTGAAGTTGATAGTATTTTTAAAAAATAAATAATTTTTTGGGGTGTTTTGGGGGTGGGGGTGAGGGGGCTGATAGGGGTGGGTAGGGGGCTGACCGGGGGGAGGGGGGGAGGTAGGAGCTTAAAATAAAAATTTGGAGTTGAAAATATTTTTTTAAAGCAAAATTAATTTTGGGGAGGGGGTGGGGTGGTGTTGGGCAGGGGGGACGCGGGGGGGGGGGCAGGGGGGAGGGGGGTCAGAGATCGGGTGAAAAAATAAAATTTTGAAATTGAAAATATTTTTTTAAAAAATTAATGTTTGTTTTCCCAAAAAAAAAATGTAATTTGAAATTGGAGGAGAGCTTTGGAAAATGTTTTCCTTAATTTTTGAAGGGAAGTCATTTTCCTTAATTTTAAGGAAAATGAGTTGATTTGGAAAACATTTTCCAAAACTTTTGTCCCTACCAAACATGAGAAAATTGGAAAACATTTTCCGGAAAATGTTTTCCTTCATACCAAACACACTCTTCATTTTTCGAGAATTAAATCGTTTAAACTTATTCGAACATTTCTTCAATATTTTGATTACGCATTACTAGTAAACTATGTAAAAAATAATATAATTTAAAATAATATTAAAAATTTTGAAAATTTTATGAAAATAAATTTATTTTATTCTTAAAATACGAAAAATGTCACTTAAATTGAAACAGAAATTACAATCTTATAAAAGCCCGACCCATTTAGCCTTCTTTTTTTTTATCAACCATGATTCTACACGTAGCACTATCATCCTCCACAACCAATTCTCCGGCAATTTTTCCGATTAACAGGAGGTTCAATGTCGCCGGACTTCCGAACCCTTTTGTTCTCCATTACCGGAAAATTACGTTTCCTTCTTTGCTTTGGCGGAAAATTAAAGGTGGTGGGAGAATCGTAGGTGCGGTGGAGATGGATAAAGCAGAAGAAAAGAGGGGTCCGGTGAGAATAGTGGGGATTGTTGGAGAGGGTACTGTTAGCCCTCTCAAGTCCACTCCTTGGCTTGACGTCATGCTTCACACTGTGAGTATTTTGCAACTCCGATTACTTTCTTCAACTCGAAAATTATATACAGAGTTAAGCATTTTCTAGAAATCGAGTACTCCTTTCATCCCAATAAGATAAATGCTTTTCAAATTTTGTGGCTGTAAATCATGATAAATTGAGTATTTTAAAGTTAAGTTGTTACTGAATATAAAAACAATGTATCATTACTTTAGTGGGATAAGGTCAATTTGCACAATTACTCTCATAAAAAGGTTATATTTAGTCCTCGTAATAGTTTTTTTGATATATTTGTCCTTGTGTTCAATTTAAGTCTCGGTGCAAATGCATTACTTTTTCTGGAGACATTTTTTATGAGTTCGAGCAAAATAGGTTAGAACAAGAGTGTAGCATTTTTCTTGTTCTTTCCGATATTCTTATTGGAAAGTAAACTAGGAAGCTTTCACAATTTGAAGTTGGTCTTTTGAGTAAAATAGAAAGGGACAAAAATATGGAATTCGGAGCCTAAAGGGCGAAAAATGTTAACAAAAATATGCTATAAACGTTCGCTAGTATGAAAGAGGTTCTGATACTCATTGAAATATTCACCAACATTACAGTAACGAGGCTTGTTTTTTGTGAGAACATTGCTTCCCTTCACAGACCACAGTTATGATATATGAATTGTACTTTTTGATGATGTTGTACTTTGCTTCCTTTTATAAATGCAAGGCAGAGAGACTGAAATGGGTTGATGAAGAATTTGAAATGATTGTCTTTTCTGACAACTTTGTCAAATCTGAAGATGAAACTGCCAACCACTTCAGCAATGAACTGGATCATGCTGACATTTTGGTGGTCGTTGCTGTCACAAAGGAAGGATCAGTCAACTGGATACAGTCTAACAGCCAGAATGTCCCAAACATCATATGCTTTGATTCCTCTATGGTACTCAGAAACAAGCTAGGTGGAAGTTTTGTTGAAACTAAAAAGAGGGGAGACATATTTAGCAGTTTACTTCCATTCTCTCAGTCTAAGAAAATGGATGAATCTGTGGAGATAACCCGAACAGTGTTTGACGCTTGGGAAAGGCATAATTCCGATGACATACGGTTCTGCTTATTAGTTATAATTAATGCTTATATAACACCGGTCTCAACGCTGAAGAACCTTAGAGCAAAAGGATTTTCCACCTTGAACTGCATGGTGACAAATTGCGGGCCTCAGATATTGAACTGTCTATTAGATCCTAACTGTAGAAAGGCACTTCAATGCTTGAACAACTGCAGCCCTGTAGATCAGGTATGCAATTATCGCTGTATTGCTTCCTATGAGAGCAAATACCTGGAAGAGTTCTCTCTCTGTGTGCTACAGAAGAATAATTGTCTTGAACTCGATGCAAAGATTCCTGAAAAGCCTTATGTGACTCCAATGGCAGAGTTTCGAGGGGAGAAATTGTCTTCTGAAATTGCTGAAGACCTCTTTGTTGGTTGGTTAGGGACATTGGAATGGAGTTGGCGCGTTGTAGCTGGGCAGAATCCAGCTTATGATCAATTTCCATGCCAGTACCAATTATTCTATCGGGGAAAAGCTAGAGGATCATTCTGGTATGAACCAGTTTTCCAGGTAAGAACACTTGAAGGAGACCTAGTCTGGAGAAGGCGTAAGTATAGAGTGAAAAGAGGAAAAGTTACCGGAACATTTCACTTCAGTGTATTGGATAATGGAGTCGTTTCTAACGAGTTCTGGACAATTGTGGATGTTTCTGATGATTTGAGCTGGGGTCTGTTCCACTATCATGGAGCTGCACGAGTGGCGGGGCAGTCATATACTGGGGCTGTTCTTGTCAGCCCAGATGGACAATATCCAGCTGAGAAGGAAAAACAAAGGTTGATATCTGCATTAGATAGCTGTGGTATCAAAGAGTGGGAGCTATTCAATGTTGATAATTGTTCATGTGAAAATGCACCGTTGGGGATTCCAGATGGCTCAAGTCTGCATTCTAAAATTCAAGTGCATGGACAGACACATTCTTCAGTCTAGGAACCTGCATTTTTTTGTTAAAAATGAATGTGTTATGTATAGTTTATTGATATGTTGTAACATCCTGTTGATTATCCTTTGATTTACCTACTTTTCAATAAGAATGGAAGGCTAATTCTCCAATTCCAACCAATGTCATATTACTTATGCCTGGTTTTAGGAGTCCCTTAACCGTATGCTAAGAAGATGAGAACAAATATAGAATGTGATACAACAGAAAAATCTTGTTTACTAAATGAACTTGAGTGAACTGCAATATACAGGAGAGTTTTGTTAGACAAATCTCTAAAAGAAGAGAAAGGGAAAAAATCAAAATCAATTGGCTAGTCTACATATTTGACAAAGTTTGGAACTATTTTTCTAATGTGATTAAAACTGGATTAGGTTAATAACTTAGGTAGCAGCTCCTCAACTTCAAGACAATCGAAGCATTTTATTGCTATGGGGCCGTAAAATTGTTAGCAATGATTCCTCCTCATCGAGTATTCTTGGATGTTCTTTCCAAAAGCTCGTCTCAATTATGTTACAATGTTCAACAACTACTCTCTCATTTCCTGTTGGTTCATCCTGGGTTCAAAAGCAAAAAGTAAAAGTGAATACCCACTCCATCGGTTTAGTCTATAATAGAAGTCAAAAACAATGGCAGTTGTTGCAAATGTACTTGAGATTGAACATCTGCCGGATTTAAATGGAAACATGCTTATGATGGAGTTTAATTATCACATTAAGAACCAGAAAACACTTGTTAAGGTACTATACTTGTATTGTTTATATTCAACAACAGAACTTTTTTGAGCACACAGTTTATTATCCATATGGTGGTAGAAGCCTAAAACTAAAGGATACAGGCTTGGTATGCAATATCATCAAAAACAACATAAAGTACTTCAAGCAAACATAGCATCTTCAGCAGAGAGAGAGAGAGAGAGGAGAGAGATTTACTGTGTCTCGGAAAACAGAGGACCCCATCCGAAAGATAATTGGTAACGCATTGTAATCAATGCCAAACTTGGCAAGCAATTCATTTTTTTCTTGAGTTTGAGTACCCTGCAGAACAAAAGGGTTAATGTGGTCATTGGAATATCAAGATTACTCTCAATAGTGAAACCTGCTTGTGTATGATCAGAACAGGATGAGAGAGATATGAACTAACAGATTACTTTATCAAGGTCAAATCAACGCTGAAGGTCTAATTTTAAGGTGCATAGTCGATTTCTACAGAATCAAATTACAAAAAAATATTCATTTACACTATTACGTGTCACAATCATGTGGATGAGAACTCTACCGTTAGTGATTGAGGCTTCAGTGCCTTAAGAGTTCACATAGTATGTCGGCTTATGCTTTTAACATAATCTCATCTTTGTGAAAATCACAATTTCTATAACTATGTTCCTCCAAGAGATACATGCCCAGAATAGTGCTCAAAAAATAAGTGATAGCTTGAACAAAATTTTTAACTGTACCCTTCAAAAAACTGAAGTACTTGCCATGTGCTAGGCTCAAATAAGGATACTGCAAAATCGAGAAGAAGCTTATAGAAAAGACTAACTAAATGTATTTTCATTCAGCTTTCTGGCTATCAGAACTATAAGTGAAAAAATCACACCCTTAAATACAAAATGTGTGATGTCAACAAGTATACTGATACTTCACCACGACAGGCTGCAAGACTATTTTCTTCAAGGTGCACATGGCATAAAAAAGATAATCCAGAAGATTTAGACAGCAAAATAATCCATAGAATCACATATTATAATAGATCATGCTACTTCATCCAAAAACAAGAGACCTGCGCCATAAATTAAGGAATGAGATACCACACCTTCAGAGAGCTTTGTGCTTCAGTTCTGCTCTTTCCAGACTTAACAAGCAGCCAGAAACAAGTATTGTACTGATTGTTTATGTGACCTACAAGTCAATATATTGACATAAGATTGTTAAAATGATACAATTCATTCTTTGACTTGCCAGCAAGAACAATAGGTCATAAAAACCCATTTCTTCATATAACCTGATTACTGTGCTTGAAATTCTTAATAAAATAAAAAGGGAGTACTCACAATCAACTTGTCTCCAAGCCAAGTAATCTCGAAGAATCTCAGATGATGGATAGCAAACTGATCGTCCATCAAAATAAGGTGGTTCTTTAAACTCTTTCTCAGGAAAAAACTCTTTCCACTTCATCACATACATGGAAGAGAAAAGAGAAACAACGGCAGAGACAATTTCACTGAAATAATCAAAATCATAAGAGCAAGTCAATATAACTACATTAAATATAACCGACAAAAAAAAAGTCAATATAAAAACATTATGTAAACTACTTGAGGATGGCCCTCATACAGTTGCCAAATAGACTCTACCCTGAAACTTAACCAAATTAATGAAAAAGCTTTGAGAAATTGTTGTATGTAAGAGATTTTTTGCAAATGCAAAATATTCTAGAAGGGAAATTCCACCATTCAGACAAGCAAGCATTTTATAGGACACATTCTGACAAAACTTGCATTACGCACAAGAAATGAAGTTTTGCAGGATCTTTTAGCATGTTGTTCACAGATAATTGCACTATGTTCTTGCAGGTTGGCAACTGCAGCTGAGTGGTGTCAAAATAATCTACAAGCATCATGGATCCTAGAAACAGGAAGAAGGATTTGATTTTGACCTTGAATTGGTTGCCTCCTATTATGTGGTTTTAGATAAACACTATACTTACCTAGGAACTTAAGAAAGGTGATGAAAGAATTACCTTGACCACCTCTGATACAATAGAGAATCTTTCTTCAAAACAAAGCTGAAAGAAAAATTGATCTCTCAAGATAAAAGATATAGGAAAAGGAAACGATATGTTAAAAGTGAATCAAAGATGTTAAATGAACTAATACCTGTATTCATCACTCACTCCATATGCAAAGATAATATCCTTAAACATCTCCAGCAAAGACAGCGCGCAAGAGTTCATAAGTTTCAGTGCCTGCTCATCATTTGGCTTCTGAAAGCCATTATCTTCACAAAACCTACAGTGGATCCCATCAAGATCATGAACCAGCAAGTCCAAACTAGAGTTCTCGAATTACATGCTCAATATTGACATGACTTTATACTTGTGAAATTACATATATATATATATAATATATATATATATATTATATATATATATATATATATATAATATATATATATATATAATGGGACATTAAAGGCTGTTTTGTATTTATCCTTATCAGATACCCCATCCCCAATAAGAAAGATTTTTTGGATAGGCTTCATGAAGCCATCATATTTTCAAAATTCGATTTAAAATTCGGATACTGGCAAATCCAGATATCTAATAAGAATAAATACAAAACAGCCTTTAATGTCCCAATGGGTCAATATGAGTGGAATGTTATGCCTTTTGGCTTGAAAAATGCTCCCTCAGAATTTCAAAAAATTATGAATGACATTTTTAATCCTTTTAGCAATTTTATCATTGCATACATAGATGATATTCTCATATTTTCAAAAACTCTTGGAAATGCATTTTAAACATCTTGATTTATTCAAGAAAATTATTATCCAAAATGGCTTGGTTATACCTAAACCAAAAATGCAAATTTTTCAAACAACTGTGAGATTTTTGTGTCATAATATTGGAAAAGGAAAAATTATTCCTATTCAAAGAAGTATTGAATTTGCATCAAAATTTCCTAATATTATAACTGATAAAGTTCAGCTTCAGCGATTTTTAGGAAGCCTAAATTATATTTCTCCTTTTATGAAGGATTTAGCCAAAGATACGGCAATATTGTATGATAGACTTAAAAAGAATCCTAAACCATGGACTGAAGATCTTACAAGAGCAGTCCAGCATATTAAAAACAAGGTTCATAACCTACCATGTCTCACTTTGGCCAATCCCAATTGGAAAAAAATAGTTGAGACGGATGCTTCTGATATTGGTTACGGGGGAATTCTCAAACAAATTTCTCCTATTGAAAAAAAGGAATATCTTGTACAATTTTATTCAGGAAAATGGAATCATAGCCAGAAAAATTATGCTACGATAGCTAAAGAAATTTTAGCTATAGTAAAAAGTGTTTTAAAATTTCAAGGAGATTTATATAATCAAAAGTATATTATAAAAACTGATTGTCAAGCAGCTAAATTTATTTTTAGTAAAGATGTAAAACATGATGTATCCAAACAAATGTTTGCAAGATGGCAAGCTTTACTAGCCCCATTTGATTTTGAAATATATTATAAGAAAGGAGCAGATAATAGTCTCCCTGACTTTCTTACTAGAGAATATTTGATTTAATAAACTCTTTTTACAGGATAATAAGACCATCCTGGAGTTCTTCCTCTAATAAAGGAAGAGGAAGAGGAAGAACAATGCATACGGGAAACAATAATATTCTGGCTCAATTAGGAAATCAAAGGCTAATAGCCGCAAATATTACAGGAACATCTACTGGAATATCAGGAATTGATGACAACCATCCAACGTACAGAGAATTTATGGATTTTATACAATCCAAACAACAAACTCAGCCATCATATTCATCTATAGTTAATGAAGAAGCTATAGAAAATGTGGAAATATATGATAAGAACGAGATAGATGAAATAGTACTCATTTTAGAACCAAAGGATCTACAATGGAGAGATGATCATGGGCAAATAATGACAAGATATTTTGATACGGCATCAGATGTTGTACCTACTTATAAATACAGGATGCATTATGAGATTATACTCTCATCAATGGGGTCTGCCTATCCGTAAAGCCATCAATATTCCATTCATAGATTTCTGTTCCACTGAAACTATTAGAGACAATATACTCTTGTTCCTCTAAAAGAATATCCTGAGGGGTTGGCCTAGGATAATAAAAAACATCCTTTGGACTCTTTTATGCTGGAAGATTCTTCCACTTGATTCAGAAACAGATAGCAAGAACAGCTGAAATTTTATTTAACTTAAAAGTAGAAATTTACAAGAGTAGAGAGAGGAATACAAAAGATGTGTGGCTCCGTGCCTGCTTTAAAAATAGAAAAAGGATCCTTTTATAGAGAAGGATCTGAAAAAATGTTAAAAACTATGACATAAGTGCTTACATCATATTATATTATTGAACCGACATAGGGTCCTACTACTTTATAAAAGTTTTGAAATTATTTACAACTGATTCCGTACTTTTAGTCCTTTGCTATTCCTTTGCCTTTGGACTCTTTTATGCTGGAAGATTCTTCCACTTGATTTTGAAATTGTTGCAGGAAGATTATACTCTCATCAATGGGGTCTGCTGAATTTCAGCACTTCTACCCAGCGAATACCAAGAAAGTTTATAACTTTTCAAAAATCATAATAAAAAATAGGGAACAAGCACTATGAGGGAAAGAGAATATACTCACCCGGAACAAAAGACTGTATTTAAATTTAATTATTGGGACTATATTTCAAAAATTTCAAAATCAAGTGGAAGAATCTTCCAGCACAAAAGAGTCCAAAGGCAAAGGAATCGCAAAGGACTAAGAGAACGGAATCAATTGTAAATAATTTCAAAACTTGATAAAGTAGTAGGACCCTATGTCGGTCCAATAATATAATATGATGTAAGCACTTATGTCATAGTTTTTAACATTTTCTTAGATCCTTCTCTATAAAAGGATCCTTTTTCTTATTATTAAAGCAGGCACGGAGCCACACATCTTTTGTATTCCTCTCTCTACTCTTGTACATTTCTACTTTTAAGTTAAATAAAATTTCAGTTGTTCTTGCTATCTGTTTCTGAAGATCTACTAAAGGTATTATTATTATTATTATTACTATTATTATTATTTCAAAATTGTTTTTTTATTTAATCTAGCCTAAATGATAGGCTAAACACTTACTGACAGATTAATATCAACCTAAACTATGGACAACATGGAACTTGGACTGTTTCAATGTTTCTAGGGTCGAAATAATGTAGTCCGAGAGTGAGAAGATCTTGGCTTAGTCCGGAGTTCCTGTTGAGGACCATGTTAAGCCATGTGTGAGGCGTTATTTGGGCTATGTTGGAACCGTAAAAGCAGTGTTGTTAAAAGCGCAGAAAAGCGCGCTTAAAGCGCGCTTCAAAGCGAAGCGACCCTTGTGCGCTTTTTTAACTTGAGGCGAGGCGATTTGAAAAAAGCACTCGCTTCAGAGGAAGAAGCGAGAAGCGACGCTGAGGAAAAAGCGCAAAAAAGCGCGCTTTTTATAAAAGAAGCGACAATTAGGGTTTTTTTAAAAAAAAATAGGTTTTTTAAAAAAATCTGAAATATAACTTCTCTCTCCTCACAACTCTTCTTTCCCTTCTCTCCTCGCGACTCTTTTTCCTTCTCTCCTCGCGACTTTCTTTCCTTCTCTCTCCTGAAGCTCTCGACTGAGGCTGCTGGCTGCCTCCCGTCTTTCTCTCCTCAAATCTCGACTGAGGCCTGCAGGTATTTGTCATCTCTTTTTTCTTCTTCTTCTCTTCTTTTCTTCATCTCTATTCTCTGCTGCCTGCTCTTTTCTTCTTAGTTCTTACTGACTGCTGCCTCTGTTTTTTTTTTTCAATTCTTTTTTTATTTTTATTTGTGATCAGTGTATATGCTAGCAGCCTTTTTATTATTTTCCGAAACTTCCTTTGTTTGTAGTATTTTGTGATTTAATTATGTTTTTGATTTTTTGCTTATATGTTATGACTTGTGAGTATTTTTGCCCAAGTAATTTCTTTCAATCTAAGACTATATTACCTCTTTTGTTATTTAATATTTTTTATTTTTATACTAAATGTCGCTTTTTTTTAAAAAAGCGCGCGCTCGCTTCACGCTTCTCGCTTCTGTGAAGCAAGCCATCGTCGCTTTTTTCGCTTCTCGCTTCCCAAAAACTGCGTAAAAGATCCTTCCATCCTCGGACTATCTAACTCGTAAACGAATCGGTAGTTACATCGAAGCGATCCTGTCGTATTTGGTTCCAAATGTTGAGGTCTGTATGGCCAAATGTTGAGGTCTGTATGGCCGTGCGGACTATCGCCAACCTTGGAACTTAGCATGTACCGCCAGCTTTGGAACTTAGCATGTATGGTATCAGAGCCATGTCGACAGTAGTAGTAGGTGATGTTAATCTGTCAGGATTTAATTATGTATCATAAAAAAACAAGCTACTGCTAAAAACAATAGAAAAGAAGAATATGATATGCCTCAACAGCTTGATCTCCTTAATAGATGGACAATTCCTAAAATACAACCTAAGATAATATACCAAATGGGAACATTTGAAAAAATGGGATTTAAACAAATTGTTAAAACCACTGAAGAAACTATTACTATGGTTTCTGATCATGGTACTTTGAGACTTCTTTCTGAAAATGATTTTGCCCCTTATAGGGAAAATTATAGATTTATGCATAATGGTCTGGTACAAGTTGCTTTTAAGCCCCTTACATTAAGAGACTTACCAGAGAGCTTTATAGCAGCTCTAAGAGATGGAAGAAAACAGAATTGGAAGAAATCTCTTATAGGGACAGTGCAAACTAGTTTGGCTTTTATGGTCCTATTTATTTTAATGTTTATCCTAATTTACAGATCTTTTTAAATGACGAAAAATCACTTAATACTTTAATATTGAGTATTAAATTAAATGGCTATGATTATTTGCCTGAAACTGAAGTTATATGTATTTGTTATAGAATTTACTATAAACCTTCATATATTTTAAATCCTATGTGTAAAATTATGGATTTTAAAAATGAGACCATTTTAATAGAAACAAATTTTACCAAATCAAAAATTATAACAAGACGACCTATTAAATGGGATGAAATTGATTTTCCTAAAGAATGGGTTATTGAGGAAGTTGTTCCTCCAAGAAATAATATAAGTTCGGATATATCTGATATTGAACAGACTCCAGATGGAACGGTACTGATCAAATTTAATGATCAGAATTTATTGATGAGTTATACAGATAGTATAGGATTGCAGGCCAGGATGCCTACATCTAACTCTTCTTATATTTCCACAGTAGATTATATTGTTAATATTCAATCCAGGGCATCGACTTCTCAAATAAAGGATGAGGATAACTCCAGATCCTCAACTTCTTATATAAAAGAAGGTGAACGAGTTGATAATATCAAAATAGAAAATCATATTGTTATCCAGAAAATGCATATTACCTACAAAATTTTATGCTTGATGAAAATAAGAAGCAAGAATAATGCATCTTTTTAACATGAAACGTGGGATTTGAAGCAAAAAGAATAATTCAGTCTAAAGAGCATCACAGACGAGAAACGTTATCAACAGGAAAAGGGAAAAAGAAAAAGACAAGCGCAATTACATATCAACAAAGAATGATATCAACACTTCTTGGTAAGTCGAGCAGAAGGTCACTAAACAGTAAAGAGAAGACAAGTAGGCAGAAATAAAGGCATGAATTACCTGTGGAAATGACAACCGTCTACCCGGACTACAATCCAAGTAGATAACATCAACCTGCTTTCAAACTGGAAAGACCTCAAATACTCGGGTTTAATCTTGTTAATCCCTTCAGCGAGCGAACCAAGTTCCTCGGTAAGGCATGTGTAGTTATTCCAGAACCTTTTTGTTGCTACATTTTCTGAGTGAACTATGACCGCTTTCTTCCTTGGTCTTTTAACAGGAGTGCCATCTTCACGGTATTTCACAGTATCGTCCACCTGTGTTAAAAGGGAAAATATAAATTGTCAAAGTGGACATGAAGATGCATGATATGAAGTACCCACGTATTCGTGATGAGCAAACTGCATCGCATATACCTCCTTTTCTTCCCTTTATACTCCTATAGGTGGGGGTGAGAGTTCATGGTTTAAGCATAGAGCTTGTGTCAGTCTCTTTGTGATTGAGAGGAAAAATTTAAACATGAAAAGAATATGTCTGCTCGTCGCAAAAGAGTCCTTTAATGGACATGCCATTTTTATATCAAAAATATAAGAGTTACACATAACTGCTCTACGAAGAAGCACAACAATAAGATGACCTCAACAAGGCTCAGACTTTGGAGTTCAATTACTACTACTCTTACCCATTTTTAGGCTTACCATTTAACTGTATGAGTATGCAAACATTTCAAGTCAAAGAACTTGTTAAATTCTACCAAAAAAAAACATTTCTCTAAAATTATAGGGCTGGGTTTTGCTTTCTAGTTTACTTTTTGCAAGAAAGAAAGAGAAGAATTTAGACAAAAAGAGAGAGTGTGTGCGGTCCTTGGGGAAAGTTTGTTAACAAAGACGGACAAAAACTGAAGTGTCTGCCCTCTTTCCCACTCTCGTTCGAAATGTCATCAAAACCATTTTAAACCATTTCTTCTGACTCAATTTTTTTAATATTTAATCATTCTTCAAAAAAGTTCCTAAATCCAATCATCCAAAACAGAAAACCACACACATCAATTGTTTCCAAACCGTGTTTTTATATCCAAATGCCATATTTATCTATCTTCCAAATCTAAACAACAGGGATAGTGGCAGATGCACCACATGCAGATACCAATATATACTCTTCTAGGAGAAGGGGGATGAAGGTAGCTACCTTTATCTTGACGGCGCAAGACCCTTGACGAAAAATCTGTGGAAGGTCCTTGTAGTTGATACCAAACTGCTGAAAGAGTAATTCATTTTGCTCCTGCTTTTGTGTTCCCTGCTTTTGTCAGAACACTATTAAGCCTCAAGTCTAGGGTTCTTTGAGTCCAACCATAAATTTGAAAATGATTGTTTAAATGCCTTCAAAAGTAAGTAAGTAGATCCGAAATATAAAAAAATGCAGTTAATCCAGCTATGGCCCAAGCTATTATTGTGAAAATTGGTGAATACAACCATCAATCATTTAGAATTTCATCTTTGGATAAAAAACAAGCAAGATAAAAAGTATGAGGGTGGAAAGAAAATTTACCCTAGAGCACACCTATGATACAAGAAGAGAACCCAAGGGAAAGAAGATATAAACAAATAGGGAGGTCATAAGAGCACATCACATATCTATATATGAGAATTGCCTGATTGAAAGCATATTAGACAGGGCAGACTCAAATTCCAACAGAAGTCGGAAAAGATTTAAAGATTGGAAAATGCTTTTGTACATTCTTTAAGTACAGATAGAGCACCCAAGGGTGTGGCCTAGTAGTCAGTGAAGTGGATTAAGAACCATGAGGTCTCAGGTTCAAATCCCAGCAAATACAGAAACATTAGGTGATTTCTTCTCATTTGTCCTAGGCTCCTAGCCTTGGTGGACATATATTAGTTATGCAAATTTCGAAATTGTCAACAAAACGTCGTATTAATTTTATGCATATATAACTTTTTTCTTATCCACCTACCAAACACCATATTAATTATATACATGAGTAACTTTTTCCTTACCACCTACCAAACATCGTATTAATTATGTACACGAATAACTTTTTTCTTATCCACCTATCACACGTCGTATAAGTTATACAAACTCTAATACATGGATAAAACTGATTTTATCCAGCTACCAAACAATCCCTTTGTGTTAACTAAATTTGAAATAGAAGAAGAAGAATATTGAAGAAAAAAACCCATAAATATGCATGCCATAGGAAACAATTCAATTTTTACTCTCAAACTTGAGTTAATTACAGCACCTTCAGAATCTCTTTCGCCTCCTTTTCTGACTTCCCAGAAAACACCAGCCTCCACAAACAAGTATTGTATTGATTGCTTATATGACCTGTAAGAAGAACCAATATCCTTTAGCATCAGATTTTAAGAACTCAACTCCTCCAGGAACTATTAATTGGAAATATTCAATACGAGAACTCACATTCTGTCTGCCTCCATAGAAGATATGCCTGAAGAACCTCCATTGATGCACAGCTGATAACTCGTGAATGGAATGATGGAGGCACAGTTAACTCCTTTCGAGAAAAGAACTCTTTCCATTTGATTACATATGTAGATGAGAAGAAAGACACAATAATGGATAGTATTTTGCTGCACGTTGAAATTTCTGGTCAGCTTAGAAAAATCATGAGCAACTTCATCTCAAATGAAGAAACAAAGATTATTTTACATCTCTCTTTTCTTTGCCTTCTTGACTAAATCAAGAGGGATATTTTGTATCTTATAATCCATTTTACTCAACTCCACATAAGTATCTCAAAAACAAAAACATGTATATGGTGGTCATCTTCGTGAGAAGACAAATGTGAGGACAGCTTACCACGCCTTAACATTGTCCTAGTGCTTTCTTAAGAACAGTTTGTGATCAATCTCTATATTTCCCTAATACTTGTTTCCTATGCATTTCCTCAAGCCAGCTACCACAAGGGCCTATAGCGATTTGGCGCTGATTTTCCTTCTCATTAACAAAATCTCAAAAATGATTATAAAAGAACAAGAAATATATAGTCTAACTCAACCCCCAAAGCTAGCTCATGAGGGAAGGATTGATCAAGATCATATAAAGAGACCAAATACCTTAATTCCCACCGATGTGGGACTCCACACCTCCGCACGTCAAGGACTGGACATTTGGAGAGTGGACAATATAAGAGGGGGGCTACAACATCGAAAACAATGATTTGGGTTTGGACCTAACCTTGATACCATGATAAAGAGATGAACCTTGGTTCTAACTCAACCCCAAAAGCTAGCACATGAGGGGATGATTGTCAAAGTCCATGTAAGCAAACCATCAATCCATTTCCAAATTAATGTGGGACTCTAACCCACTTTAACAAGAACATGCTAAAGAAGGGGAATCAAACGACAGTTCAAACTGGTATAGACATGGTGCTTAAGAGAAAGAGATAAAAAGTTGATAAACTATCCAAGAGACAGCAGCATCCCTAAGCATAATTAAATTACCTTCACTGCTAAGACTGGTTATATAAGATGCAGTTCCCCAGCACCAGGTCAATGTAACAACGAAGTTTAAATAATGATAGATTGTTGGTGTATTATCGGGAAACCAAAAAAATGTTGAGATGATGATCCAAAATCAAAGACAAATTGGACGTGACCTAGCAAACCAAATGCTGAGAAAGAGATTTGTATATTGTAGTTAACAGAAAAGATGATTCTAGTTGAATCACATACAAAGTTATCATGCAATCGTTCAAAGAGTTTTCAAGAAGCATAAGACAAGCAATTATCACTATCATACATGAGTCAATGCAAGAGCAATAATTTTATACCGTACCAGTGATATATAATACTAACAAGACAAAGTGCATCATTCAAATTACTCTTTCTAAAGAGTCAAAATAATTATTGATGAACACTGATAACAAATTCTTGAGATATGAAATAGGTCACAAACCTTGCTCGTCTCTGGTAAAATGTGGTTTCCTTCTTCAAAACGAAACTGCATAAATCGTTGTACGACATCATCAAGCTATTCAAGGGGGAAGAAAAAGGGCATAATTGTCTAATAGTAAGAAACGCATCATACCTGTACTCATCATTAAATCCATATGCAAATATAACATCAGAGAAGTTCTCTAATACCTTAATAGCACAAGCATTCATCAAGTTCAAGGCTTTATCATCATTCGGCTTCTCAAATCCATGCTTCTCCGAGAAACTAAACATATACAATGCAAATTAGAAAATCAAATACCGCAAAACCCAAAACGGAATACTTTTATTAAGCAGCAAGAGTGTATTCACAAGATATACCAACACCAATTGACAAGAACTAGCACTTAACCTGAACAAAACCTATATAGAATTTTAACTAGATATCTCTTGATTTCAACACATTTACCTTAATTACTAGACTAGGCTTAATTTGCAAAAAGATAAGAATACAAAATATAAAGGAACGCAAACCATAAACATTTAAACATCTTTTTACCAGCCAAAGTCGCGGCCATCAATTTGAACGACAATGATGTTTGGGTACATTACTTCATCTTCCACCTCAAAACATTTCACGTATTCATACCTGCTGTTCGCCATTCCCAAATGCCGCAACAATCTGATTGAAACAAAAGATTTAAAAGAAGTTATAAATGTCACAAAGACCTATTTTTTTTCTCAATGGAATTTCAACAAACCTATGTGATGATAATCGATTCAATTTAATACTATCACAATTAATATTCAATAATAATCATGATTATTCAACCATTGTTCAGAAAAAAAGTTATTATTCACAATCGCATAGAGTTTAATCCATAACACTCTATTGGAAAACCATGTTCATCTTATCACCCACACACTAGCCAATAAAAACTCTACAAAGCCATCAAAAACTTAAGGTATGAGTCTACATCAGCAAATATCAACAAACCAATTAACAATCCTTAAAGATGAAAACTTTAAACTAACAGACACACGTTGTTTAGCTCATTTATTATATCAAATCCATCCAAAAGTAAGCATAGTTTCCCAGGAAAAGGGTAAATTGAAAACTGTATTACATATGAATTCCAAAAAAAAACACGATACAACGGCAAGTACCTGACACTACTTCGCCGGCAGAAGATCGACGGAGGACGGACGATCAACGGGACTATTGGCTCGGCGTTTACTGTAACCCAAACTAGAGCGCGCTGGGGTGGGGGTTTGTATTATTGTTTTTATTTTTGCTGAGGTGTGATTATTTCTTAATTCTTAGGTCTGTTTAATCACAAATAAAATTCGTTTGGAAATTAATGTTTGATAATAAGAATTTTAGATAAAATTTGAGTCATATTTTATCTTTGTAAGAAAAAAACATGTAAGAAAATTTGAGTCAATTTTATCACATTAACAACATATGTAGACGGAAAGTAATTTTAGTTAAACAATAATTAAAAAATATATAAATCAATAGTATAACAAAGGACAATATAATCCTTTTCAATATACTAATTATTTCATAATTAACTATTATGTTATTTAATTTTGATACTTGTTTGATTTATGAAATGTTGTGAATTAATAATTAAGATATGAAAATTGAATTTGCCTTGCCAATGATGTGTGTTAGATGCCAAGCACATATAAGAGGCATTTTGAAACGTGATAAATGAACTTAAATTTCATACTAGGACTTGAGATGACAGACTGTCAATCTCAGAGGATAATGTAAGTCTATAGTGGCTTTACATTTGGGTCAAGGACAACATGCTAAGGCCATTTTGAAGCTTAGATACGCTATTTTCAACACATATGATAGAAGCCATTGGAAAACTTCGGCATTATGTTTACTACGGATCCTTAATATGAATCAAACCAATTGATTGCAGCTTTACCTCGCACAGATCTCATTTTGTTAATACTAACACTAAAGCATATCCAATTAAGTTTACATGCAACAAGCTTCAAGTCCTAATCTCATCCAACCAAACATCAGATAAACTTACTACTCTTGAATTCAAAAGAAGCAACTCCGTATCAGGTTCTTCAGTCACCCCTAATCACAAACTAGTTTGGGTTGTCTATATTTATCCTCTATATCCATTCTGCTGCAATTCATTAGCTTAATTCCACTACTCAATACTTTGTCCAAAGAAATTCTATAAAAACAAGGGTTTCACTAAATCTCACAAATATCCCAACTCTGTCATACAATCCCTAACCAAACAAAAACACTCCAGTTCAAACAAATAAAATTCAGGTACCTATAGGTATTGCCTAGTGGTCAATCAAGTAGGTTGAGAACCATGAGCAAGATTTCTTTCCATCTGTTCTAGCCTTAATAAACAAAGTTACCTAATACTTATTACTGATAGATGCGGCAAGCACTATCCAATGGAATTAGTGGAGGACTCGAGATACACCCAAACTAGCAATGCCAGTTCCAAAATTTCCAATCCTCCAATCTAAACCACCTTTGTAAACTCAATAGCCCAAAAATCCACATCATATTCCCACTGTTCTTGATATTCTAATACGAAAATTAGTTTCAAACTCTTCAAAAATGAATCCAATTCAGTCATCTATAAGATTTGCAGAAAAAAAAACCATTTTTTTAACCAAATTAAAAAACTAAAATTGACACATATACCAGATTTCAAAAGGGGTCTTAATTCACTAAGATTCTTGCAAAAAACAAACATAAAACAGAAACAAAATAATCAACGATTAAAACCTTAGCAGTTTTATCAAACTTTCAACTCATAACTTGAGGGGGGGGGGGAAACAGTTAGAAGAAAACCTGAAAGGGTAGAGTCTAATTGATGATTTGTTAGCAGAAACTGTGTTTTTTGAAAGCTCTGCTTCTCATACTGTCTTCTTCCCCTTTCTTTCGCTCTCACTATTCGAACCAAAGGAAAAAAAAGGTGGCTTTTTGCTCGATATAAGAAATATATTTTATGTAATTTATCAGTAATTAATTTATTTTTTTTCCTTTTTTTTTGTCTTTTTGGTTAGAAAAAACCTTTGATATTATTATAGAAAATGACAAAATGTTTTCATTATGTTTTAAAGGGTAAATTTTGAAATAGTCCTTTTTTATTTTTAAGTAATATGTGATAAATTTTGGTCCTTTTTATTTGTTTAAAATTTGTCAAAGTACTTAATAATCTAGGTATGAAAAAGATTAATCTATAAAAAAAATTGAGAAGTTTTATCAAATTCTAAAATATACGTTACAGAATATAACATTAGATATTGAAAAATATACGGAAAAGGGCCTAAAATACCCTTGAAGTATTGAAAATGGTACAAAATTACCCTCCATCCACCTATTGGCTCTAAAATGCCCTTTTCATCCACCTATTGGCTCCAAAATACCCTTGCCATCCACCTTTAGGTTTAAAATTGACCACTTTTTAAATTGTTTCAAAATTAAACTCTTTAAATATTTTTTAAAATACTTGGCGTTCAACTATTGATTATAATTTTAATTTATTAATATAATTTATAAACCAACCCACTACCCACTGATTACTAACTAAACCTCACTCAATTAATAATCCAATTCTAATATCAAAATCGTCATAAACACTACTAAAACACAATGAAATTATAGATTCCTGAAAATGACATCCAAAATTATTTGAGTCAGAATCGAAACCCCAATTAAATTTAGGTTGAGCCTCTTATTTAAGAGGACATTTTCTTTAAAAATTGAATTAGAAATTTATGATTAAAGGTAAATAAGTAATACATCCCGTATGCACTTTTTTAAAATATAATTTTATAATTATTTATGATTTGTTTTAAAACCTTTAATATATTATTTTGAAAAAAAAATTACCTATAAAGTAACATCACATAATTGAGACGTTAGAATATATTAAGATGAACATAGTCAGACTTTTAAGTTTATCGGTGATTTTTATTATGCCACTTGAATGTATGATAATTACTTCTATAATTTTTAAAAACACTCAATTGGCAGTAGCTTGCATTAATAATGTGATGGATTTATTAAGAGGAATTTAATTAGTAATTGATGGGTAATAAATTGATTTATAAATTATACAAATAAGTTAATTATAACAAATAGTTGATAAATTATACAAATAAGTTAAATTATAACAAATAGTTGATAAATTATACAAATAAGTTAAATTATATCAAATAGTTGAGCACCATGTATTTTTAAAAATATTTAAATAGTTTAAATATAAAACCGTTAAATAAGTGGTCAATTTTGAACCAAAAGGTGGATGACAAGGGTATTTTGGACCCGATAGGTGGGTAGGAAGGGTATTTTGGAGCCAATAGGTGGATGGAGGGTAATTTTGTACCAATTTCAATACTTTAAGGGTATTTTAGGCCCTTTTCCGAAAATATAAATAAAAAACTATACCAAATTCTAAAAATAAACAAAAAATAGGAAAGATTACAAAATTATACCTCTACCAAGTGATTTTGTTAATTTCTTCCTTTTTTTTATGGATTTCATCAAATTTAACTAATCGAGATTGATTAATATTTATTGAAATTAATTTTTAACATACTTAAAACAAAATTTTTATGTATATATTTAAAGAATTATTTAAATCTACCCTCAAATATAAGGACTATTTTCATCATTTCTCATATTATTTAGCAATTATATTTGTATATGTAATAAAATTATAAAGCAATGAAAGATATTATTTCACAATTTAATATGGGGTACATAGGGAAGTTGTAGAAAGGCATCTTTTGTTCCTTATTCTTTTGGCTTTTACACTTTGTTTAAATCATTGTTGCGTATTGTTTCATAATGTATTATATTATAATATACTCTATTATACTATATTATATGATAGATACAATATTTGGCTAGCGTAATTTTTTAAATATTTGATTTGATTATATCGTATTGTATTATAATTTATAAATTTACTTAAATGTTCTTAATTATTTTAGGATATGAGGTTGGACTATGTTTAAATAATTAAGGTAAAGGGTAAAATAGTATTTTTGAAATATTAGGTAAAAATATAATTGGAAAAGAAATTAACAATGGGAACACACTAAATTGGTTGTTCCATAAAATAGAGATTTCCATTGTTACGTAACAACGAAATTTAACAATACGGTACAATACATTTTAAGTAATAATCAAAACAAAACATTACAATACAATACAATGGATAACAATGATCCAAACATAGTGTTAGTATGATGTTGAACCATGAGCAATTTCTTTTTCATCTTTTTAAAAACTTTATGATAGAAAAATAACATTTTTATTTGTTATAAAATGATATATCAAGGTAATATGTCGATCACTAGTAAATAAGTAAAAATGAGATATCGATCCTCACCAATTAACCCATTTTACATGAAATACTTAATTTTTTGTTATTACGTTGATTTTTAAGATTTAAATTATTTATTTGGTTATTGTAACAAAAGTAAAATAAGTAATTTTTAAGCGGCAAAATACATAATTATTAACTATCTATCTGAATTAATATAATCCATTAGTTCTATCTAAATAATTTTTACAAGTATAAATAGGGAAAATTCATAAATACCCTCTCAATTTATGCTCGAAATTTCAGATACACACTTATACTATCATCCTATTACCCCTGAACTTATTTTATATGTAACTTTCTACCCCTTTTCGGCTTACGTGGCACTAGCTTAAAAAAAAGTCAATCATCGTTGGGCCCACAAGATAGTATCACGTAGGCGGAAAAGGGGTAGAAAATTATTAATAAAATAAGTTTAGGGGTAATAGAACCTTAGTATAGTATAAGTGTATCTCTGAAATTTCGAACATAAATTGAGGGAATACTTGTGCATTATCCCATATAAATACAAATTAAAAATATGTCTTAGTACTTGAACAAATTAAAAATATTGTCATCATTAATATATCTTTATGTAATCACTAAATAAATAATTATAAATTGCTTTAATACTCTCAATCAAGCTAGACAAGAATTAATACTCAAACCATTAATCAAAGATAGAGTTATTAAAGTCTTTAAAGATAGTTGATAAGCAATTAAGCACTAATTAAAACCAAAAAAATCCCCATTCTAGTTCTATCCGTTACAACTAAACTTGAATTATTGATAAAAAGAATTTGTGATAGAGCAATAAATATTTATCTATTTTTAATTTTAAAAAAATTGAGTTAGAAATTACAAACATTTAGAGTCAGTCATTTTTAATAATGAGCTCTTTATTTTATAGGTAAATTTTTTCCAAATAGATCTAAATTAATCATACTTCAAAACGGATATGAATAAAATTTTCATCTACTCTATTGACTTTGTATCCTATCTTAACTAGATTACGTGTGATATAGTCAATTAACAAAATTGGTAAGCAATTTGATATTTTTTCTTATTATTATATATTATTACAAGTGAAAAGCTCTAATATTGAAAGTTGGATTACTATTTTACCCCTAAACTAAATGATAATCTAATTAAATCATATCTATCTAATCTAAAATTTCAATAATATTGTGAATAAATAAAAATAATTTTGTTAAGTCTTTTCCACTACCCATTAACTATGCATTCAATGTGAGTAATATACAATGACATCAATAAACTTAATGACATTAACTATAATTTTCTCTTCATCATATATAAATTTCCTAGAGAATATGAGGAGGTGCTTTGAATATTAATTTTTTAACTTGATTATTCCGTTTTCTAAAACTAATTAGCATTATATAGCTCAGTTACACTATTCTTATTCTCATCTGATTATATCCATGACTATGCTCTTCTTTTTTTTTTAGCTCCATCATCATATAAAGGTCGATCATACAAAAGATATTCCTCAACTAAGTTGAAAGAGGTTTTATTACGAAGTATTTATTATAATCAATACATATAACCTAAAAAAAGGGAAAAAAGAATTTCCATATAATTTTGACATGCAAATCTAATTCCTATAGTGCATCGTTATTCATATCTTTTCATTGATTGATTTATTAATTGATTTTCTAAGATATAATATAATATAGAAAAAATTGTAAATAATAGCAAATATTTAATCAAAATAAATACTATAGCTAACTTTCATTTATTTTTAGTTGGCAACACATGTTACTTGATTTTTGTCATTTGATTGTGACCCGCTAATTTAAAAAAACTGAAAACTTATTTTTATACAAACATCTTCCCTATCTTTTCTCTCCTAATTTTTGTTGATTTCCCTTCAAATCAGTTTTTTTTTTAAAAAAATTGGTTGGGGCTCACATTTAAGGAAACGGAAGATTTATTACTTTTATATAAATTCTTTCCTATCTTTTCTCTTCCAGTTTCTTTTGATTTTTCCTAAAATTTCTTTTCATATTAATTTTTTTAAAAAATAAATTATGTTATGATTTCCATTAAGATAGATTTTTAATTATATGCATATTACACTAGTACAAAATCACATATATAGATTTCACATATACATATACATATATGCATATATGTATATACAATTGACAAATCTAATACAAGGAACATATACATATATTATTAATAGCTAATACAAAAGTTTATTTATATACAAAATTCATGCATATAAATTGTGGAATATACATAATAGGGAAAAGGAAAAAATGTACCCCGAACTTTTTAAAATAGTACGTCAATATCCTTCGTCATGCTTTTCGTTCATAAATACCCTCGTCATCCAATAACTAGTGTACATTTGCCCTTTCCACAAAAGGAAGAGTCATTTTGTACACGTGGCACAATCTACACCTCAACCCGAAATATTTAACACAAATTTCAAATAACGGTTTAATCGCTCTATTACCCATTTTACAAACTATCTACAACCCTAAAGAGAAAAGGTCCATTTACTTTTACCTCTTCTTCTTCATCTTAAGGTGGTCTTCATCACCACCCCCTCACCTCCTCTGTTTTTTCTTCTTTTATCTTTGAATATATTTTTTCATTCATCTACTTAAATATTTAAACAAAAGAAATTGAAAATTCAAACTATCTATTTCTGTGAAGAGTAAAATATCACACTAAAATTTTAAAGAAGAAACTCATAATCACTTTCCCTTGAATAAAGTTTCTACAAATTAAATTAATTAACATCATCTATTAGGAAAAAATAATAATTAGAGTAATTGAAAAATTCATGTTTCATTGGAGATAAAACATAATCAAATCAAAACATTGCAATTTATTTGCATTGTTTGCTACCTGTATGTCCTTTTTTGGTAAAGAAAGAGGTAGAATTATTCCAAAGAAAAAAATGAACTCTATGAAAGGAAAATTGAATTCTAAGCTAATACAACTTATGTTTCTTCCCCAAATGTAAACAAAGTTCTGAAAAGTTTCTGGAATCTTTTTCTTCTTAACTAAGATCAAAAAATGATTTCAAATCCTCAACCCCACAAATCCAAGAACTCCGATTCAGATTCAGATTTCAACATATGTTTGAGAATTCTACGTGGGGTTCTTGAACATGAACATCAAACTATGATGTGGGTAATGGGAGTATTGGGTGAGTTAAATGGGTTATGGGGCGGGTTAAACGGGTATTTAAAATTTGGGTTAAATATTTGATCAATCCGGTTGCGGCGTAGGATTGTGCCACGTGTACAAAATGACTCTTACGTTAGTGGGAAGGGCAAATGTGCACTAGATATTGGACGACGAGGGTATTTATAGACGAAAAGTATGACGAAGGGTATTGATGTACCATTTTTTAAAGTTCGGGGATACATTTGTCCCTTTTCCCTACATAATATAGTTATATATACATATACAGATTTATATTTAAATAAATATAATAAGATATACATATACAACTGAAAATCATCACAAAAAAACATGTACTTAAGAACTTACAACCAACTATGTTTCTTATTTATATACAGATTTCAAATATATACTTACACAGTTGGAATGAATACCAAATATACAGATTGATAATCGTCCTATACACTTATAATTATACAATACAAATATTTCCCTTCTAAAGTCTCTTTTGCCTTTCTCTCTTTCTCGTTTTATTCAAATCCAAATTGTATATAATTTCTCTCTTTCTCGTTTTATACAATTCGCTTCAATTGTATATGTATAGCGAATTACACATATATATGTTTGTTATGAAGCACAATTATGCAAACTTTGCTATAACATACAAATATAAATTTTGTGTTTGCTATTATGTGAAATTTGCCCTATAATATAACGTTTCACAATCATCCTGATCTTGATACAAATTTGTAGGATAATTGTGATTAAAGACTATTAAATTCATGGGAGATACAATTTCTAATGAATTCTAGTATTACACCGTGAACTTCTTACCTTTAGGGTTAAATGACGATTTTGTCTTTGATGTAAAATAAAATATAATAAAATATCTAACAAATCAACTATTATATAGTAATATATATATATATATATATATTTTATCATATCATCATATCTTTTTCAATAGTTTACTTTGTGTTTTTGTTAAACAATAATAAAAACATATATAAATCAATAGTATAACAAAGGACAATATAATCCTTTTCAATATACTAATTATTTCATAATTAATTAGTATATTATTTAATTTTGATACATGTTTGATTTATGAAATGTTAAATTAATTAATAATTAAGATATGAAAATTGAATTTGCCTTGCCAATGATGTGTGTCAGATGCCAAAAAGATAAAAGAGGTATTCTAAAACGTCACAAAAACTTAAATTTCATAAATCGTTATTTTTAATTAACATCGCATTTGATATTCACGAATGAAGTGAAGGGAAACAGAAAAGAATTAAGCATAACAAATTCTTAATGTGCTATAAAAACTTATATATATTACTACTATCTAATACATTGGTCCCAAAATTAATCAGCCATTATATTAATCTACTTCCTATTATTAAAGTTCCAATATATTATCCACTTCCTTAAAAAGAAAATGTAATTATTCCCTACACAATCCAATATCATTGAATCATCATAGAGACAATCTTAAACTAGAATATTTTTTTAAAGAAATTTAAGTTAATGTACATTTATTCCTTCCCATACAACAAAACTTGAGTGTCTTATGGTAATATAAATATACATACAAAATGAGACACCTAAATTTTTTAACGAAGTAAGTAAATATATGTTAATTAATTATATATTTGAAACCAAAGAAATTTCTAATACATGACATTGTTATTATTTTATATTTAGAGAAGTGTCAAAAAGAGGAAGAAACCAACAAGAATGTTAAGGATTGCATCAACACCAATTCTTACTCCAACACTCTCCAAACCAATAGGGAATAAGCAACTACCAACAGAAGCATTTTTCTCCACAATTTTTGCCAATCCATCAAAAACACAAGATTCAACATCTTGACCATTCATTTGGAAATACATGTTGAATGCATATGATACATTCCCATCTCCATCTAACTTGTTGCATGATCCTCCATAATCCACTGCTGTACAATCTGACCTTGAACAAGCATATTGTACACTTGATGGTAGTTTACCTACGTAACAATAACAACAACGTCTCAGTATTCATGTATATGTCGAAATGACAAAATTACTAATTATTGATGGAGTGATCGATAACACTACAAGGCAGCTGTGAATTACATGGAGATTTTCTTAGGGAGTAGTATGAAAAATCCGCATGAAACTTATTTTCATGCTAATTTTCATACTATTTCTCAAAAAAAATCCTCATATTCAGAGATCTAACAGTGTAAGTACTCTTTCATCATTATTCAGAGATATCAAGTTCCAAGATCTTGAGTTCTGACCCTAGGATTGAAATTATTGTTCCGGTACAACGAACATTAAATAAGAAACAAAAAAGTGAAGTTGAAAACTTTACCTATATCTTCAGCATATTTGTTCAAAACACACCATTTGTTCTCCAAATACTTAACATTTTTTGCACCAATAGGCATTGTTTCATGTCCTTGTCCTGTAATATCCATTGGGAATTTAGGTTTTCCATCATATCTAAAAATACCCCAATGACGTTCAAAACTTCCTGGTAAAATACTTTTTTGATTTTCATCTGTCAAACTAAATAAATAATATTCAATAAATCCAGGGTATAATGGTGTTCCTTTTTTAGTAGCCATTTTCTTGAAAAATCCACTATAAAATCTTTTGGCTAATGTAACATTTCCATATAAATCTCCATCTGTTGGCCAACCAATTTCACCAATTATTATTTTCACACCTGAACAACTTGCTTTTTTCAACGATACAACTAATGTGTCCAAATTTGCATCGAACATATTAGTGTACGATATCCCATTGTCACGTACTGCCTTTGTTTGACCATCGAAAAACGCAAATTCTAGAGGGAAGTGTTTGTTTTCGTGGAGACTTAAGAAAGGGTAAATATTTACGAGGAAAGGGGCGTTGTTGTCTTTAAAAAAACGGCAAATTTTTTGCATTAGGTCCCTTATGTCCGATCGGAAATCGCCCTGTGATGGACCCGAATTACCCGACTCGTAAACGTCGGCGTTTTGTGGGATGGTAGCTTTGATTTTGTCACCAAGGCCAGCTGAATTTAGGGCTTTTTGTACATTTTGTAAAGCTGGAAATGTTGATTTCAAAAATGAACCATTGTATGCTTTCAAAAATGGTTCATTTCCAACTGCCACAAACCTTCAAAGAGAGAAAAAATCAAAATTTGCGACATAGGAATAATACATAAATACACCGTTTAACTTATCCAAAATAGTTGTGAAGCTTTAGAAAATTTGACTTCAGCTGACATATATGCCTTCCGACTTTGAGTGTGGATGAACAAACACTTAAATCTCATTCGAAATTGAACCAGCAGACACACATATCAACATAGAACACAAAACTGTCATGCATGTAGGATATCTATCACGTAGGCAACATGTGACTATTTGTTCAATTTTATAAGTGTTTTCTTGTGCACACCCAAAGTTAGAGGATATAATTGTCTGTTAAAGAGCACGTTTATATATTATGTCAGATATTGACATAATACATAAATATACCATTTAACTTGGTGACATTTATGTACAAAAATAGACACTTAAACCGATATAAAATTAAATCATTAGACACACACGTTCAACGTATAAAGAGATAAGGAAAATGCATGGTGGTGCTTACTTGATATCAACACCTCCATTGTACAAATGTGCACTAACATTATTTTTGACCCATTCCTTAGCAAAATCATAATCATTAGCAAATTTTTCCAATTGATTATTTGGTAATCCAAGCATGACTTCAATTCCTGTACCAGCAAAATACTTAACAGTCCAATGATCAGAATCAAACAATTTAACTTTATCAATCTTGTTATCTTTAAGCATTTGAACAATTGTTGAAGGGGGCAATGTTTGTGCAGCTTGTGTACCCCAATTAACACCTAGACCATAAGCAAAACTAGTCGATAGCGCTAAGCAACATGCCCATATCAAAAACTTAATATGAGCCATTGCTAGTGCTAATCCACTAGCTTCTATATACCTTACGTTAGATTATATTCAGTACGATATATGATAATAGAAAAATGGTGATTTTTTGAGGGAGAAATATGAATGAATGAAGTTGAGACAATTTTATTTCAAAATATGAATGTATGAGCTAATGTTAAGAGAGAGGAAAACGGACAAACACTAATTATTTCTTTTATTTTTCTTTGGTTTTCCTACAACTTTTCAAATTATGGAAGGGAGGAGTTTATGCTTTTGTTTGTTACACTAATTTATTAACCGTTTTTTTTTTTTTATGTTTGCGATATATATATATATATTTTAATTTTAGGTTAACGTGATTATATATATAACGACAAGTAATTGTTTATGTGATTTTAAAAAAATTGTAATATATAAGTAATAGTTTATTATAACTAGTTAAGGTGAAAACGATAAATTAAACTCGACCTTTCAACTTTGAATAATAGACATTCTTCTCCCCTTATTCAAATTAACTTTATGAATGTCTATTTTATCCTTTGATTGTTAATCTTTATCAATTTGTTTACTTATTTAAAATCCTAATACTCTTTTTAAAAAAATTAATAAAAATGTATGTAACACCTGTCCATTTAGGCTGCTCATAGTCTGGGCAGCCTACAAGACTTATATATTTGGAGGAGGTGATAATCAGTATCTCATAATAAGTTTTTTACTCAGTCTCGAGTCTTGTTCTAATTTATAATAATTAATTTCGAATAAAATATCAAAAGAAGTATATATATGCTACTAAATAATCTTTTATTGTTGGGAATAAATCCGTAACAGAAATAATATTTGCGGTAATAAAGGCAACAAATGCGGAACACAACAATGCGGTTAATCAAAGAGAATAAAAAGAGAAATAATGACACCAAGATTTTACGTGGAAACCCTTCTAAATAAGGGAAAAACCACGACCCGAGAGGAGCAACGAATATCACTATAGTAAGGATTTTACACTTGTATGTCTGAGTAAAAACTCCAAAGACCACTACACATTCAAAAGAAATAACACTCTTTTGATTTTTCCACCCCACTACAATATAGCTCACACTCTATTTTTCCTCACAGATTATTTTCTTCTGTGATGCCTCACTCTTCTTTTCTCTCCTTTGTAATTCTTTTTGGTGTACTTAGAATGAAGAATTCTCCTCCCTTTTATAGAGAACAAATACACTACCCTCCAAATGTGCTATAGAAGAAAAACATTTTTTCTTCTTCATAGCTTACCTACTCTACCAAACTTTGAAATTGGCACAAAACAAGTTTTTCTTCTTTATAGATTACCAACTCTACCAAACTTTGAAATTGGCACAGAGTTATTCAAAGTTTGACACATGGGGATGGACCTCACAATCTCCCCCTCCAGACCCATGCACCTGAAGGAGGTAGCTCCAGGTTTCTAGCTTGGGTACATGCCGACAAGTTCTTTGCATAGCTCAAACTTGTCCTTTGATACCACCTTGGTCAGCATATCTGAAGGGTTTTCAGTAGTAGGGATCTTTATGACCTGCATAGATCCGTCCTCTATCTTTTCACGAATCCAGTGATATCTCACGTCGATATGCTTCGTCCTTGCATGATACATGGTGTTCTTGCTCAAGTCTATTGCACTCTGACTGTCACAATAGACGACATACTCCTTCTGATGCAATCCAAGTTCTTGAAGAAATCGTTTCAGCCATACCATCTCTTTGCCAGCTTCAGTAGCTGCAATATATTCTGCCTCAGTTGTAGAGAGTGCGACACACTTCTGCAACTTTGATTGCCATGATATAGCTCCCCCTGAAAATGTAAACAAATATCCAGTAGTGGATTTTCTATTATCGAGGTCACCTGCCATATCAACATCAGTATAGCCCTCAAGATTGGATCAGATCCTTTAAAACACAAGCAATCTTTTGTGGTACCTCTTAGGTACCTGAGTATCCACTTAACTGCCTCCCAGTGTTCTTTTCCAGGATTTTCAAGGAATCTGCTAACAACACAAACTGCATGAGCAATATCAGGTCTTGTACACACCATAGCATACATCAAACTCCCCACTGCTGAAGAATAAGGAACTTTAGCCATTCCCTCTTTCTCCTCTTTTGTTGTAGGACACATTTGTTTGCTCAACTTCAGATGACTCGCAAGAGGCGTGCTAACAGGTTTAGCACTCTTCATGTTGAAGCGTTCTAGTACACGTTCAATGTACTTCTCTTGAGATAGCCACAACTTTCTTTTTGTTCGTTCTCGAACAATCTTCATCCCTAGAATTTGTTGTGCTGGGCCCAAGTCTTTCATGTCAAATGACTTGGACAAATCTTTCTTCAACTTTGCAATCAGCTCTTTGTCTTGTCCTACAATTAACATGTCATCCACATATAACAACAAAATAATAAAATTGTTGTCAGAAAATCTTTTGAAGTATACACATGGATCAGAATAGGTCTTTGTGTACGTTTGACTTTTCATAAAAGAGTCAAACTTTTGTGTACCATTGCCTTGGGGCCTGTTTCAACCCATAAAGACTCTTATTCAATTTGCACACCATGTGTTTCTTTCCAGATACTTCAAATCCTTCTGGTTGCTCCATATAAATCTCTCTTCCAAATCTCCGTGAAGAAATGCAGTTTTCACGTCCAATTGCTCCACTTCAAGATCTAGACTAGCTGCTATGCTCAAAATAGTTCGAATAGAAGTCATTTTGACAACAGGTGAAAAAATTTCATCAAAATCAATACCTTTCTTTTGTTCGAAGCCTTTTACAACCAATCGAGCTTTGTACCTCACCAACTTGCCATTTCTATCTTTCTTGAGTTTAAAGACCCACTTGCACTTAAGTGGTCTTTTTCCTTTTGGAAGTTCAACTAGCTGGTATGTGCCATTTTTCTGTAGAGATCCCATCTCTTCGTGCATGGCTTTCATCCAATGGCTCTTTTTTGGATGAGACAACACCTCCTTAAGATTTTCTGGCTCACCTTCATCATTGATAAGGACATACTCTGAGGAAGGGTATTTGGTTGATTCTACCCTTTGTCTTTCTGATCTCCTCAGAGGTTGAGATTGTTCTTCTTCTGGGTACTCCATTTGCTCGGTATTATCACCAAGTTGCTCCCCCTGCTCAACAATCTCATCGGGTTGCTCTTCATGCTCAGCAACTTCATCAATCATACTTTCTGCACTTATGGGTTGGTTGGTTAGAAGAAGAAGGAATGGTAACAAGATTAGGGACTATACCATTCTTTTTCTTTGCCTTCTCGGATAGATCATCAGCAGTTCCAACTTCACTTTCTCGAAAGATTACATCTCTACTTCTGATGACCTTCTTCTTCACAAGATCCCATAGTCTGTACCCGAACTCTTCATCTCCATATCCGATGAATATGCAAGGAACTGATTTATCATCTAGCTTGGTTCTTTGCTCCTTCGGTACATGTGTAAAAGCTTCGCAACCGAACACCTTTAGGTGCGAGTAAGACATCTCTTTGTTGGTCCAAACTCTCTCCGGAATGTCAAACTCCAACGGAACTGATGGACTACGATTGATAAGATAACATGCTGTCCGAACTGCTTCACCCCAGAATGTCTTGGGTAATTTAGCCATTCTGAGCATGCTTCTCACCTTCTCAACAATGGTGCGATTCATTCTCTCAGCTACACCATTGTGTTGTGGGGTTCCAGGAACTGTCTTTTCATGTCTGATTCCATGGTTTGAACAGTACTCTTCAATTCTCTTGAAGTGTACTCACCTCCATTGTCGGTTCGGAGACGTTTTAGCTTTCGAACCTGTCTCTCTTTCTATCAGAGCTGAAACTTTTGAAATACTTGAAACACCTGATCTTTGGTTCTCAAGATATAAACCCACAATTTTCGAGAAGCGTCATCAATAAAGGTAACAAAGTATTTATTACCTCCTATCGATTCTATCTCCATTGGACCACAAACATCAGAATATACCAAATCAAGTATATTCGACTTTCTTCAGATGATGTCTTAAATGAGACTCTATGTGTTTACCAAATAAGCAGTAGTTACAAGGGTTTTATCGTTATACCTTTGGAAAAGAGATGAGTGACTTTTTGGAAAGAATTTGCAATCCTTTCTCGCTCATATGACCCATTCTTTTATGCCATAAATCTGCAGAATTTTCTTCGTGAGCCGTATTTAATTCACCTTGGCATATTTCTGCATTTGTCCTGTATAACGTGCCACGAGCAACTCCTTTTGCAATCAACAATGCCCCTTTGGTGAGTCTCCATTTTTTATTTGCAAAGTAGTTCTCATATCCATCTTGGTCCAAAGCAATTCCCGAGATCAAGTTCATCCGCAAATCAGGTACGTGGCGCACATCTTTCAACACTAATGTGCATCCAACATTTGTTTTTAAGCAAATGTCTCCGATCCCCGCAAATTTGAGTAACTTGTGTTACCCATTTTCACATGGCCATAATCACCGGCTACATATCTGCAAAAAAGATCTCTTACCGGTGTGGCATGATAAGATGCTGCTGTGTCGACCACCCATTCCGACTCTATACCTGCCAAGTGCATGCATTCTTCTTCCTCATTTATGAGGAGAACAACATCGTCATTATTTTGCACCATGGCAGCTGTGTTGTCATCATTCTTCTGGCCGCTGCTTTCCCCTTTGCCCCTTTTTAGATTTGGACAATCTCTTTTGAAGTGTCCTGGTTGATCGCAATTGTAGCAATTTCTGGCCTTTGATTTTGATCGGACTTTGGACTTTCCACGAGCCCGGATCTACCATAGTTACTTGAGCTCCTTTGGTAACTTCTGCCTCTACTTTCCGTGATGAGAGCCTGTCCGTGATTTTCAGGCCTTTTTCTCATCTTCTCATTAAGCAAAAGGGCTGATGTGACATCCTTCAACTCAATAGAGTCCTTACCATGTAAAATGGTTGTTGATAAAGTATCGTAGGAAGATGGCAACGAGTTTAGGAGCACTATGGCTTTATCTTCATCCTCGATCTTTACTCCGAGGTTTGCTAGCTGCGTGATTAGTCCATTAAGTACATTTAAATGAGACAAAAAATTTGTACCTTCATCCATATGTAGTGCATATAACTATTTCTTTAGGTACAATTTATTTGTCAGCGTTTTGGACATGTATAGATTTTCTAACTTTGTCCAAATGCCACATGCACTCTCTTCATCGACGATGTTATTAACTACATCATCTGTTAAGTGCAATCTGATTGCACTAGCAGCCTTTTCATCCAATTCTTCCCAATCCTCAAGTTTCATGGATTCGGGCTTTTTGGATTTGCCGCCTAGTGCCTTATGCAGACCCTGTTGGATGAGCAAGTCTTTCATCCTTCTCTGCCACATTGAGAAATCGCTATCACCGTTGAATTTCGCTACCTCGTACTTTACTCCAGACATTTTTTTTTATCGAGTATAGTACAATGAGCTGCAAAAATTATTTCTGTAAATGAGCAGAACCTGTGCTCTGATACCAATTGTTGGGAATAAATCCGTAACAGAATAATATTTGCGGTAATAAAGGCAACAAATGCGGAACACAACAATGCGGTTAATCAAAGAGAATAAAAAGAGAAATAATGACACCAAGATTTTACGTGGAAACCTTCTAAATAAGGAAAAACCACGACCCGAGAGGAGCAACGAATATCACTATAGTAAGGATTTTACACTTGTATGTCTGAGTAAAAACTCCAAAGACCACTACACATTCAAAAGAAATAACACTCTTTTGATTTTTCCACCCCACTACAATATGCTCACACTCTATTTTTCCTCACAGATTATTTTCTTCTGTGATGCCTCACTCTTCTTTTCTCTCCTTTGTAATTCTTTTTGGTGTACTTAGAATGAAGAATTCTCCTCCCTTTTATAGAGAACAAATACTACCCTCCAAATGTGCTATAGAAGAAAAACATTTTTTCTTCTTCATAGCTTACCTACTCTACCAAACTTTGAAATTGACACAAAACAAGTTTTTCTTCTTTATAGATTACCAACTCTACCAAACTTTGAAATTGGCACAAAGTTATTCAAAGTTTGGCACATGGGGATGGACCTCACATTTATCGCCAAATATGTATTTTTTTTTTCATGTTAAAATGACTTTTTGATCTTTAAAAGAGCTTGTCAGAGGAAGGGAGGCATCGAAGAATTCTATTTTTTTTTTTAAAAAAAATACACTAATCATTCACCTTATTTCCTTAAAATTTCTATGAGAAAAGTCTATCCCTTTGAGCAATATGTATTATTTTGATGAATTAAGGTAAAAGAAAATGAATATTACTGACGTTAACATGCGCTTTACATTCTAATTATTTTTTAAATGACCCACCATTCTCCTTTACATTCCAAATTTTTTTAATTATTCCCATAAATATATTAACAAACATAATTAAAATTTGGAAAAAGTGTCAAATATGTTTCTAAACTATTCGAAAAGGTCTAGATATATCCTCCGTTTAAAGTTTGGTTCACTCATGTCCTCATCGTCCAATTTTTTGTCCGAATATGTCCTTATAGGCGTTAGTTGCCATATTGGATATATCCAACTCATTTTCATTTTTAATATGTCACATAGAATTGCCATGTAATTTTGACCTTACTACATGACATTATATGAAAATGGAAGGTATTTGGACCATAAACACCTAATTCGACCCATAAATCAATCCCCTTTTAAATAAATTATCCGATCGATTTTCAACAATTATTTAATTTTTTTCTCTCGATAAATTCCAAAAATGAGTAATTGATTAATAAAAAAATAGGAATAATATGAAAAAAATATAAAATTAACTCGAAAAAATCACAAATAATTATAGTAACCTTAAATTCAATTTAACCACTTTTTTATTTTTTTTTTTTTTTCGATAATTCCGAAAATGAGTGATTGATTAATAAAAAATATAAAAAATATAAAATTAAAGTCAAAAATAAAAAATAAATACAGTAACCTTAAATTTAATAATCTCAATATTTTTTTTATTTTTTAATTTTTTAGCTATCCCAAAAATAAATTTATTAACAAAAATATGAAAAATATAAAAATTACGCAAAAAATTAAAATTATGGTTAAATTTCTATTATATCATTTATGTTTTTGTAGGAAAAAAACAACACATGCATTTGTTTTAGTACCCACCCATTTAAACAGTTGTACTTTGGTGAGCTGTGACATGTACAATATATATAAGATAGAAGGAGAAGCAGAAGCAGAAGGTAACAGAAAGGCTCAAATATTCCAACTTCAACTTCCCAAGAAGTGGTAATTTTTCTTTGAAGTTGTCATTTTTTAGTTGTAAATGATATCATAAAATTTCTGTTGTATTGGTGAAGGTTCAAAATGGGGCCTTTTGCATTAGCTTTGGATACAAAGAATTCTTTTGCAACCTCCTCTTCTGCTACAGGTATCCTCTTATACTGAACATTCTAACTTTCGATATATTTTTAATTTTTCCCCATTTTTCTTTGGGTTGTTGTATATGGAAGTAATAATTTCAGTGTACTATTGTTTGTAGTTTGGACTAAGATTTTTGGGCATAATTTGTCACATTTTACAGTGTAGAAATGCTAATTTAGGTTTTTTTTTTTTGGTGGGTGGTGGGAGGGAGGGATAACAACAACTTACCCTGTGGAATACCATAACTGGGGTTCGGGGAGGATAGAGTATATGCAGACCTTACTACTACTTTGTGGAGGTAGAGAGGTTGTTTCTGAAAGTCCGTGTGTGGGAGGGATAATGAATTTAAATTAATTGCAGGGTTAATGTATGATATATTTGGTTTAAGTTTTGATTGAAACTAAAGGTAGGTGCAACTATAGTCATATCTGGAAATTGCAATAGTAACTGATATTAGTGATTCTGCTTGTGCGTGAATATATGGGAGTCTAGGGTTCCACTGGTTCCCTTTGTGGCTAAGAATGAGTAAATGTCCAGTATAATTCCACAAGTGGGGTGTGGGGAGTGTAGAGTGTACACAGATCTTACTCTTACCTTGGATGGGTAGGGCGGTTGTTTCTGATAGATCCTCGGCTCATGAAGAGGTGAAAAGGAAGCAGTAACAACAACAAGATAATAAGATAAACAAAATGAAAGAAATAAACCTGTAGTACTAGATATTTAATAATATTAGCAAGCATTTTTTGGGTAGTATGGACAGAAAGGAATCAGAGATGTTTTGATGTTATATCAGCTCCTAATCATTTCCTTGTGTGGCTAAGAATGATGAATAAGGTAATTATATTTTTAAGGGATACTTGAACATTGGGATCTCAAGATCCAAATTAGGTCACTAAACCAACTCAATTACTGGATTCAGTATTTATTGGAGTCAGTGTTTTTATACTAAGATTACTTGATATTTTAATTTGACAGTGTTGTCGTAATGTTTTTACATTAGGTCCACGTACTTTGAGTTACATATCTGATTGCTAATATGTACTGCTAGTGCTACTTGTTGGTTTGAACAGACAAAACTTAAAAGTGATAGTAGTGAAATATTTCTATTAGTTACATTAAGGAAAACTTTTTCCTTCAGAAAATACAATTAGTCAACCATAACTGTTTAGTGTAATGATCGGTCTAGCTTAATTGCTCAAGCATCAATGCTCAATAGATTGAATGGTGCTCCTTTTAGAAACACAAAAGTTTCTTTATATCAATTCTGAATACTCACAACTTTAATTGTTTAATGAGATTAACTAACTACTCTTGAGCTGATGTCTTGAATACCAATTTGCACACAGCAAGGATGAAATAGAGAGGTAGCAGTGATGGTTTCATTTGTCACCATTTCCATTATTAAAATGTTCTCGTCTCTTTGGCAAACTATACTAAGAATAAGCTCAAGGTTTCTCGATGAAGGATTAAAGAATAACCACACATTACCCCATATTAGGATGTAGGTTCATATTGATTCTCCATCTTGTAGTTCCCGGTTCGTTCTTGAGGATGTGGTTTGATTTTGCAGATGCATCTGGCAGAAAAATGGATAACCTTCAGATGGTACCAAAAAAGTTCTTTGCATCAATCAACAACGGAGAAGAGAAACCATTTGATTTTCTACGGATACTATTTGGTATGTCTGCTGAAACAATAGTAATTAAATGATGATATCGGAACATTCTTGTCAAGTTGTCATATTTCCTTAGGTTGTTGCTCTCTTTATTTTTCTTTTATTTAACGGATGCTCCCAGCTTGCCCACAGCCAACCTCCACCTCTAACAAAACACGTCCTGAAAGACAGATAAGAAGATCAGTTCTTTCTCTTTACACTCTACAGTTGACAGATAGGAACTCTCTTACGTCAATCTGGTTTCCCAACTTCCCCTTTCATTTTTTATTCTGATTCATTTACAAAAGTACTTCAACATTTGTAGGTAGGAATTGAACAGCCACACCACACAGAAATTTCAAAAAGTCATTTTGACTACTTTTTGTTACAGAGGTGGTATACCGGGGATTCTTCCATCGTTAATAAGATTATTTATTATATCTTAGAAAACGTTATTGAGTCACTAGTAAAAAATGTTCTCGAGTGTCATAGAGCAATGTAGCCCAGACGGTCAGGGGCTTAAATTTTATTTACCAATTTCTTAGCTGAGATTCCAAGTGATAAACCTGTCAAATGGTAGAATGGTTTTTTCTCTGGAGCAACTTCGTGCGTAAAAGCTTATGATGGCATCATAATTTCTTTTTGACAAGGTTGTTTAGTAATAAAGGCTCAGTACTAAGCTAATAGTGGGACAGAGTACATCATACAAATCTGGATGGGCATATGATGGCATCATGCTCCCAGGACTTAGTTCAGGTGGCAAAGGTTGAGGGACTTGACTTAGATCACAGGTTCAAGCCCTTGCCATGCAAACTGAGTTTGGTATTTTAGTGGAGAAGGGTAGAGGGGCGGGCCTATTATCCTCTAGTTTGAAGTGTGTGGTTGCTCCTAAGGATTAGATTTTCTCGGTCATAGAAAAGAAAAGAAGGTATATGATGCATCATCTTTGTCAAAAAAAAGAAGGTATATGATGCATCATAATTATTTCATGCTAGTTGGGCTACAGAAATTAATATCATAGAGTTCCCCTACTGCTAAAAAGAAAATATTTCAGTAATCAAAACTATCATAGGTCAAGAATCTTTTGTTTCAAGGTTGGCTTTTCTAATTGTGGTTAATTTGTGCAGAGGGTGTGATAGCAGGAGGGACCGCCGGTGTTGTTGTTGAAACAGCTTTATATCCCATTGATACAATAAAGACACGGCTGCAGGCAAGTTAATTGTTTATTACCGAAGTCTTTATCAATTATATGAGTGATATGACAATGCTTGAGTTGGTTTCTTTAGTAGCTTCACAACAGGCTTTTTATGAATTCTCGAGGCTATTAGCTCCTCATGTTGACAGGCTGGAACAAAGAGATAAGGAAATGGTAGATAGATAATTTAGATGGAGTAGAACTGTATTCATAACGACATTTTATTGCCTAGTCCAGTTGATATTCCATTTGCATACCGCTGAGTAGCTACATTCAGGTCTACTGCCATTAAAATAGTTGAATGCAGAGCGCCAGGCCTCTTTCATTTTAATTACATTATTTTCAGTCTCTTGTTTCCCCCTGAGTATTTGAATCATCAGTTCATTGCTTCCTGGTGCAGGTAGCTCGTGGTGGAGGACAAATAGCCTTGAAGGGGTTGTATTCTGGGCTTCTTGGAAATCTTGCTGGAGTCCTACCGTAAGTTATAGTAACAAAGTACTATTTAATAGCTTAGAACTATGAATATCAGTCTCCATGATACCTGCACTTTTGTCAACCGATGCAATTGAAATTCTCTTTTGCAACCATAACTTGCTTTCATTTACTGAGGTGAACAGTCGTATTTTCTTGTAAGGTTTCTTACCTAAGGGTATTTAATAGCAGTTTCTATTGATCCTGTTCTCTCGTGCAGGGCTTCTGCTATTTTTGTTGGTGTATATGAACCGGCAAAGCAGAAGCTGTTGAAGATGTTTCCTGAAAATCTTAGTGCTGTGGCCCATCTTGTGAGAATTTCTCCTCCCATTGTCATGACTGCATTTTTTATCTTGTTTTTTAGTTTTTTTAAATCAAGCTGGTCTTGTTTTCTAGCTTGTGATGTGACATACGACATACACCAATTCATTAATAGAAGTTATGTGAATAAAAATCATATTTAGAACTTTCTAGTGGGTGTTTGATGGAATATACTGTTTTCATAGTCATTATTCCCCACGAAAAAAGAAAAAGGTTCCACATGAAGCAGAATTTGAGGACTAAAAGGAATACAACTGTCAGTGTACTAGACGATATGATACATCATGAAACTCAGGTAATTAGCTAGTGGAAACATATATGCAATGAAATAAGCAAAGAAACATGACATAAATCTTGCAGTATGTCAAGCACACACTAAGAGGATGTTTGGATTGGCTTAAAAGTTGGTCAAACCTACTTTTAAGTCAGTTTTTGACTTCTGGAAGTGTTTTGGCTAATATGAAAATAATTTAAAATAAGTAAAAAATGACTTACAATAAGTTGAGAAGTGTTTGGCAAGGTAAAAAATGACATAAAATAACTTTAAAATGACTTAAAATAAGTCAAAAACCAAAGTAGGTCTCCCCCTACTTTTTATTTTTTTGACTTAAAAGTCATTTCAGTTTGACTTTTTATTTTTGACTAAAGCTATTTTTTTAAGCCAATCCAAACGGGCACTAAACACTGGTTACTGATAACATGAATTCGTATCACCTCATGAATTATAATTTATTGCTGTAAATTATACATGCATTTTACTCTATTCTTCAAGTATGTGACGTCTGAATTCTAAAGCATGCATATTACTCATTCAATTGTGATTTATGTTTCATAATAAGAACTGCCAAATTTAATGCAGACTGCTGGTGCTTTAGGAGGCATTGCAGCTTCCTTTGTCCGTGTTCCAACTGAGGTGAATGATTTTTTTTTTTTTTTTTTTTTTGAGATTTTCAGTTTCCTGAATATCATGATTCTCCTTTTGTTATCATTCTTGATTTGCCTGTTTAGGATATTCCCTTTGTTAATCTATTGATTGCATTTGGTTTCTTGACACTACAGGTCATTAAGCAGCGTATGCAAACTAGGCAATTTGCTTCGGCTCCTGATGCTGTTCGCTTAATAGTCTCAAAAGAAGGTTTTAAAGGTCTTTATGCGGTATGCTAGTTCTTTAATGTCACATATCTAGTTCATTACCGTTTTCAGGTATTCCTGGTTAGCCGGGTGCAACTTTCACACGATAGATATAACATTGGTTTATTTTATTGTAATATGGGGATTTTGTAGGGATATGGGTCATTTCTACTTCGAGATTTACCATTTGATGCCATCCAGTTCTGTATCTATGAGCAGCTGCGGATAGGTTATAAGCTGGCTGTAAGTATCCTTCTTTCCAAGATGTTGAGACCAACTTCTCAGAGTATTATATGAAAGTTACCCATTTCTCTGTTGAATAATTATGTGTGATAGAGCTTCATTCGCATGTAGTCTAAATTTTGATGTACAGCTAAAGAAAATAAGAAAAGGTTTTGCATAAACTGGTATATTAATACTTGAGCAGAAATTCTCTGAGCTGGTTTCTTCTTGTCTTTCCTCCTTGCGTGCTTGACTTCTCACTTCAGTAGCATCAAAAGTTCATGGAATAGTGTTTGAACTAACAAAATGAGGAGCTTTAAATTTGCTTATTTGCTTTTCCATGTCCATTATGGATGGGGATGATCAGATGCTTTACTGTTTGATTGAAAAAGGTATGGCACTAGTCTCTTAAATGGTCAGTTTGATATCAGAGCTGCCTTATGTACCTCTTACCAGGCAAAAAGGGAATTGAATGATCCAGAGAATGCAGTTATCGGTGCTTTTGCTGGTAAACCACCTTCATAGCCCTATTACATGTCCATCTTTTGGTAGGCCTTGATAGGGCATGCTATTTTTATTTTAATAATTCAGCTGCTGTCTAGAGGGTGTCACTTGCTCTTTCATCTAAGCTTGAAGTATCAAGAAATCTAGGCTCAAGTAGAGATAAGTTGTACATTGCACAATTAACAGGGTGTTTTAACTTTTTATTTGAATCAAACTAATTTCCCATTAATGACTTAAACGACATAATGACCTCTACATTTTGACTTCCTCCTTTGGATTAATAAATTGGAGTGGGAAATGATAAAGCATGGCTAACTTCAAGAACAAAACAAGCATTTGACATCTATTCTTGTTTGAATTTCTGTAGATTCAGAACCTATGGATTTTATGAAGTAGAAAGCTGAATTGCAGGGTTCTTTAATCATACTCTTGAAGAGTTGTAGACTGATCCATGAATAAGGAAATCCTTTGGTCTGGAATCTCCTCAAAAGAGCTGTCAGTTAAAATTGCCCTACTAGTGCTGGAACACATCAATGAAATTTATTCATTACTGATTTGTTTTTTTTTTTGTTATGGGGGAATTTGGGACACAAATGGTACCTGTTAAAAATCATGCATCAAAGTGTTCTTCAAGTTATAAAAAAAAGACTGTTAAATTTCCATTTCAGTGAATGAATATGCAATGTTGAGCGACGATTGACATGATTATATGACTAAAAGTAATTGCTGTGTGGGAAATGCAAATTACTGAATTTCTGTTTGTTTAGCCTGTCTAGATTTATAACTTTTCATGTTGCTGCAGTAAATATATGATTTTCCTGAGTCTGCAAGTATATTATGAACCCCTTCTCTAAAGCTATCAATGGCTACCGTTACTTCTTGCAGGTGCTCTAACTGGAGCTATAACTACTCCTCTTGATGTCATTAAGACGAGATTAATGACTCAGGTACTTGCTTGCTTCACATGGTGCTCAAATTCTCTGGTTCTCCTAGTCTCTTCATCCAATGCATGCATGGCTATTACAAAATGACACTTCCATAAATGGTAAGACTACGTTTTCATTTAATTTAGGTAATGACTTCCAGTCTTGTTCCTCTGCAGGGTTCTGCCAATCAATACAAGGGCATTGTTGATTGTGTGAAGACTATTGTTGCAGAAGAAGGGCCTCCAGCACTTCTAAAGGTAAATGGATCCGACAATTCCTTTTAGACTGCAGTACTAGGACCCAAAACCTGAGTTCTTTTATCCTGGAGATTGCTTCTTTTCTTGGTTTGTCTATTTCTCTTTCATGGAAAATCAAATGGATGATAAAAGAGCTTAGCATCCCCACCTCGCCTTTCACCATTTTGGTATCCTGGGATTACGACGGGTGCAAATATTGAAAGAGAGCCATGTCCCGAAACTTACAGTTACACTGAATTCTGGTCCTTTACTTCCTCCTAATCACTAATTGTGCTGCATAATCAGGCCGGATTTTGATGGGACCCTAATATAGTCATAAGCTGATACCACACATTTTCCTCATCTTCCGTGCATATAAGTAAATATCATGTACTTTGTCTATCTTCTCCTGACATAGAGGCATCGTCCTAAATATTGCATCAAATAGAAGCTGCTAAGGACTAACAACAAGAAATATTTCCACGTTTCTCCCATGTCTACGGAGTTTCTTTCTTTTGTTTTTTCTGAGTTGCAATATATATGTAGGTGTACCATTTGAATCTTAAACTTATCAGTTAGTCTGATACATGCTTGTTTACCTCTGTTTGGAATTAAATTTCATTATAGGGCATCGGGCCAAGAGTGCTTTGGATAGGCATTGGAGGATCAATATTCTTTGGTGTTCTTGAGAGAACAAAGCGATACCTTGCACAAAATCGTCCTGATAATGCAACCTCAAAGAAGGATTAGTTTCTATGGTTTTCTTGTCACTAGTTGCACGGTATTGTTAAATTGAATCTAGTTACTATTCAGTATTACTGCCATTTGCAGAAAGTTGACTATGCTAGAAAATAAGTATCCATAGAGTTATAAAGAGATCAGCTGTCCTTGGAATTAATGTACAAATAACAAAGAGAAGTAGCATCTCTGGTGATAAAGGTCCTGTTGTGGCCAAGGGAATTTTGGATGATGGAAGAGTTTAATTTAATTTCAAGTCTTAGTATGTTTTTTCTCATGCATATCATTTATTTATTTCTTCCTCTTTTATCTGCACTTTGCTTTTGAATTATTGGGTTAGAAATGTTGTGGTAGCTCTACAATTTATAATCACCCCTAGATTTTTCCTCCCCCTTTTCACTCCTAAAATCACTTCACAGTATCAACAATTATCTCAATCACTTTATTTGGAATTGCAAATATTTTCTCTTTTCGATTTACCAATTGCAAGTTATTGAAGATGTAGCTTTCTTCATCCATTCTTTTTACACTTCATCAGGTATAGATTCTTTAAAATTCTTTTTAGTCTTTTCATCTACAAATTTAGTCGAAGAAGGATGCATCTTCAACCTCAAAAGTGATTGTTGAAAAAACGCCTTAATAAGGGGGAAAGGTTGAGTTGCATGTATATGTGATTTTATGTGGACTCAAACTTAATTTAAACTTTTAACTTATTATAAAAGTTTTTATTAAGAGTTTAAGATATTAATTTTAAAGCTTTAAAATACAGGGCAATAAATAAAAATGGTTGAATAAAAAATAAAAGAATCCTTACTTATTACCCAATTCATTTCTAAAAATAATTTTTCAAGTCATAACCCAAACTTAATGAAAAAATGAATTTATTTTTATGAATTGTATTTTTAATATCAAACTTAATTAAAAAAAATGATGCGGTGTAGATTCATGCGGGATGGGTTGAAAATGAAATATCGTGAAAGATTTACAGTTAAGCTCAACCCGCCGTGCCTCAGCCCCTCACTACCCCATTCGGCTCCTAAAGGAGCATCAACTCTGAGAGAACTATGTTTGGAGAGAGAGAACAAACTCTATGAGAAGAGTAGCCCTAAATGCATGAATAACACTTTTTTTCTAATACAAACACTAAGTAATAACAACTGAATTGATAAGCAAGAATAATTAAGGACTTCACATAAAAATGTAGACATAAGGTGTTCAAATCAGATATATTTTCGAAATTATTTTCTCTTCTTCGTTGAATCACATCTTATTTAGCTACGACAAACTTTCTTCTAATACACTCTATCAAATGACCCCAAAATGTAAATGATCACATCATGAAATAAAGACAACTAGCTACTAAGATTTCTGAGAAGGTAAATTGGATCAGATCAGGCAACTCACATAAATAAACAACTCCCATCCACTTAAATTGCTTATCAACAGAAGAATTTTGTACAACATTGAACATCTCCTCTAATGTACATTTCTCTTTTAAACAACAACACTTCACTTTAGTTTTTACCAGGCTTCAGCTTTGTTGGAAAAGTAAGTTTTGGTCAAATGAACAAATAAAATGATGCCAAAATTTGCAGATCATCAACTCATCACACCTAATCACCTCTTGTGTCTTCAAGAATTCAGACTGCTTCCTACAAAAGCTAAATTTGGTGGACAAAAATTCAAAACGAATACTGAATCAGGCGCCACCGATTGTAAGAGGCCTCATGTTGAGTCTCTTATTACATCAGTGGAAGGTAACCTCCTCCATGACCTTTCCTCAAGACAAGAGGCCCAGCACTATCAGGGACTTTATCGAATGCTTTATTGCATGCATTAATCACATCGGTAAACCCTGTTGCGATGGTAGCCAGTTGGTATCGCAACCTCAAGTCCTTAGTCCTTCTCAACAAACATCTGAATGATCTCCCAAGATATTTCGCCCAATCAGCTGGGAGCCCTCCCCCGGTCAACCACATAGAAAATTGTGACTGATCCCCCCTTGCAGCCACTTCAGCCCTGTAAAATCTAGCAAGTTCAAGAAGCATTGAGGGTTGAAGGGGGAGCACACAAACAAACTCAGCCATAAACCGTTCGATGAGCTCTGGTCTTAGCATTTGATTCCAAAGTACTAGAGCCCATTCACCTGGCTGGTTAAGACCATAAGCTTCAGCAACAATTAGTGCTTCTTGGAAACGGGTTTGTTCGACCAAGGCCCTCCGTGCATTAGTTTCAGATAGATTGATAAAGTGCAAGTCTGGCATCCGAATCTGAAGATAGAGAAGTAATGCCTGAGCACAACTTTGGCGTGTTTTGCTCCCAGCATCAATGGAAGAGTAAACTTCAGCAGCTTCAATGAAGTACCCCATGGAAGCCAAGAGCTCATCGGTCTGATCCTTGTCAGAACGGAGGGACCACTCCTTACAAGATTGGTGTGCTCGTGACTCCAAAAGAGAAGCAGTCTCATTTTTCATATCAAAGCGGCTATAAACCTAAGGGGAAATAAAGAGGTGCATGTTATTTACCCTCAAAAAGGTGCATTTTTTCTTCTCTGAGGAAATGATAATATTTTTTGGTAGAAAAATCAAATTGTATCAAGGGAGATAATAAAACATCTATTAACATGAAATTGCACAAGTACAAACCATGGCAAATGCATCGAGATCATTGGGATTAAATTGCTTGAGTAATGTGAGAACAGCCATTCTGAATCCTCTTACTTCCTCGTCAGCATCGTTGGCATCAACAGCAGCTGAAAACTTCTGAAGAAGAAGATCGAGCTGACCATTTTCAATAAGGATACCAAGAATAAAATTAAGTGCATGGAAGTTCCCCACTCCAGTTACCAAGCGAGCTAAACATGGAAAATCACCCTCAGATACATAAGCCTCCACTTTTTTGAATGCAAGATCTACAAGAACATCAACTCCATCGAGGCATGCCGAGGACTTGTAGAAATGGTGTGACAAAATGAGAAGCTCAACCTGAAGAACAATTTTTGCAAAGAGAGGATGTGAGTTCAACTAGGCTGTAATACTAAAAACCAAAGAGCAAAAAGCTCCCACATTACCAACTTTATGTTGACATTCAAACACTAACTTAGTAAGTCCATGGTTTACAGAACAGGGCTTTCATGATGCTGACAAATGGGAGATCATCTAAACGAGGATACACTTACTTCACAGGCATGTGGTATTCCTTGACAAGTGGCAACTAAACGCAGTAAAGCATGGCCAATCTCTGGTTCAGAGGGGCAAAGCTCAGCCCACTTCAAGAAATCAGAAAATCTCCACAATAAAGGAGCAGGGCCCTCCTCTTTTTGAGATTCCATGTAACCTCCACGATGTGCTGCTAGCAAACCCTGCGATGAGATAAACATATGTAAATACAGAGAACATCATAGACAATTTGAACTGCATAATTTTCATACAGACAATAGCTTCGTTACTCGACAAGCCCTGATGTAACTTAGAAAATTTCTACAAACACTCAAATTTGATGCCACCATAATATTCAGGGATTCTATTTTGAGTCTATCCACATGCTCCTGGGGGAATTAAGGACACAATAAAATGTACCTTCAAAAATGATTCCGCAAGAATTTGAGCAATACTAGCTGCAGGCATACAATGTGATTGAACTAAGAGCTTTGCTTCTTCAAAAGAGTCTTGCGCTTTTAGAGAAAGCAATTGTAAGAGTTCAATGGGAGGCTTCTCAAATGCTTCTGAAAATGAAAGACCCAAAACGTTTGCTGCCTTCACAACTGATATTATTCGCCTGCAAAGGCCACGTCCCCTACCTTCAATTAGGAGTAATGCAAAATTTTCCAGTACCTGAAGTGAAACTAGATATTAATTTTCTTTCTTTCTCGTGTTGCAAAGAATTAAGGACAACTGAAATTTCAAATAATGAAAGCTAAATCTCTGTGTCAAAGTAGAAGTCTGATCATGAATAAACAACATAACCCAAGTCTAGCCCATTTTTATGTTGGTGAAGCACTAGTTGAAAGAATGTAAAATTAAACATTACATGTCGATAAGCACTTTAAGTGCTGAAATTATTTTTAAAACATGCAGTTACGTATTTAGTTTACAGTGCTGAAACTAATAATAAGCACTTGACGTGTTTGGTAAAGAAGTGTTGATAAGCTCTTCTTTTGATAAAATGACCAAAATATCCTTAATATTTTTACAAAACATCATAGATTTAAAAGCATCTTTGCAAGAAATAGGACAAATGAGGAAATGAATCAGAGAGGATGTTATAGGTTTTGTTTTGGGAAAAGGCATTTTGATAACCACAAAAAATATTAAGGATAACATAGTAAAAATCTTGGACTAACTAAAAGTGCTTATTAGCTAAAAATACATAAGTTAGGGTGACCAACTTATGGGTTTTGGATGATTTTGACTTGTATGAACTTTGACTGTTACCAACACGTAGATAAGCCAGTTTGACCAGCTTATGAGATGACCATATAATCTTCCTATATCCTCCCCCCTCTCTCTCCTTCCACCAACCTCCTTACGCTCCCACTACCAAGCCTTCCAGTTTCCGTGTTAAACTGAATGCACTTCCAGCTCTGGAGCCTCAGAGCAATTGGTGAGGAAAGAGGGATATGAAGGACAGTCACATATATTTTTGTCAACCTGAATGACCTGGAACAAAAGAAAAAAGAGGAGATAAAATCAAATGATTACCTGGAGAGGATCAATCACGTGTTGATTAGGGAAAAGATCGTATGACTGCATAACAGAACGAAGTTCACCATCGAGCACCAATATCGATGCTTTGTCGTTTGGGGTGGCAATTGTAGCAAGCTTTAGGGCAGCATCAACAAGTTTAAACTCAGATGGTATGCAACCTGGAGATAATTTATGTTGAAGCTGTCGGGAAGCCGCAATTTGTCCAAATTCCAGAAGAGAAAGGACAGCCTGTTCTAGCTCTGCAGGTCCAACTCTTTCCTCCCACTTTGAGAAAGTTGCTTCTATTTTAAGGTTTTCATCAGGAACCTGTGAGTCCTCCTTCACATTAAAATTAATGGAGCCAGTTTCAGGCTCATTACTTCTGTCCACTGGATCAGCTAAAGACTTTCTTGAGGGCACAAAGCCTTTGGCTCTCCTTTTAACTTTTGCACTGCCCAAAATGGTACCTGAGCTAGAATCTGACATCTGAGTGGTCTTGAGATGTGATTGGTTACTTTCTCTTGTATCATTCCTCTCTCCAGATTTGTTTCTCACTGAATTAATGTGGTTATCCATTTTAGTAATAATGCTTGCAGTTCGGTCAATAATGTTAGGCCCCTTGCCACTTGCAGGTTCACGACTAGAAAGGGTAAGCTCTCCCTCGCTTTTGACTTGAGTCTCTGATTCAACAGCCAATAGCCATGCTCTAGTTTCAATTTCTCTCAAAAGATGCAAGGGACAAACTCTGATACATTTATCCAAGAGTCATATCAAGAAGTATTACAAATGAACATGTTAAATGGGGGAGCTCAGTAAAACACTTACGGGCTGCATTGAGTAATCATTCCACTCAACCATTGTAAAGAAAGCAACAACAGTTCATGAAGCTCTCTGGCTGGGAGATCTTTTTCCGCTGCCTCTGCATGCTTAAGGAAAAATAATCCCACCTACAGATTAAAGGTTCACCGCACCCGGATAAGGAAATTAAATAAGTCCCAATAGCAATCATCAGGTGAAAAAGCATCCAGACAAACAGGCTGATGTTACATCTGTCTCACAATGTAACTAAAATACCTGCAATGGTGGTAAGGAATATCTAAGAAAGAGAGTCTGGCAGTGACCCCATAAAGCAGCCCTTTCTTCCGGAACATCCCAAAGAAACTCCTTCCACTCTGCAACCATGGACTCAGCCTTCATGCATGAACATAAACGCAGGAAGAGAAGGATATTGTAAGAGGAATAGATTGATAAAAGAATTGCAGTCATGAGTCAACTACAATGAGAAAGCTATGCAAAAGATAAAGGATGTACAAATCATTAGATAACAACAGCAGATTGCAAGCTATGTTAATATGTCATATAACAGAAATCATACAAAAGAAGAAACACCAAAGAGACAAACAATTACACCACCAAGATAGCACATATGACATGACACTTCCAGATGGACATCAATGATATCTCTAGATGGATTATAGTTAAAAGATCTTAAGACAAACACTGAAAGCCATGTAAATTAAGAACCACGGGCACAAGGATATTCAGAAAGTAAGAAATCTGGAACATGTATAATCTCATACACAGGTCCAGTATACTTCTCCAAGAATTTTGACTGATAAATGATTATTGCTCTTCAAGTCCTTTTTTTCCTGTTTTCAATGGTCCATTCAGCATTTAGTACTGAAATTGTATTCATGTGGCTGCTCAATAGCAATTTAAAATTTTTCAACTTCGAAGTTCTGAATGTGGTACAGAAAATGTTGCATTTAACATTAGGCTCTTGATCATTGTTAATTAATATTAATATAAGAAATAAGTGACCGTCACAATCAAGATGTCCTTTTACCACTGTCCTCAATCCAAAGACATCAACTTAGTTTGATTTTGAAAAGCATACTAAACTATTATCAACAGATATACAAGTTGTTTTAATTGGAAGCATTTCCATATGTTAATGTCATCATGAATATCTTTAACAAAAGTCTCATTTGGCTTTCTAAGCCAACTAAGACTTTGGAACATAAGAGTTGCAAAGTCCATGAATCCTTTTGATGGCTCTAAAAACAAGAATTCTGTTGCTTAAAATTAAGAAAGAAATGGCTACTGAGATGCACCACTCTCTGTAAACGCCATGGCTATCTAAGATTGATTCCCGTGACCAGTCATGTTGCACATCGTTTATTTTCACCACAGCTAGAAGCGCCAAATACTTGTTACAGCACATATGACATATCATTAGGTTAATTTTTTGTAAACCCATGTGAATGCATACAATTCTTCTTTCATACAGTTCTTCTTTCATCAGTCAGTCAAGAAATCAAATCAGTACGCTTTACTATATTCCTGCCCCCAGTCAAGAGAAACAAGCATATGATATGATATATCCTTTCTTTGATTGAAACAGCTCCTTTCATCTTGAATCAATTTAGCAATTAGTTCCACAGAAATCTGTTTCTGATACCACGTAAGAGATTTTCTTTTTGATAAATGACACAAGATAAGACTATTCGCATCAGAACTTTTATGTCTTCACTGACTCAATACTGAAAACACTTGAAATGAATTGCTCTGTCCATTCAATGGATGAGACAAACTGTGAGGTGACTTATATATTATGTAGCAGCCAACCCAAGCCCCTCCCTCCCCACACCAAATATCCCCCTTCAGAAGAAAAGGAAAAGGAAAGAGAAGTATAAAAGGGGATTAGAGAAGGGAAGACAAATTTCATATGCTATAGAACACAAAGGGGTAGCTTGGAACATGGACAAACTGTTCAGGCATTACAATTGAGAAATTGTTATAGGTAAATAAGATTGTTATATTGTGAACAATACTACAAGGAATGTTGATCTGGAAAGAAATAGAATAAAGATTTCCAAAAAAAAAAATCCCTAGCTATTTTTGTACTGCAAGTGTTAATTGAATGCATCTTAACAAAGGAATCACAGCCACAAAGAAAATCATAACTCGCAGAATACCTGTGCTTCCGTAACATGGTGTGTTGCAGATTTCCAAGACCCACCACTGGCCTCTAAATGCTTAGCCCAATTGCGTGCCTGTTCCCAGTGCCCATGTTCCTCTAAAGCTGTTAAAAGTGAAGAATCATCTAGTGGCTCGTTTCCAAGATGTAGGCCATCATTTTTGCGAAGAGAAGGCTCTGCCAAATTTACTTTGAAGTAGAGTCGTTGATAACATGTTGCAGCAGAACCTCCATCACCAAAATCAGTGGCAGTGAGGAGGTGTAATAAGCATCTTTTTTCATAAGGTGAAGGACATTTTGAGAGCATCGCATTAGCAGCTTTCACAGCAGTAGAACTTATCCATACACTTCCAATTTTCCCTTCTTTCCCAGCTTGTGTGTATACATGAGGTTCTTCCTTAATTCTAGCAGAAAAGGATCCCAGATGAGCTGATGCTTCAGAGAGGCGCATTTGAGAAAATGCCTGGAAACGAAACAGCAAGATTTGGGGTATATGGAATTAGACAACTGTTATTATATTCACGACATGTGTATCTTATTAAACGAAACGACTCAGTTACACATAATATTACACAATAGGAACAGCACTGCACATGATATTGCACACTAGAAACAACATCATTTGTTCTGATGACGCATTATTTTTACATTTAGATGTCTGCCAGAAAACCATGAGATTGTTACACATGTAAGGAAGCAACAACACTTCTTTTCTGATTTAGTATTTTTAAGAGTGCTAGACACCAATGAGATTGTATCCCAATATTTTAGTTCTGTTCTTTTTTCCTAAAGTCTGGAGTCACAAGAGATAATAACTTGAAAGAGTAAAGGGAATCCCTTATACAAAACAAAGAAAGTAAATCCTTCATCCTCTACTTGACAACCATAGCATGCAGCTTTCTCTTAACATAAAAAGGCTCCATATAAGAAAAAATGAGTAGCTATCCGATGAACTACTCTTGCCAAGTCCCCCAAAATTTATCTCTCCTCCTCCCAAGTCCATTGAAATTAGCAGATCAGCATGGGAAATAAAATCAAGGATACTGATATCCACTTTCAAGGATGCAATAGAAGTCGTGAAGGAAAAAGAAATGAAGATGGAAAGAATATCACTTCACAGTGTTGTATCACCAAATTGTACAAACTAAGGGGAACTAAGGGAAGGCAGCAGCAATCAGGGATAACTTGACCAGCACAACACCATCATTACAGGTGCATAAGTGAGGAAAACGCATAACATGACTACATAATTATTAAATAACATGTCACCCCAACCCCAAAGAAACCTTACCACTAAATATATAAGTCAATAGCTTTAAAGTATTGATTACATCTTTTTGTCCAAACAGTGAAAAGGATCCTGCATATACATCTGGAAACACTATTATTCATGAGTAGTAGCTGTAAAGCAGCAATTCTAAGACCAACTTGAGACTCTTCCCAGGAGGTTTGTCATAACGTTGCAAGTCAAAATTGCACCTTGCAATGTGAAAAAACATGAGGGGACGAGTGGACTACTAAAATATTATGAATGTAAGGAGTCAATTATGTCACGAGACAATCAGCTGGGTGGCAATTAGAAAAGCTGTGAGTCTCAACGTTGTATTTGGAACTGTTAAAGTGTGTGACCATCTCATCTAAAAACTTTAGTTGTTAGATAAAACACTTCATATATTCTCAAAACAATCTCTCACTTGCGGGCCTAATTCTTTTCCATGGCCAAGCACATGAAAATTCTTTTTTGAAGGGTGATGGTGAGACTCAAACCGAGGACCTCTGCCTTCTTTGGCACCCAAGTTAAAGGATGTGACCATCTCATCTAAAAGTTTAATTAGTTAGAGAGATCACACTGTCAGTTACCGAGTTGTTATATTCTCAATTGGCACCATTACAACTACCAATATTGTGCTTTCAATATGGCAAGCAACAAGGGAAGACAGCAAGAACAATGATGAAACGTTTTACAACTGTCAGTCTGAAACTAAGAAAAATTTCAGCAATGATAAGATTCTGAAGTAATGCCCCTTCATTTCAAAAAGGTAACGTGTAGTTGACATCAACGGTTCAGCATACCTGAAGAGCTCGGATAAAAGGTAAGAGTGAACATGAAGGAAGAAACATTTCAAAAGCCCTGAGCAGAGGAAGGAATAAATGTTGTTCACAGAGCACAGCAACCATTCTAGACAAAGAACCAGCCACTTCATCAGAACCATTTGAAACTTTCTCATCCTGATCAACTTGCTTTTCACATTCCTCTCCAGCATTCATGTCTTGAATTCTCACATTACCATCTGCCTTTCGTACATCAGGGATTGTGAAAATTAAGGAATTCACTGACACAGGCTCCATGAGTCGCCGACGCTTTGGGTTTTTGCGATTATAATGAACTGTAGGTGCTTTGGCAGATGCAGGTAGGGAATTTGTGGCTTCCACAGCAGCCGCGACATTGTTTGCAATCTGGGAAGCAGCATTATTAACTTTGATGGCTGATGTTTCCCTGTAAAGGATTTTCATGAAAAAAAATTTCCAGAAAGTAGAGAGCATATATGAAAGAAAGTAGAATTTTATTAATTAATGGAAAAGAAACAGAAATTATGATGGCAACCTTGCTGCAGTTATTTCTAGCCAAACTGTCAGGCAAGACAACGAAGAGACGTCTGGAAAACAAGAAGCAATTGCAGCCAACAGTGACCAGCATAAATTCTTCGCTTGCAGAAGTAGAGCTTCTCCAGGCCTTGCTTGCCTCTCACATTCAGCGATAATTCCAAATAGTTCGGCCGGTGCATACACATTCTCATCTGGAAATGATGTCCCATTCTTCTTTTCTCCAGTATCTGAACTTGACGAAGAGCTAAATTTTTTCCTTGATTGTGTACTCCTCAAAATTGTTAGTATGTGGGTTTTCAGACGTGCATCACCGAACTCCTTTAATGCCTAACATGTAGTACATAAATCAAGTGAGATGAAGTTATGAGTTAGCAACAAAAGGTCTTTTCCTCTTCCAAAATAAAACTGAAAGGAGAAATTTGTAGCAGTAACGACTTAGCAAGGGAACATGTAGTGATTGCCAAGAAATGGACCTTGGGCCTCACTCAACCCAAAAGCTAGCTCTTGAGGAGAATCACCCAAAACCATATAAGAAGACCAATTACCCATTTCCACAACCGATATGGGATTTCTAACATGCCCAAGACTGACATCTGGAGCGTGCACATTATAACATGGTGGTCCAACATCAGATAAACCCATACCAATTACCCAAATGACTTTAGTACAACTCAACCCCAAAAGACAGTTCAAGAGGTCATGGTGGTGCGGTGAGTGTGGATAGTTAGTGGTATTCTTATATAGTCTTGAGCAATCCTCACCTTGTTCTAGCTTAAGAGGTGGAGATTGCCCAAGAACATATAAGGAGATAACAGTCCATTACTCCACCAATGTGGGAAACGTAACAGTGAAATAGATATGAAGCTTACTACTTCCATCACGGCCTCCAAGGTGTAGCCTCCAATTTGAGCTTCTGAGAGAAAACCAATCTGGGAAAAAAAGTAAACCCATAAATAGTCCATATCAAGAAAAAGTTTTAAGTCAGGAATGATGTTTAATAAGCTCATACCCAATCGTTGTCTCTTGCTAATAAAGCAAGATATCTGGTGCTCACAGGAAGTTGATGCGCCTGACAAAATGTTGTCACCAAACTCCAGTGTTCACTAGCAGTTTTTTGCTGAGACCTCAGTTCAACTCCATCACCGTTACCAGTTAACAACCAAGAACCACAAGTCACTCCATCAGCTGATGACGGAAGACTTGATGTTTCCAAATGTTGCAGGACAAGCATGAGAGCTCGAGATGGTTGTCTGTCAGAGGTTGTGAACTGATCACTTTTTTGAATAGCTTGATTGAACCAATCATTCTGGCAATAATCATCTGCCAATCCTCGTGCTAGAGATTCAGTGATATTATTGTCACTATTATTTGAATGAAATGAGGACCCCCTGGGGAAAGTTGCTGAAGGTGATTGGAACAAGGGCCAGATTTATTAAAGGAGGCTATTCTTCTCAAAGCCGCAACATCAATTTGGAGTATACCAGGAGATAGACCACACAACTCCAATAGAAGAGCACAAGATGCCACCAACACTGAATCAGCGAAATGCACAATAGCAAGGGGAACAACCTAAATATGTCAACCAACAAATGCTTTAGAGGAATAAAAATCAGAATACACTATTAACAGAATGTAAATTTCTGAGAGTTCTTGCATACACTTCAGCTTGTTATATAGAAGTCTCTCACAGATAAATGGACTATTTCATCATAGGACTCTTGTCTTTCAGCGATTTGCAGTCCAGCATAATAAAGAGCAGTCTTCTAGTGCACTCCAACAAAAGAGCATTTAGAGAAGGGGCATTTTCTAAATATTTATATTCTTTCAATACATTATTCTTATGACAGCTCTTACACAGCAAGTTCTACTTTTTTTACTACCTTGAAGCATAAATAAAATACTTAACAAAAAACTCAAAGAAAAGTAAGACCCAAGACAAGATATTGATTCACATGAAATCAACTAACATAAGGTATTTCAGTTTTCATATTATGACTATGAAAGGACAAAAGAAGTAGACATATAGGATTGATATGACTGAAATTAGAAAAAGAAGAATGCCAGTTTGTCAACTGATTAGAAGAAAATGATCCTTACAGATGAAAGAAACAACTGTTCGCTCTGTGTAATAGGTGAAAGAAGCATCTGCACATCTGACTGGATGTTTGTTTGGCCTTGCACTGGATTTCCATGCTGCCTACGTGAACTTTCTGAATTCAACTTTTGAACTCTATTTGACAGCAGCTGACTAAAAGCTGCCAATGCACGTCCACGATGTAAATGGTGCTCGATTCCAACTTTAGATTCCTAAAGCCAGAGAGTGACTTGGATTAAGGATGATAACATGACCCAGTTAAAAATTAGAAAAGGACCCAGAATATGTGGAAGGCAAATTGTGAGCACCTAAACAAACTTTCAAATTCCATCAAAGATATTTCCAACCAATGAAATCTGGATATATCCATTTGGTGACATCAAAATAAAAGAGCAATAAGATATTGTGGGGTCTAGGAAGGATAGAGTGCATGTAGGCCTTACCACTACCTCATGGAGGTAGAGATGTGGTTTTCGAAAGACCTTCAACTCAAGTGCAAAAATCATATATCATCATCTATCATATGTATAAAAGAGAACTCTAGGCCTGCCTACATGGCGCCACCACAAACAAGGATTCCCCTTAAATTTATCTATTACCAAAACTAGCCTTCCCCTTTCATGAAAAGTTTTGACTTTATGAAAAGTTGCAAACTTTAGGAAGAGTTACGACTTCTATGAAGAGTTACGACTTTTATAAATAATCGCGATTTTTATGTAAAGTTGCGACTTTTATGTAAGGTCGTGATATTTCCGAAGGGTTGTAACTTTTCCAAAGAGTTATGACCAACACTTTGTTTAATATAAATAGAGGGATTTTCTGCCACTATTATTTGTAGGTTTTTTTTCGTTATAGAGTAGTCGAATTAAAATACATTAATTATGCTTCTTATGAAGTTTGTTTCATTCCTTAAAGTTTTCTTCCTCCTACTTCATGGAGATTAATATTTACTATAAGTCATAGTTATTCATGTAACTATGGCAATTTCTTTTTACTATGTTTTGACCTTTTTTAAACTCTGTTAAAAATTTCATTAAGGATGATTGAAAATCGATCTTTTCTTTCTTCCCTTCCTACAGGTTTCTTCATATAAACAAAGAAAAATGATCTTATCACAATGTGACATTACTACTCTTACACCTCTCAGTCCACAACTTATAAAACTGTTGAAATGGTTCAATTCATTATATATTGGTTCTTTAATAACAAAACATTTATTTCTGCCACTATTATTTTTTGGTTTTTTTGGCTATAGGGGAGTTGATTTAGATGCATTAATTAAGATTCTTATGAAGTGTGTTTCATTCCTCAAAGTTTTTTTTCCTCATATCTAATGAAGCTTAATCTTTTACCATAAGTCATAGTAATTCATGTATCTATTGCAATTTATTTTTTCTATTTTGGTGTCTTTTTTTTTTTTTAAAACTCAATTAAAAATTTCAATGAGGATGATTGAAGATTATTTTCTATTTTGTCTCTTTCTATCGTTTTATCGTATACTTTTTGGGAAAATTTCTTGTGGGTTGTGCTATATTTGATAGCACAGAACAATAAAATGTCATAACTAATACGGAACGAATGCTGAAGTTTGTTAAAAGAACCAAACAAATTGCTCTTTTCTTTGCCAGAGTTAATATATTATTTTGATTGCTCATTCTTAGTATAAACATTTTATAAGCCATTGAACCCTTCCTAAAATATTAGTATAGAGACAATTAGTTCACATCTTTTATCGCAAGTTAACTAATTTGTCATATTTCTTCGTCTCTTCTTTTTAGGCGTAATAAGAGATCAAATTTTCTTGAAACTAACAAATGTCCAGAATACACTTAACCAAAAATATTTTTATCAGCAATGAATATGCACAATAACAAAGAGTGCTAGAGCCTTTACCTACATTAAGTAATTGTCATTAGATTCAATGTTGCTATGGATTTTTTCCAGGAAACATTTAAAATTGTCGCTAAATATCATTTTTGCCATAGTGATAACTCTTTATTCTGATGAAGTTTTTTTTGCTTTTTTGATAAAGAAGTAATAACTCTTTCTTTTGGCTTCTTTTAATTAAATTTGTGAACTGTAAACTTGAATGCAAACCGACAAACTATCTTTTTGAAAAATATGTTAAGCAACATGTGTTTCTCTTCTTGATTGTTAGGAAAGTAAGGTTGTCTTTATTATTTGTGGATATTTGAATTCAAGCACTCAAATAATTATGCTTTGAGATTTTAATATGTTATGTGTAAAAATTTTGGTTTAGAATATCCTTGTATGAATAATGTCACCTACTGATTGATTGATAATTACATTCATTCTTTGTAATTGCATAATATAACCATAACAATAGTTATGGTTCAATTCCAAATAAGTTCGGCTGGTGATATGAAACCTAAGCAATAGTAATGACTATTCTGAGACGGTGAAGAAAAACATTTATGATACTAACAATTTTAGGATCATAAGAAAGGAGCAAAAGGTTCTCCATTTGAATTAGTTAATTATGTTCTTGTATGGATGTGATGTTCCACTTTATTTGGGAGTGTTGTTCGAGGCTTTTTGGTCTCTTCTTTATCGTCTGATGTTGTTCTTTATTAGTTCTTGAAATTTAGAAAATTTCATTACTTCTGACCAACTATTTCCATGGAGATTTCTTAGACTTCTTTCTTATACTTAAAATATCTCTATGACTCATAATTTTTGTTTTAAAAAAATAAAAAAAAATATAACACTTCTAAAATTTTGGATTGTCTTTAGATAAAATGATCTTTACAATGTAGTGTATATATCGAAAATCCGAATATTACAGAATGATCAATGTGAGTCTAATAACATAGTTCAATCCCGTGCAATGCACGGGTAATTTACCTAGTATATATATAAAAGAGAACCCTACGCCCGCCTACGTGGCGACACCACAAGCTAGAATTTCTTTTTAAATTTATTTATTTCCAAAATTAGTCTTCCCCTTTCATGAAAAGTTGTGACATTTATGAAGAGTTGCGACTTTAATGAAGAGTTGTGACATTTACGAAAAGTTACGACTTTCATGAACAGTCGCGACTTTTATGAAGAGTTGCGACTTTTATGAAAAGTTACGAATTTAATGAGAGTTGCGACTTCTATGAAAAATTGCGACTTTAATGAAGAGTTGCAACTTTTCTGAAAAGTTGTGACCTTTCCGATAGGTAGCAACTTTTCCAAATAGTTGAAACATTTCCGATAAAGGCACATTTCCTCTCATTTTAAAACAATGAAAATTCTAAACCTCTTTCTTCTTCACAACTAACTATCTATTTGTGTACTTTGTTCCTGTTGAGTGGCTCACTGACACTATTGCTTATGTTACAGATCTTGGTATGTATATTTACAGTTAATTTATGCTTATGTTATTAAGGATAATCGATAACATGTAATAAATTTCATTTCCTTTACATTATTAAAGTTTGTTACCAGGTTATCTTGTATGTAAGAGAATATAGTATTTTAGTTTTAATGACGGATAGATTTAAAACATTATTTTATAAATTCAGTGAAATTCAATTCCCGCGCGAAGCGCGGATTATTTACTAGTTTCAGGTATAAAGAAGAAAACATGAAAACTAACAAGAAAGCCTACAAGAAAAGAATATGAATAACAACAAAATCGTGCAATAGCCGAAACACAATGAACAAATGATGATAGATATCAAAATCTAGAACGGCAAGAATACGGCTAGTTCAAGGAAAAACACCAACAACCCTGAACCACAACACTTCACTACCTACCAACTTTCTACCTAATACACAAACTTCACATCCTCCTACCACAAGTCATGTCCTCAGTAATCTGAAGTTGCGTCATGTCCAGTCTAACTGCTATGCTTCGTTGGCCTACCTCTACCTCTCCTCGTACCAACTACATCTAACCTCTCACACCTCCTCACTAGAGCGTCTGCACATCTTCGCCTCATGTCCATACCATTTCAATCTTGCTTCTCTCATTTTGTGGTGGTCACTCCTACCTTACCCGAATGACCTCTTCCTAATCTCATTGCTCCTAGTATGCCCACACATCCATCTCAACATCCATCTTCTGAACATGAGGTTATTAACTGGCCAACACTTTGCCTCGTACAACAACGTCGATCTAACCACCACTCTATAGAACTTACCTTTAAGTTTTGGAGGTATCTTTTTATCCCAGAAGACTCTAGAGGCAAGCCTCAACTCCATCCATGCCGGGCTTAGCCAAGCACAAGATCTTATCAAAACAATTATAAGGATGGATACCTGGACGACTAAGATATTCAAAGATGCAGTATATTGACATACATTTCTAAAGGAAATAAAAACGCTAGTGAAGGAGAAGTTCAAACTTATTTTTAGGTCGTCTTTGCATCACTCTATTGGACCTTTAAACATGTGTGACATAACTCTTAAGCGTTCATCCTCTGGATTGGACCTATATTGTGTCTGGTGAATGAATTAAAAAGTTTTTCATATTTGTTTTTTCATTTCTTTTGAGTTTGGCAGATGATAAGAGTCGAATCCCAAAATACTTCGATTTCTTATATTCCCAGGGTCAAGGCAGTCTTTAATCCATGGATACATGCTTCATCTTCAGTGGTATTCCTTAAAAGTTCCGCTTAATGGCAATGGGGGTGTGCGATTCATCAGGTGCAATCAGCAATGCCCCTACTCCGTACCCATTTTGATTAGTCGTGCCATCAAAGTCAAATTTCCATGCCTTATCATCATTTCATTTCCAGTATCCTTGCATTGCATGCATACTCAATTACCCATCCTATACACTCTTAAGTAAGTACACATGCTGCATGTTATCACTAATTAATGATAGCTCATTTTGGAGTGAAACCTGATCTTAAGATTACTTTACTATACACTTAAAACCTAAAGAATTTTATGTTTATCAGTGTAGTTAATAATGTTGTTCTGTACTAGTACTAGATATATTTATCACCTTTCCAGGTTCCCCATCCACGTTAATTAGAAAAAAAAATGATTATTTAATACCATTAATACTCCTAACATATATTAGCAAGTATCTGAATAACTTTTGTTTAATATAATTGAGAAATCCCCGAGTTCTAGCGGTGCACGATTCTGAACTCAATGGATAAGGGTTCGCTCTCTACCCTTCTCCACTTAAAATACCAGATTCTGATAATTTTTTCTGTTGAATGTGACATTTTGTCCTATGAATGTGCTAAAGCTGGTCGGCATGCAACATTGGACAAGTCACTATTAAATACACTACCAAACTAAACCTTATATGATTATAAAGAGTCACCAAAGGTGAAAAGCTCAAAAGGGTGCTTAGGAAGTGATAGAAAATGGTCCGGACAGTAACATCATTGTTGGAACCTTATCAAATCTTTGCCAGAAAAGGGTTAACAGTCAATAAAAGTTGATGGAACCTGGAAGGTTGAGATCAGAACCAAGAGGCGACCTCCAAAAGTGAAACAGTGGCCTGAAAAATGGCAGGAATGACAGCATGCGCCAGAGGTAATGGCGTGTGACTCCCGGAAAAAAGATATTTTGGTAGCACATGAATTTTAGGGCTTAGGTTGCACGATCCTGCCGACCTTACTGGTGGTACTGATTTATGTACACAGCCTCCGGGAAGCAATGCCACCTCAGAGTGCTCGATAAAGGGATTTATCTTCTATTACGTCACTAATAACTGCATATCGACTATTTTCTCACTAAAGGTTCTGATACTATGAGAGATGACAATACAGGCGAGAAAGAATGAGATGTCTATTTCATAATGATTTTCCTAAACCATTGGATGTTTAAACAGTACATACATACATTCTAAATTAGGAAGAAATAAAGATTATACACCTTATCAAAAGAATTCAAGACTACATATAATTAAAAATAAACATCTCACTAGTTGATTCTACAATGTTATACAAAATACTCTGAATACTTCCAATAATATATGGGCAAAGCATTTAAAAATTGCAATTTATTAAAAATACATGAACTAATAACAATATTAAAAATTACTTCCATCTTTCATTATAAAAAAAAAAACAATATTATAATTTCCAAAAGTCTAACCATTCTAATTCAGATTAGAGACAAAAACAAATCTATAAGTTAACACAACAATTACTAATATATTCATCCATAACATTTCCTTAACGTCAGTAGATCAATCTGTCTTCTATATTTATTTTTGTGGTCTCCCTTTAAGATAGAGAATGTGGATGTTGAGGTGTGTACTGTGTAGTGCCGGTACTAAATGGCCAATTAAGTGATGGAGAGCACCTAGCTTGAGTTGCATTGAGGATTAAGCACGCCTCAAGCGCTCTAATTTTTTTCTTGGCAAGCATGTAAAATCTTAGGTGGCGGCGAGACTTGAACTCCAGAAGCATTAGTAAATGACACTAAGGGGTCATTTGGTAGAGTGTATAACAACAATGCCAAATAGGGTGTATTAGTAATGCTTGCAATAGCAATGCATGTATTAGTTATGCTTGCATTAATTATACATAGATTACTTTTATGCATTGTTTGGTTTGATGTATTAAAAAAATAGTAAACATTGCATAAAAAATTTAATTTACACAGACATCCTCCACTATTATGGCGGAAAAGATGTAAAGGTTTTGAGGGGCAATTGGGTCTTAAATCATGCTAATGCATGCATTATAATCATTGCATTGATTCTACCAAGAAATCCGTGGTATTAGCAATACACACCTTAATACACTATAGAGTGTATAACTAATGCAAGCATTAGTTATACATAGGTTAGAAAAGAGTACCAAACAAGGTACTAGCAATACACAAGGCTAATGCATACGTTATTTTTTCTAATACACTCTACCAAACGACCACTAATATCTCAAAAATTTAATATTAGTAAATGATCACAGAAGCATTACTCACCTTTAATGAAGAATCATACAGCTCCTCCTCAATGTGTTTCTGGATGGCAACTTCCCAGGACAAGGGACTGATGTCAGAAGGAACAATTTCCCTCAGCAGAGAGGGATCATCCACTGGCAAATCTGCAATCGACTGCCAACCAAGTGGGCCTACCATAACAGAGATATTACAACCAAGCATGAAACAGGCACGTTAAGAATTAAATAGTTAGAGTTTGTTATAATTATGCCAAAGATAGACTATTGTCTCCATAGTATATAGTAGCTGGAAGATCCTACATTGCTTTCCATCCCATGAAATCTTTTAAAAGAGCAAGTGATTAAGTTAAACGACAACTGGAGTTTCATTGGCAACCTGTACATAAAGCTGGATTAATCTCCGGACAGACTTAGGAAACCAGCATGGAAGCATCTGTGAGAGTGAAGTATCATGTGCTGAAGAGAAGAATACACTCTCACGCCAATTCAAATAGTCTAATAAATCAGAATAACCAAACACTGCAGAAGACATAGTTAATAAGGAAAAGGTTATAATCAGATAAAAGTGCAACTTTGGTTAGGCCTACGTGACTCTATCACTGGAGAACTTCTTGAGGTCCTTCCAGGTGGCAAGCAAATTTAGGGGCACAAACCTAGAGATATTAGAAAGCAGCAACTTACATTTCGGTTTAGGACCTATACTGCTGCAAGTTGGATCTTGTCCAAAACATGCTGCAGTTAGTGCACGCCATAAAGTAGGAAAGCGCTGGAGGAATGGCCTAAGATTCTCTAGTGTACACTGTACAGAACTATAAAGCCTGTTCACGCTACCACTGCTCAAGCAATCTTGAATTGGAATTGGGGCATACATCAATGTGGCCAAAGCCGCTATTTCTCCTGCTCCTTCCGCGATGTCATCAACAGTACATATTATATCATCTATATCCATGGTGCTGAAACTGTTACCAGCAACTAAATTATGTGATACAACAGCACGGGCATTAGAGAATGAAGCTTCATACTCTTTCCCCTTGACTCTTTGCAAAAGCAACCACTTGGCTGATTGGTTATCTCCCTGATGATAATATAGAAAGGAAACAAGAAAGTTAGTGAATTGGGCTGTCAAAAAGGACAAAAAGATTAGTTCAAAAGTAACAAGTTATAGAGAGATGGAAATATATAGCTCTATAAACCAATAAATCTTTTTACAGGAAATCAGCAATTAAGGACAAGGCACACTTTAAGGCTTCTAGTGAAAGGGCATAAAAGACATCAATGGAGCAAGGTGCAAAAGAATGCAAGTTCTGAAAAATGTAACTAGATGTCTGCTAATCAATGAACTTGAGAATTATCATTTTGTTTGACCTTCCCCTAGTATTTTCATTTAGACAAATTTATATTACACATAGTGAAAATTGGTAAGCTCTGTGATCAGTGCACCCTGAAGGACTGCATTACCGTCCAGGGAGGCTTATACTAGCATATAGCTTCTCTAATATAAACCACCAGGGAGTATGCAATGGAGGAGAGATTTTAAGATTGCATCCTGGTGTTCATTATGCAAAGAAGCAGAGGAGACTATATAACCACTTGTTTCTGCATTGCAAAGACACAGCACAGTTATGGAACCGTCTTTCACCAATTGCATGGTTCCAACAGACAGTTTGATACTTCAGCCTTTCGAAGTGGAGATACATATTTACATGGGTTCCCATTATGGCCGAGTACCAATCAATAGTAGGATTTAAACTCTAAGGTTCTCACATAATGGAAACCCATACTGGATACCTAAGCCAAAGGAAAGTACTATCACATAATGATAAGTCGAGTTTACTCACTGCTGCATCCTGCATCCAAGATACTGATTCATGATCTAATGCCAATTTGTGGTGGTCAAGGTAAAGATCCAGGAAATTCAGCAAGTTGTGCTGTGAACAGTAGTGTACGATAACCTTATGAAATGCTTGGATAGAATCTGGATGAGTTCTGGCATTACTAATAGGCAGTACAGATTCTGACCAGCTATCAGCGGGCTCATCCGTCAGTAAAGATTTATGCACATCACGAATAAAACCTGACTGAGCAAGAAGAGCCACAATATCTGCAGTAGATCCCCAGTAATCCTTCAGAAAAATAAACTTCTTAGCAAGTTCCCGCTCCATAAGCATTAGCAACCACATGGAGCACATACTGTGCGCAGAAAACCTGAATATTTGGACACTCGGTACATTCATGCAAACAGCATCCACCTCTTCAAGAGAATATATGTAACTGCCACAGTCATGAGGTTTCTGAAGATATTCGTCAACTGATGAAGAGCGTACACCATCCAAACTGACACTGAGGGTTTCAATTGTTAATGCATATGATGGGATTGCCTCTAAGAGACTTGATACATCCAACCAGTCACTATGGCGAATGTGGTAATCAAGTTGTGACTCCCACAAAACATTAACCCCCATAAGGGAAGGTTGATCCAGCACTATCTGTCGGAAAATAAGATTATGGTTATTGCCAGTAATACAGATTTAACAGACCAACAAAGTCACGTAAACACAAGATGGTATAATGACATATAAAGGGATATAAAACAATCAGCAGTATCAAAGAAATTTATCAAAATAAAATGGTTTTCCAATTTGGTTATATAGAAATTCAATCTTCAATTTCCAAGCCATTAAGGAGCTGAGGAAGAGGGGTGACTCCCTGAGTTTGAACCCTGTGGCCCAAGTTCCTAGTCGGCAGAGAGTGCTTCGGCTGACTGAGATTAGTGCATACATCTTTTTAATACTTTTCACTCTCTAAAAACAACTATAAAAAGTTGACAAGCTGTAAATCGAACACGCGAAAGGTGCAGTGTCCTCCGGTTAGAAGGCTCCAAGTTGTAAATGTTAACATTATGCCAATAAAGTGTAGCAACAAATGATTTAAGATAATTCTTGTGAATCAAAATGTGTTTATAAAGAAAATAGCATGCTAAACATAAGAGGCAAATCAGAGTTCCGTTTCTTTTGTTCTTTTTTTTTATTTTTTATAATGGAAACATTATATTCATCAGCATTTAGGGAATGCTGACCACCTTATTTACGTTTCAAAAGTCTTGCTCATCTTAGAGGAACTAATTGCATCTCTTTACAAGGGACCTATGAAATCTATTTAAGATTCAGCATCCTCAACATAATTTTCCTTGCACCAAAAATACTAAGATAAAATACATCTTGACGAAATTCTATTTAAAGAACTAATGTTTCTTGAAAACACCTAGCATTTCTCTCTATCCACACAATACACCATATACAAGCTGGGATAGAGTTTCAATTCTTTTGCCTTACAGAATCCCCCGCCTTACACCAGCATTTACCAAATCCATAATTGATTCTGGGCTCTGGCATACCATTTCAATCATGCTCAAAAAGATCTGCCACAGTTTGCCAGTCATTCTACAACGCAAAAATAGATGGCTATTGTTTTCTGTACTTTCTCCTTACATAAGAAACATTGCTTAACTGAATACCCATTCTCTGCGAATTCTCATGCATTAAACAGGCTCTCCTAACCACCACCCAGGAGAAACATATTATAACTTCAAAAGAAGATGCTCTTCAAAAACCAGCTTATGTCTTGTTGGCCATTTGAAACTAGAGATTGGTATATGCTGATTTGGTAGTGGAGTAAGAGTCTTAATTAACGGTTGTGCTCTTGAAGCTTTCTAAAACATTCAGGAATTCACCTACTATTTCAAACTCCCAATCATTAAGTGGCTTTCTAAAGGAGAAATTCCAGCCATGTGGACTCTATGTGTCTTCAATTAATGCTCCTGGTATCATATTTAGACAACAAAGATCAGGAAAAACCATATTTCAAAGGGCCATGACCATTCAATTGTCATTTCAAAAGCTCCTTGTCTTCCTCGAATTCTTGGCTGTTAGAATCGTTACCCTCGCTGCTAGTCATGTAACACCTTTCTAGGCACCCTAAGAATCCAGATCAAAAGATGTCTATTCCCTAGAATTGGACGGAACCTTTAGTAGATCCTAAATGAAAGCAAGCTATGATTAAAGAAATAAAGGCCTTGCCAGAAAAGGAGACTTGGGAACTTGTCATTTCACCATCAGATAAGAAGTTGGTTTGCAGCAAATGGATCTTCAATATAAAACATCAATAACTTGATTGGAAGATCTAAATAAAGATAGGTGGCTATGAAATTCACTCAAACTTATGGAGTTGATTATCTGGAGATATTTTCTTCAGTTGCAAAAACGAAAATATCAGATTCTTTTATCCTATGCAGCAAATCTTGATTGGGACTTGCAACAGCTTGATGTGAAGAATGTATTTTTCAGGGAGACTTAAACAAGAAGTATATATGGAGATCACTCCTAGATTTAATACTGAACGAAGTCAGAGAAAGGTGTACAGTCTGAAGAAAGCCTTGTATGCACTGGCGCAATTCTCTGAAGCTTGGTTTGACAAACTTGCTAAGTGATGATCTCTTCAGTTACGTACTAAGCAAATCACACACCCTTCATAAGACATCAAAAGGACAAACTCACTCTGCTACTAGTTTATGTTGATGACATAGTAATGACAGGAATGAAAGAGGAGATGACCTGATTGAAGAAGTTATTACCACAATAATTTAAGATTAAAGATCCAGGAAAATTGTAGTATTTCTTAGAAATTGAGGTTGCTGGATCAAAGAGGAATCTTTATTTCTTAAAGAAAGTATATTCTAAATCTCTAGAAGGAAAATGGTATGACATTGCAAACCAGCAGAATCACCTATTGAAACCAATCACAAGTTACAACCAATGATGGAGAATCAGTTGATAAAAAGAGATAGCAGAGGTTGGTCTTACTTACCTCTCTCACACCATAACAGATATAGCCTAATCAGTCAGCTTAGTGAGTTGGTTCATGCATGATCATCGAGATCCTTGTATGCAGTGGCAGAGCCAGATATTTTAATAGGGTGTCAGAATATACAAAATATAACACGTGGAGAAAAATAAGGGGAGTCAAAATATAGCATATAAACATAAAATTAAAATTTTAACGTAGCTAAACAACGTAATTTTCGAGCAACCCCTTAGCTAAGGTAGCTCCCCACTGTTTGTATGCAAGCTGCCTTTTACATTTTGCAGTATCTGAAGTCTGCTCCAGGAACTCTATTTTTCTCAAAAAATAGTCACCTCTAGAACAAAAGCCTTCAAACACGTGGGTTGGGCTGCATCTCTAGATAACAGAAGACCTACATCCGGTTAGTATACACTAGTAGGAGGGAACCTAGTTGCTTAGAGAAGCAGAAAGCAAAGTATAGTAGCCAAATCTAGTGCAGAAGCAGAATATAGAGTTATAGCCCAAGATGTTTGTGAACTTCTTTGGCTACAAAAGAATTGAGATTGTCCGAAAAAGGGTAGCTTTCCTTGTACAGCGACAACAAAGTCGCAATCAGTATAGCATACTCAGAATCTTGTTTAACATGACGAAACCAAATTTGTTGAAATTGATTGAAACTTCATCAAAGAGAAGTTACAAGTGGTACCTTGAGTTTGCTTCATTTACCGTCAAAAGAACAACTAGCGGATGTGCATGCAAAAGTACTTTTCATACTTAGGTTTGCAAGTTTGGCATGTGCAACATCTTTGCACTAACTTGACCAGGAAAATTATTGTGTTAATTGATTAACGTGATTTTAGGGGTCTTTATTTTCCTAGTTTTATTATAGGGATAGAATTTATTTATTTTTATTGTAATTGATTGGCTTTCCTTAATTAGCTATAGTGTTCATGACTTCATTTTATAAATATCCCTTTCAAGAGATGCAAAGACATACTGACGAGAGAAGCCTTTTCTTCTCAAAACTTATCATAGTTTGTTTTGGTAACTAAACAACTTATAAAAGATGAAGAAGCAAATCTAGAAGATGGTTTGAGTTGGGCAATTATGGCTATGACTAGGAATGGCAATAGGGCGGGGTGGAGAGGGTGCAGGGCTTTAAGTCTAGCACACAAGAATTTCCAGTCTCCCTGCACAGCATTTTTTTTATTTTCAACCCGCACCACTCTGCGAAACCCACACTACTTAGTTTTTTTTCCATCTTTTTATTTTTCTAGAGAACAAAGTTCTACATTTTTTTTTATTTTTCTTTAACATGGAGAGTTAAAAATACTATGAGAGACTGTTTCCTATAGTTAAAATGCGCCAGTTTTTAATTCTGACATTATTAAGCATACACTTAAAAAAAGTCTCATTTGCACTCAATGAAACATGTTATAGTATAGTCTAAATTATCTTAATTCCTTAATACAATTCTCTGCGATTAAAAAGTTCACATATATACTTTATAACTGCAGTACATGTGAAGAGAGATATGATGATGTAAAGTTCTTGAGTGACGGTCAAGAGGCACTTCGCAAAACTGAATACTATTTTATAATTGGACAAGTCAAATAATGTAAAAAAGAAGTTTGTTAATGCATTGAAGCATAAACTGTAAAGATTGCAGTTTCTAGATCTTAATGTGGCAATATATCAGAAAGAGATCTGTTTGGTTAATAAAAATTCAAAATAAATTCTTGGAACTGAAAAAAAAGGGCTCCAAGTACAAAATATCATATAGATATATTTTCTGAAAATCAGAGAAGAGATTGATAGTTGAGAGCTTCAATCTTCTTAAATCAGAGAAGAGATTGGAGATTAAAGCAGGAGAGTAAGTGAATTTTAACCCGCAGAGTCTTAAACCCGCCGTACCCCGCCCAGTCCCATTGCCATCCCTACTTATGACCAACTTCCTAGCCCAAGTTTACCCAACTAATCATTACCTAAGCCAACCTTGGCAGGATGGATGACTCAACCCACTTTTACTGGACAAATTTGACCTAACCCACCCATTTGACACCCCATCCGATAAGCAGTAAATTTCTGGAAGCATCAGTTAAAAGTTACTTACGCAATCAACAGTTCTCTGATCCCAGACATCAAACCACAATGCAGCAGCACTCCAGTAACTGGAATGAGTACTATCATTGTCAGTTTCAGGAGCAATTGGTTGTTCGTTAACATTCATCCATGAACCCAACACAACTCCATCAAGTTCACCACAGGCAATAACTAGGTCTCTACCTAAGGTAGCCAATAAGTGCAGTTTTATTTCTTCTGTTGCATTTCCATTTGAAACTCCCTTGAACTCTTTGCGCCGACAAGAGAAGGTACTCCAGAAACTGCTGCAAGGATAAACCCTCTTCGTGCAAAAGCAAACTGTCAGCTTGAAATTCAACTCCTATCTAGACTCATGGAGCCAGTTAGGGGAACTTAAGTAACAATAATTCCACATACCTCAATCAGTGAAATCCTCTCCAAAATTTGCCACTCATGTGGACCAAGATAGCCAAGTCCTTTCATTACTTCAACAATTTGCATCCGTAGAGATCTCCGGACAGTACCAAAAACTAACTGTTTAAGGCTGGTTTCAATATCTTCGCCCAGCTTTTGAAGTGTTGCTACAGCAAGTCCAGTCTCACCCTAATCATGTATGATAGCTGACTAATTAGACATACAATATCTGTTTATACGAATAATCAGAAAAGACCTACCTTCAAAAACAAGTCATAAGCAATAGCTCTTCCAACTTCACGAACTTCGTTGAATGTATCCTGATTTTCCTGCTCTGACATCAAATCTCTTGAACGATGAAGATGCAGCTTAAGAACGGCCAAAGGAAGACGACCAGAAAGTATAGCATCTTTGACAACTGTTTTGACATCCAAATTATCTATCTCCCACCGTGCGATCATATCCTTCGGATTTTCTATAGAAAAAACTCTTTTTTCTTCAGATATTAAATATGGTTCCTTAAAAGTGTCCAAAGAAGAAATGTCTTTGCCATCAAATGCATCCAAAGGCATCAAAGCAAGGTCTTCGCCATTACTTCTCTCCATCTCAGAAGCAGAAATCAGACCCTTTTTGGTTGAAGCCTCCAAAGATAAAATATCGACAGGAAAATCGAGGATACTGGACTCATCCTGTGACAAATCTGTCTCACCTACAGTTTCACCTTGATCCACCTAGAATAGGAGATAAAGGAAATGAATATGTATCAAGATCAAGCAACTGATAATATAGAACTTTGGAGGACCAGATCAAAATACCAATTCCTGGCCTAGCCTTTTGCATTTGTATGTGAGTTGCCACTGCAGATTCCGTATGATCTCTAGAAAGTGAGCCATCTTCTGAAGCCTTTCCAGATCTCCTGTCCCGCCAGGTCTACTAACTATCAGCTCTGAAGAAAGAAAAGAATTTTGCACACCTCCAGCTTTCTGCGACTCCATTCCATCTTTCTTATGCTGCAGTAAACCATATTCTCGTATCATCTTGGTGGCAAAGCTAGTTCCTAAAGCAAGAAGCCTGTATCAAGATCTAAGCATAAGAAAGAGAACCTAAGTGAATTCAGACAATAAAGCTGACTATCATATCATAGAAATAAGCAATGAGTTATCTTATTCAACCATCATAAACTAACCTCATGACTAAGTTAAGAACTTCCAAACAAGTTAAGCCCCATGCTGAACTTCACACTACCATATTATGTCATGATTTATTTGCTCATAAATCTTGCCTTAAGGCGAGATTTATCACAAGAATTTCAAAGAACAAGTTGAGCCTTGTGGACAACATTTTACACCTTTTACCAAGTCTAACTTATGGGGAACACAATAACTTTTGCCTTAGAGGCAAAGCATATCTCAAGGGTTTAAAAATATAACATATGCTTAATGGGCAATAGTTACACTATTTCACTATGTCTAACTTATGTGAAGCTCTATCATTGTTGCCGTGGAGGCAAGACTTGGAACCAAGAACTTCAAAATAACAAGTTTCCCCTTGTGGGATTCACTTGACACTACCACATTGTGTCTTAATTTATGAGATGCTCTATAACTCTTGCCTTAGAGTCAAGACTTAGCCCAATGACTTTCAAACAACAAGTTGCGCCTCATGGACAAAAATTTACACCATTGTCACTAACTCAAACTTATGGGGAGCACTTAACACAATTTCACTCTGTTTAACTTATGAGATGCTCTATAAGTCTTGCCTTAGAGGCAAGATTTAGCCAAGGTCTTTCAAAGAATAAATCACTCCCCATGGGCAAGACTTGGGACTATCATCTAGTGTCTTAATTTATTGTATGCTCCATAACTCTCGTCTTAATAGGCAAGGCATAACCAAAGGACTTCCAAAGAATAAGATACGCTCCATGCGCAAAAGGTCTTGATTTATGTTATATTTTATAACTAGTAAAATTAAACGCGCCTCACACGGGAATTTAGTGTCGCAATTTATCGACAACAAAGGGTAGTGTGAACAAATGTTTATTTTGCCTTACCGGAAAGGTCACGCCTCTTTGGAAAAGTTACAACTCTTCAAAAAGGTCACGACTTTTCATAAAAGACACAACTTTTTATTAAAGTCGCAGCTCTTCATAAAAGTCACAATTTTTCATAAAAGTCACAATTTTTTATAAAAGTCACAACTTTTCATGAAAGGGAAAGACTAGTTTTGGAAATAAATCAACTAAAAGGAAATCTTGATTTGTGGTGGCACCACGTAGGGGGGCCTAGAGTTCTCTTTTATATATGTATATGACTATTTCCTTAGATGTTAGAGGTAAGACTTATTAACGAAGGACATACAAACAAAAAGTCAAGCCCCATGGGCAAAAAAAAAGGAAAGAAAAAACTCTTCTAAAAAATAGAGAAAAGAAAAAATAATAAACGAAAGAAAAATAAATAAAGAAAAAAATAGTGAAAGAAAAATAAAAAAGCGGAAAAATGAAAGAAGGCGAAAAAATAGAAGTTGCGAAAAAAGAAAAGAAAAAAAAATAAAAGAATGAGAAAAATGAATAAGAATTTTTTTTAAAAAATGAGAGAAAACTGAGCATGAGAGTTGCTTAAAAACATTTGAGATGTAGAGGGGCAAAAATGTAATTTTACTCTACTTAAAGTGGAAGGAAGGTCATTCTTTAAAGACTTCTCTTATGGGGGGACAAAAAATCTAGACCACATTTGGGGGATACCTTGTGTTTTTGCCATCATGAGCTAGCTTTTGGGATTGAGTTGGGCCCAAGATCTATTCCTTAAATTAACAAAGGAAAGATGGTTTGCTACCATTGAAATGATACCTTCACTTGCTACAATCTCAATTATGAATGCGGCTTAGATTTGGCAACAAGGCATGAGGCGCATGGGCTTTTTCTTGAAGCAAAGCAACATATTAATTTTTACAAAATGATAAAGAGTAATACATAAATTGAGCAATGACTCAGAAACCAGAGTAGAACATCATAAATTAGCAAGAGAAAACAAGTTGGTAACTTAATATTTGCATCTTTACATATGAATGAGAAATAAAACAACTACTACTATTTAGTATGCCTCAACCCCGAGATAGTTGGGCTGAGTTAGAAATATAAAAGGTCCATTTATTTTTTGAGAATATATAGAAGGTATTTTATTTGGCGAAGTAATTAAATTGCATTAGAAAAGCATCCAGAAGATGCAAAGGTTACAACTAAAAATAAAGTTGCTTCAGACATGAAAATAACATGAAGCTAACTGTGCAAAAACCTGTAAAGCAGCCATAAAGATAAACCCCCTTTAACCCTACTGTGCTAGAGTTAAGGAGCTAAAAAAATCCAAAAAAAAATCCATACTGTTTGCAGGGGAGAGAAGGTTCCAATTATAGAGACTAACTAAACACCTAGTATGAATGGTGCTTATGGGAGTTGATATTCCATCAAAACATCTGCAGTTTCTCTTTCCAAATGCTCCAAAAAGTTACTGTTGGGATCATCCTCCAAGTACTTTTGATGGTGTTGTTAACTCTCCTACATATCCAGCTAGCATAAGTATCTTTGATGGAGAGGGGCATAACCCATTGGAGGCCAAACAATGAGAAGAAGAAATGCCATATGTCGACTGTTGTGGGGCAGTGCAAAAAAAGACGGTTGACACTTTCACTGTCTTGTTTACAGAAAAGACATCTGTTGATGAGAATGATGCCCTTTTTCCTAAGGTTGTCTTGTGTTAAACATACCTTATGTAGGGCTGTCCATGCAAAACATAATATATAACCTCATGATTTTCATTTATCGTAGTTGTTTTTTTAGGATGAATTTATCGTAGATATTTTTCTAATTCTATTGTTTATAAATTGTTGTTGTGTGTCATCATTAATGCGTATTAAGCTTTTTCATTTGACCCTTTTACATAAAGCACATGATTTAATTTTACATTCACTTAAAGGCCAAGCAAACTTCGACGCTTTTCACCATTGACAACACAGGCAGAAAACCCATCTAGCAAAGCCGAAAAGAAATGATAATTATCGAATTCACATATGAGCGAATTAAGTAACCATAGCCCAAAACTTTAAAGTAACACACCTAGAAAATTGCATACCTTGATGCAGAAGAGACCTCGTTATCATTACCAACTTTGCAGGACATCAGATAAACAACAGCAAGGAGCATCCTTAAGATGCCTTCTTCAGCCAAATTGACATGAGAAAGCATTTCTAAAGACCTGTCCATAAATAAACAAACATAAGATTTTATTCCATGCCATGTCTCTAAAAGTCTTCCAGAGAGAAACCTATTATAGAGATGAAATGACTGTAAACCAAATCCAATCACATCCAGTTCCGTTTATTCGATAATCTTGTTGGACAAATATGGCCATCAAGCAGTATTGTTTCTTAATGCCTTGTGGAGTTTCAAGGTAATTAGCTAAGTTATTTCTTTTAGTTTTATTCAGTCTCTATCCCTCCTGTACAGATGATCCAAATGGGTGCAGAACAACAACTGTTGTTAAAAAATCTAGAAGTGGTAGAGAAATTTGCACACAATATCTAGTCCTCAAAAATATGTTTTAGGTAAAAATAATGTACAGACTAGGTAAAGCTCTCTGATTTCTTAGCATATTGAGTAACATAAATTACAAAACCCTGAAATACAACTCATTTGCATATCCCAGTAGAAGTACCACCTAAGTTAAAATGCTCTGACCTTTCTTACTTCCACATGCCACTCATTTATATAGCCACTCTACTAATAAGTCTCAAAACAAGCTAATCAAACTTACTTTTCAATCTCCTCGAATTTTAGGTATTCCAGTGCCAGCTGCAAGTTCCGAATCCATATAACACTCAAGTCCCATCCTGCACAATTTTGCAAAAGGACATCACACTTCCTGCATATCATGATATTCTTCCTCGCCAGTGAAGAAAAAAGGTTCTAATTCAAAATCGACTGTTCTTGTTGGGCCAAAATCAACGATATTTCAAAATTTCGATTTTACAAAAGACAACAGCAGTATTCCTGATTCACAAATTAACAACTAAAGCATGTGCACAAACTGTAAAAATCAAGTAGAGCAAAGTACAAAGTAGGACACCGACAATTGGCCAAACAAACACTAAGGGCTCGTTTAGTAGCTTGTTAGTATTATGCATGTATTAGTTATTCCATATTCTACTTCGCAATAAGATAATACACCAATTCCATCATATATACATCTATTAGTTATGCGGGTTGCTAACTTGCAAACCAAACGTCATATTAATTCTATAAATGAATAGCTTATTTCCTAACTAGCTACCAAACATTGCATAACTTTTACATAAATTAATACATGAATAAGTTGCTTCTTTACTGCATACCAAACGACCCTAAGAAGACATGTTTATCTGTTAATCTGGAAGCATTTAACTTCATGAGGGAGCAAACATGTGAAGGCAAGTAAAAGAGTGTATTTCAGTTTCAAGGAATTACCATTTTCTGAGCATAATTTATCTGCCACTTCAGGCCCCTCATACAAGAGAGCTTTATCCAACACCTCCACTTTCCATGGAGAAAAATGTCTTTTTCTGCTTTCAAACTCATGAAGCTTATGGACTCCATACTTCGAACCAGCACTGTAACAAGTTTGCCGGTATCCAATAGCTTCGACCGGATAGAAGTTTGAAGGAAGAGAAAGACGAGGCAGAACAACAGCAATACCGTCCTTTGTGACCAAATACAAACAACCCTGAAAACTACAACCTATAGCTTCGTCCACTATGGCATCCCAACCTTGGATGTTATAGCTGCTGTCATCATTTATTGTCATGTTCACATTTAAACTGGAATGAACAAGTCGACACTTCCCATTTTCCCCAGAACACTTTCCCTTCACTAACCGAGTGATCCCAAAAGGAGAAAAACAAACAACGCCATCTTCTTTAGATCCATCTGTAGCAAGGAAAACTTTTCTACGATGGCATGACCATAATCTACTACCAAAAGTCCTGCTCTTATTTACATCAAGAGCATCAGATAGGCCACTTCCATATGAGCCATACTTCCTTTCCTCGTGTGTATTATCAGCAAAAGAAGACTCTCTGATAATGGATGATTTTCTTTGTTCCTTCCCACCGAAAAAATTGGAAAAGACCCTTTGATAGACAATTTCAGCGGCACCTGCCGCCCAAGCAACCAACATTCCATCACTCAATTGTTGAGGGTGTAATTTCTCAAGTGAACAATACTTCTGTGGAATATGGTCATCCACGTGTATTACATATGTTAAACCATATTCATCGATCACACAAAATGTCAAAGAATGGGAAATAACAAGAAGCCGTTTGAACCTTCTTCTACCGACAAAATCTCCCGCTTGATTGATGAGCTGACCACATTTCTTCTCTTCAATACAACTTCCTCTGATCTTTGAAGATGAATATTTTTGTTCTTGAGATACTAAGGAAGGAGAAACTCCACAAATATTTAACAGATCTAAAGATGCTATATGTTCACCGGTTAATGTAATGTAAATGGAGACAAAGCCAGAAACATTAAGAGAAATAAGAAAAGCATGAGAAAATTTGAACTCTGGCCACTCAATTGATGGCCTGCCCTCGAGGCATTTTCCCACTGTCACCGAGCAAACCCACTGCATTCCCCAATTAATTACCCTGGCCACTGCAACTAAAACTTTACAGCCTGTTCCATCATCTATATTTGTGCTTTCAGTTTGAACATCTTTCTTTGTATTTAAGGCAAACCCAACTAAGCATTGTGCATCATTAGAGAACACTCTGAAACATTTGTAAGAACTGCTCAGCCGACCAACTAGAGTATCAGGAGACATCTGTATGGAATCTGTAGATATACTGTCTGCATGATCTTCAGCTGAGATATTACTATTCTGTTTGTCATGTGATATAGGATAACCATCAGATAGAAATTCCAATAGCAGTGGACAACTGAGAAAATTACTAAATGAGACAACTGAAGCAGATGAAGGAACTGACGATTTATCCGGGAACTTTGTATACACTGTTCCATCAGACTTCATTGTTTCAACTTTAGTCAAATAAGTATGCAACCATCTCTTCACTCCAAAATTCTCAGATGATACCTCCTTTTGACCCTCCATAGAACTATTCGCTCTTCCCCCAGTTACACTAGACCAGCTCATATCACTGACATCCAGGGAGTCATTGGACTGCATGGTGGAGTCACACACAGTTCCCGATAGTTGAGCTGAGGCTGTTGAAGGACCCCACTCCACCCATAACCCTTGACCTACATCAACTTGTCCTGTGGGTGTTATGAGCTCACTCATCATATAGGATTGGCAAAAAGCATGGACAGTTACCCCCTCACTGCCTAACACAAAAAGCAGTTCTTTGAAAGGAACATTGTCATGCTGACTACATAAATCTTCACACCTACCCCAAGCAACTGTGCTTACATCAGAAATAGAAGGGAAAGAGATAGGTCCAGTAAAATCAACTGCCTCTGTTTTTATGTTACATGTCTCTGCCTCAATGGACTGTGAAGTGCTCTCACAATCATCCCCCAACTCTGTTTTATCAGGAAACATGCGCTCCAGAGAGCAGGGAAAAGAAGCATGATGATTCTGGAGATTTTTATAGCTTTGTGGATCCTTAATACTTTTACCTGCAAAGAACAGGAATCTATTAGAGGTGAATATACAATCTACATTGCTGAAGTGACAGGTAAATTAATTATATTCACATTTACCCAATGGAAGAAGCAAAGCTTCACGATGATATGAAAGTAGCAACAATAACTCCCGTCTCGGAGAAATAAAACCTTCACAAAAGTCTGACAGGTTGAATTGGACTCGCGAGGACCCCCAATTCAGCAGCTGCAGTATTGCAGGATCTTCACCACCATTGGCAAAATCCATGCCAGCCTATGCAAAGGGATAACAAAAATAAGCAGAGGCTGAAAAAAATGATAGCCATTGACATATAAGGAGTTTGAGGTAACAAATTCATCAAAAGAACACGATAATATGTTCAAACGCCCCTGAAATTTGTTAGAGGCCGAAGACATGATTGACATTCTTTAATCATTTTTAAAATCTGTAATGGTTCCGTTGATGTTCTACCCTCTCCATTTTCTTTTTGTTGTCATACACCAATAATACTCATAACATTATCAATCAAAAAAAGCCCATGAAAAGTTAGGATCAATTAGATGATAGAAGATGCTTTTCCAGTTAGCAGTTAGCACAAAAGGTCATAATGAGAATTCAATTAGGAAAGGTAATAGGTCAAGTAAGAGAAACGGTATCACTATTCCTTAAGGAGAGACATAAAAAAAGCTTCCACAATGGACACTCACCCTCCCTGCTTTCTTCTGTGTCCTTTATGGGCAACAAAATGGATATAATTGAAATAAGCCTAACCAAAGAAGCCCCTTCTTTTCCTAGTGCTAATGTTGACTTATTTTATGACCAAAAAAATGTGGAATGTGATCTACAAATATACTTACAAGAAAGTGGATCAATTTTCACCACTACCCGACACAAAATTCATGTATTGTGATTAAGGAGCACATAGTCAGATGACTGCACAATGAACATTATCCCTTACATTCTCATCTAGCCTTATGGGGCACATCAACATGGCAATAATATAATTGAAAACACTTTCAAGCGTACTCTAAAGCACTACTTTTCCTGACCCTCAGGCATGCTTGTTTTCGGATATGTTCACAGGTGAAAAGTGATGATAGGGGAGCTGCATCAAGAACTGACAGGTCTCTATTTTTTTTCAAATAGGTAATTTTGTATTATGTCACAAAACAGTACATGGGTATATATATACAAATGTCTCCTTTTCCACTGTTTTCAGTCTATATTGAGTCTAGAAACATCAATTACTGATAGAGTGTCATTGGAGTATAATTGATTACACCAAAAACATAACAATAAGATGCACTTAAACTTGATTTTCTGGACATCATTCTCTATGCTCTCAAAACACCTAGAATTCGTTTCTTTTCAAATAGTCCACCATATACTAGCAGGGATGATTCTCCATTTGTTCATGTCCTTTGCATTCACCCATGCTGCCTCCAAGCTCTTCAAAGCCTCTGAGACCTTACTAGGCATGGTCCAGGAGATGCCTTTGAGGTTCAAAAAAATCATCCATAGTTGTAAGGTATACTTGCAGTGTATGTACAGATGGTTCCCTGTCTCTAATGCTGTCCCCACAAAGGAAACAACTAGAGCATGAGGTTATCCCTCATTTCTTCAAGTTATCTCGAGTCGGAGCAGCTTCTTTAGCCAATAATCATATGAAGCATGAGATTTTATGAGGTATTCTACTTCTCCATATTTGTTTCCATGGACAACGGTATGTTTGTGGGTTTGTCTGATCCATCAACTTGTAGGTTGAGTTAACTTTGAACTCCTCTCTGCCATTTCCCTTCCACCACAAAACATTTTCCTGTTCGCAGCCCATTAAAAGATTCCACAGTGTTGAGAAATTCCGCAACTCTTGCTATTTCCCAGTCTTTAAATTGTCTTCTGAAATTAAAGCTCCTCTCCTGATTTGTCCATAACTCTGCTATAGTGCTTTTCTGTCCCAGAACTATAATGTATATGTCAGGGAAAAGTACTTCTAGGTTTCCCTTTTCATGCCACTCATCTTTCCAAAATTCTGCCTTGCTTTTCATCTACAACTTTGATCTTTGCATTACTCTTAACTTCATCCAACATGTCTTTTATTGATCTCTACAAACTCACTCCATAAGGTGTAGTCACTTCTTTGGTCATCCATATATCTTCACCTTCATACTTTGCATTTATTACCCTTTTCCATAGTATTTGATTTTCATTGGCAAACTTCCACGACCATTTCATTCTTAGAGCTATACTCTGCACCTTCAGGTTCTTTATTCCCATACCACCTACCTTCTTGCCAGTTATCACTACTTACCACTTCACCAAATGGAAGCCTTTTCTCTCCTTGTTGCCATGCCATACAAATTTTCTCCATATACAGTCCAATCTCTTTATGACTCCTGCTGGTATTGGGAACAAGGTCATCATGTAAGTTGGCAAGGCATCTAGGACTGAATTGATGAGACTCCATCTGCCTCCAAAGGACAGATATTGAGTTCTCCATCAGCCAATTTCATTTCACACTTCTCCAGCACACCATTCCATATCTCAGCAGAGTTGAATTTTCCACCTAGAAGCATTTTCAAGTTGTTGGCAGATCAATTACCCCACAAAGGATTGCTGCTAGGCAAATCATATTTGTGACTGTATTGATTGGATACACTAATCTCTTCCTCCCATTGTTATGTAGTCCAGTCATTCCTTCAAACAGAATTAGTATAACCCTCACATATTTTAGTTGTTGTTCCTCATCATCACAAAAAATTAGGGTATCATCTGCACATTGTAGGTGTGCCACCTCCAAACTGTCGCCACCCTCTCTGGCAACATCAAAACCTTTCAACCAGGCTCTGTTGTTTGTTGTTTCGATCATATTATTCAGCCCCCCCATAGTGATTAAAACAAAAAAGGTGACAAAAGGGTCACCTTGCCTGAGACCTCTCTGAGTATTGACAAATCCTGTAGGGGCTCCTTTATTAAGCACGCAAAATTTGACAGTTGAAATACAATACTTTATCCATCTCAACCATTTATGTCTGAAGCCCATTCTTTCCAACATCTTCGGTAGATACCTCCTGTTGACATGATCATATGCTTTCTCTATGTCCAGCTTGCATATTATACCAAGTGTCTTCCGTTTGATTCTGGAATCTACAGCTTCATTAGCAATCAACACAGCATCCATGATCTGTCTACCTTCAATAAATGGCATCTGTTGAGAATCAACCAATTCCCCTATCACTCCTTTCAGCCTCTTGGTCAGTACTTTGGAGAGTAGCATGTACATGCTACCTATCAGGCTTATAGGTCTGAAATATCTTGGCTAATTTGCTCCTTTCTTCTTTGGTATGAGGCAATGAATGTTGCGTTAAAGCTTTTCTCAAAAACTTCTTGTTCTGACAGGTCTCTCTATTTGAATGAACATAATGATGGATCCAGTATTATCAAACCATCCGTCCTGCCTCAAATACTCTCAGATCATCCTACTGAATTGGTATGTAGGCAGTAGGGCTAATCTTGTTGAAGGACGTCTTGGTGAAAGATGATTAATGGGTACATTTATGTAGTTTTACTTAGAATTTTTCTGTTATTACCAATGGGCAACCAGAGGGCATCTTCCTAGCCCATAAAGGTCTTAAACAGGGAGACCTTATCTATTCTTTCTTAATTATACTAGTTATGAAACCCTTAGCTGGGATGTATATAAGGCTGCTTCTTATAACTGGATCAAGCGCTTTTCGGGAATGACACATTCATAATGTGTGATCCTGAGGTGACTCCATTGAGATATTTAAATACTACCTCGTGTTCCTGTAAATATACAAGATCGGGTGTCATTCGTAGAAAATCACATCATTTTGTTTAGTATTTTCCATAGCTTCTTTCACCTAATAGTTAATTTTTTTAGGTAGTAACTGCAAACTACTACCATTACTCCAACATGAAAACATCAAATTACAACCTAAAGAGCACCTCTTGTCCCAACCACCACCAAGAAGAGGTCTAGGACTATCCCAGTCTCAAGCAAAACTATTCCAGGAAAATAAAAAATAAGCTCGTACCAAATACAAACAAATTCATTCTTTTGATCTAAACTGTTTACTCTCTAGTTAGTCTTCTCAGCAGAATCTAACAGCCCACGGCACTGAAGGGGTGCCTGGAGAATGGCTATTCGAGCTCTCACTTCTTTCTGTACATTTGCAAAACTCTTACATCTATGCTCAGAAAATCTTCCAATTTCTGGCTTTTCATGTGTGATAAATCATTGCCCCCCATATTGCCACCAAAACTTTTTTTTGTATTTGCTTCCATTTCTTTGTTTAAGCCATTTCAGACTTTGTAGGACATCCTTTTGAATCATTTGGACCTCTGTTCAGTTTGCCAGCCCATGTCGAACTGCAATAATCCATTCACACTCGGAGAATAGGTGTGGAGGAGTTTCACCTTGTAGTTTTCAGACCTGTTTTGAAATGTTTTTCTTGAGTTGAGGGTCTATGAGAAACACCTTCTTTACCTCAGAAGGTAGTGGTAAGGTTTGCATACATTCTACCCTCCCCAAACCCCAATTGTCATACATTGGGTATGTTGTTGTTGTTTATACTTTTGGGTCGTTTGGATCAGAATAAAGTTATTCAGGAATTACAAATTGTTGATGTTATGATTTATAATGAAGAAATTGGTATATGGTTATTAATATTAACGTAAATTTTATACATCAATTAATTACTCTATATTCTATAAATATTTGTCTTTAGATAATTTAGCATATGTATTACTATTACACATATTCTTATTTCGTATTCCTTTTTTTTTTTATGACAAGGGAAACCCGCAGCCGCAACCCTTTGGGTGCGCACAATTCTTATTTTGTATTCTTAACATGAATATAATGAAGAAATTGGTAGACGATGATTAATACTTAAGAAAAATTTATGCATCAGTTAATTACTCTATAATAATATTTGTCTTTAGATAATTTAGTATCTACATTACTATTACTGTATTACACATATTCTTATTTCATATTCTATCATATAATAAATTCCCACATAATTAAATGCAGTATTATTTAGTATCGCCAACCAAGCACTATATTATCTTAAGAGGAACTTTATATTGAGATCAACCAAACACTCAATAATCTTATGCGAGATTTTATACTGGGATTAATTCTTTTATACTCACCAAACGACCATACGAGTGTGATGCCCTTTTGTTGTTTGATCAATTAATAAGAATCTATTAAAAATGGATGAAAAAACACTTGTATACAAAAGTACGCCAAAAAGTAGAAAAATCTTACCAGAAGAAACTCCCTCCGCCTCAATTTATGTGGCACATTTTCCTTGAAACAACTTAAATTCTCTTTTACCCTCAAAGAAATAATTTATAGTCATACAAATGTTTAGATTTGTTTTAGCCCACAAATTTCAAGTATACGTTTCTTTCTTAACTTTGTGCTTAGTCAAGCAATGTCATATAAATTGGGGCGAAGTGAGTATGGTTTTCTACAACTTATGTTGTGTTCAGATATTTCCCTCCCTCAAATTTCATGAAGATGTTTGACTGAGCACGGCGCTTACGAAAAAAAGACTTTTGAAGCTTGTGGTAAAACAAGTCATAGATATTTGTGTGATTGTAAGTCATCTTATTGAAGGTAAAATGGAGAGTTTAAAGTTAAATTGCTACTAAATATAGGAAGGTGTCCTTTTTAGGATAGATTAAAAAGGAAAAAACATCACATAAATTGGAATAGAGTGAGCAAAATTTTGCAGCATATTTTACCTATATCGAGGAATAGAATCAGGAATAGCATGTAGAATCATACTTGAAAAAGAATTGTTATATAATGTCTATAAATAGGATTCCAGTGTAATAATGTAGATGTATAATTTGATAATATTTTTCTCTTTTATTTTTCACATGGTATCAAAAGCATTGGTAAGAATTTAGTGAAAGAAAATTAGGTTAAAAGTGCGTCAAATTCCAACAACTTTCTTCAGTTGTTTAGTGTCAACCCCGTTTTTCATAGGTGCTGAGTGAAAATCAACACCACCATAAATTGCTACTAAATATAGGAAGGTGTCCTTTTTAGGATAGATTAAAAAGGAAAAAACATCACATAAATTGGAATAGAGTGAGCACAATTTTGCAGCATATTTTACCTATATCGAGGAATAGAATCGGGAATAGCATGTAGAATCATACTTGAAAAAGAATTGTAATATAATGTCTATAAATAGGATTCCAGTGTAATAATGTAGATGTATAATTTGATAATATTTTTCTCTTTTATTTTTCACATGGTATCAAAAGCATTGGTAAGAATCTAGTGAAAGAAAATTAGGTTAAAAGTGCGTCAAATTCCAACAACTTTCTACAGTTGTTTAGTGTCAACCCCGTTTTTCATAGGTGCTGAGTGAAAATCAACACCACCATAAATTGCTACTAAATATAGGAAGGTGTCCTTTTTAGGATAGATTAAAAAGGAAAATACATCACATAAATTGGAATAGAGTGAGCACAATTTTGCAGCATATTTTACCTATATCGAGGAATAGAATCAGGAATAGCATGTAGAATCATACTTGAAAAAGAATTGTAATATAATGTCTATAAATAGGATTCCAGTGTAATAATGTAGATGTATAATTTAATAATATTTTTCTCTTTTATTTTTCACATGGTATCAAAAGCATTGGTAAGAATCTAGTGAAAGAAAATTAGGTTAAAAGTGCGTCAAATTCCAACAACTTTCTACAGTTGTTTAGTGTCAACCCCGTTTTTCATAGGTGCTGAGTGAAAATCAACACCACCACATGGTCCCCCAACCTCTCGCGACCATAACCCACAAAATTCTACTAACAAAAACCTTTCACACATTGTCAGAAGCAGCCTTTCCAGCAAGATCTACACCGTGTGTCGGTGTGTGAGCCTCTTCTAAACCACTTTTTTGAGATATTTTGTTCTCCAATAAGGGCACCTGCCAAGTCCAACCCTAACCATATATTTTTCTTCAAGTTTTGGCGAGGAAACTATTCCAACGACTTCAACAATGTTTTCGGGTTTTTTTTGGGGCGGATTTTTTTCCAGTAGGGTCTCCCCATCATTCTAACCCTACCCATATAAAAATAATTCCTAGAATTGACCGTAGAACCACTTTTTTGAGATATTTTGTTCTCCAATCAGGGCACCTGCCAAGTCCAACCCTAACCATATATTTTTCTTCAAGTTTTGGTGAGGAAACTATTCCAACGACTTCAACAATGTTTTCGGCTTTTTTTGAGGCGGACTTTTTTTCCAGTAGGGTCTCCCCATCATTCTAACCCTACCCATATTTAAAAAAATTCCTAGAATTGACCACTTTCCAGAGTTCAGGTTTGATTTTCTGGCACATAACAAGTCTTTTCAGATTTCGACAACAATTTATATTTTTTCAGTCATCAGGCTACAAAATTTTGATTTCACAAGGTGTCTATTAGGAGTTGATATTTTAGGTTCCTTAATTACGAAAATTATAAATTCAAACACTATGAATACTTCAAAACCATTAAGGGGAAGCTCAAACTATTAAGCTTGGGCTATCTTGATTGACTTGTGGTATAGGGGTCAAGGTGTCCAAGATCAATGCATGTGTGGTAGATGAAAAGGCAAAGACTAGTGAGGAAGATGCAAAAGTCAAAGCACAATCGAAGAAGGTTGCCGCTCAATTACAGTCTCCTATGACAATTTATTGATTCCAAGATGATGCCCTTGTTTCGCCCATTCCCAAAACATGTTATTTAGTTTGGAAAAAGGCTCTTGCTTTTTACATTAATGACATATCTAGTTTCCATGATGTGATATCTCAAATTATTATCAATTTAAAGAAACAAGAATTCAATATGTCTACTTACTAGGGATAGGTAAAAGCAGTCATGGAGGAATTTGTAGCGTTGATGCTAGTCGATATGGATGAGGAGAAACAACAAAAGCATAGACAAACTTTGTTTCTAGTTCTTACACTTGTTGGACATTCTACTCACATGATTCAATGCATGACCAGATTTTAGTTAATCCTACAGTTCCTACAATTAATGAATTATTATCTCATATACTTCGCCTTGTCACGCCTCCCCGTCTAAAAGTGGTTTCATCCCACCACTGACTCATATTCTCGCATTTCAAACCAAAAAAATGAACATCTTGGATTGTGGTGAATTGATGAGGAAAAGGTCGTTTTGGAAAATCTAGACCTAAGTGTAGTTCTTGTCATAGGCTTAAAGATACTTGTAACATATGTTATACTCTACACGGTCGACCACCCAATAATAATCCTATTGCTCAATCAGTATCGAGCAAGTAGCAAACATCTCCACAAGCAGGCTTTGTTGCTAAGCTTAATCAACCATCCAATAATCATTATGTTGCTCAAACAGAATATGATAAGTTTCTTCATTATCGAGCACGTAGACAGACATCTCAACAAGTAGTGTCAGTTGCTCAGCCTAATATTTTTGTTATTGGTAATAGCTTTACTTGTGTTTCACAATCTAGTACTTTTTAGTGGGTTGTGGACAGGCTTTAGCAACCGACTGCTCTTACAAATGCAACTACATTTTCACATAGTACTAAGGGTAGTTCAAAGTCTATTTATTCATTAGTTCATTCAAATATTTAGGGTGCTACAGTTCACCTTAGAATTTCTCTATTTTTTTAGTTTTATTGATGAAATTCAAGGTGTACATGGATTTTCTAAATAAAAGAACATTCTGAGTTATTTTCTACAATTTAGTTTTTGTGCTCAAATACAAAATCAAATTGGTGTTTCTATTTGTACTATTTGTAGTGATAATACCTTATACTACTTATCGTCAATATTTCAGGAGTTTATAACTCACCAAAAAATAATTCACCTGACACCTTGTCTATACACTACTCAGTCTCAGCAGAGCGGGGTAGCAAAAAGAAAGAATATGTATCTCATTAAGACTGCTCGCACTCTTATCATTAAATCCCATGTTCTGCTATGATTTTGGGGTGATGCAATCCACATCTTGTTATTTAATTAATAGAATGTCCTCATCTTTCATTAAGAATCAGATTCCCTAAACCATAATGTTTCCTCAATCATATCTCTACTCCATCCCCAACGTAACTTTGATAGCACGTGTTTTTTCCATAACTTAGCCTAACAAAAAGATAAATTAGCTCTTTGCACTCTCAAATGTGTCTTTTTTGGTTACTCTCGAGTTCAAAAAAGGTATTGTTGCAATTCACATGATCTCGTCAAAACCTTATGTTAGTCGATGTCACATTCTTTGAATCTCAATCTTACTATACATCTTCTGATCATTCAGATATCTCTAAAGTCTTACTCATATCTCAGATCTTACCCATACCTTTTGAGGAATCCACTATTACTTCTACATCTCATGTTATCATCATTGTCCATGTCCAGCATTAGGCCTAGATAATTCATGTCATGTGTCGGGCCTTGTGCCTATTGCTCCTCCTAGACAACCAATTGCTCTTCAAAAAGGTATACAATTCACTCGTTATACAAAACTTCATTATACTTTCTTGAGTTATCACAGTCTATCATCACCTCATTATACTAAAACAGTATAATCAAGGGCCCTTTCATATCATATTAAATCTAGTATTTCATGACAGGACTAAGCACATTGAGATTGACTATCACTTTGTTAGAGAAAAAATACTCTCGGCAGATATTCTTATTAAATTTGTGAAGTTGAGTAATCAACTTGTAGATTTCTTCACCAAGTCCCTCATCGGTCCTCATAACAATGTTAGTTGTTACATATGACTTGTATGCACCCACTTATGGGGGAGCGTTAGAATACGAATATGGAAACAGTATATAAATCCTACTTGGAAAAGGATTGCTATCTAGTGTCTATAAACAGGGTCCCACTATAATAATATAGATACACAATTCAGTCATATCTTTCTCTTATATTTCTCGCAATTTAGTCTCTTCCTTTATTTTTATTTTTTTATTACATTATTTTGATAATCAATGTCAAGATGCTTATGTAACTAATATTATACGTCTATCAACCAGTAAATAGAGACCAATAATTTCATTCTTTTTTAATTCTGACTGCAATAAAAAGCATTGTTCTGAATGTCATTTGGGCATTTCATATTTCCTAATATTTCTCTTATAATTATTGACATAGAGGCATTTGAATGGTTCAAATGTTTGTTTTGAAGTTAGAATTTTTATTATTGGTAAAGAGTTTAAATATCATATATAATAAAACCAGCAAAAATTGATGTCGGTAGAGTTACAACAAAAGGAAACATTGCATGTGTGTCGAGTGCTAATAAAGTCAATCATGGCAGTAGGGTGAGAAGCATATACATCTGCCATGTTACACCAAAAACTATGCAAAAAAAATACAGATGTATTGACATTAATAATTGTATTTCTTTTGTCTTCAAATAACCTATTCCTTATTTCCAACAGTTGGTATGGTGTACCAGCTGTTGTTCGAGGACCTTCACATGTGATGCCAATCTTGCAAAAACTGTGGGGTGGTTTTGGCATTCACCCCCAAAATGTTTAAGACAAAGTTCCAAATCTGAGAAGTACATTTACAACGAAGAAAGAGATGGTTGTTGTCCTCAAGCTGTTTTGCAAAGTTGTATACCCCTTCTTTGAAGTTTATTTTCAGTCAGACAAGCCTCTTTAGACACCAATCAATACACTTCTCACCTTTTTCTAAAGTTGAATAATATTCAACAGCTTCCTTCTTTTCTGTATATATTATGGACTATGATTTTTCTTTCCCATTGTTTTAGTTTTTTACATTATCTCTAATTGGACTTTGGTACCTATTAAAGAGTGCATTCGGCACTAGGACTTGAGATGACTGACTGTCAATCTCAGAGGGTAATGTAGACTATAGTGGCTTTATATTTGGGTCAAGGGCAACATGCTAAAGCCACTTTGAAGCTTAGGTACACTATTTTCAACACATATGATGAAGTCATTGGAAAACTACGGCATCATGTTTACTACGGATCCTTTATATGAATCAAACCAATTGATTGCAGCTTTACCTCACACAGACCTCATTGTGTTAATACTAACACTAAAGCATATCCAATTAAGTTTACATGCAACAAGCTTCAAGTCCTAATCTCATCCAACTGAACATCAGATAAACTTACTACTCTTGAATTCAAAAGAAGCAACTCCGTATCAGGTTCTTCAGTCACCCCTATCACAAAGTAGTCTGGGTCGTCTATATTTATCCACTATATCCATTCTGCTGCAATTCATTAGCTTAATTCACTACTCAATACTTTGTCCAAAGAAATTCTATAAAAACATGGGTTTCACTAAATCTCACAACTATCCCAACTCTGTCATACAATCCCTAACCAAACAAAAAACACTCCAGTTCAAACAAATAAAATTCAGGCACTCATAGGTATTGCCTAGTGGTCAATCAAGTAGGTTGAGAACCATGAGGAAGATTTATTTCCATCCGTCCTAGCCTTAATAGTCAGAGTTACCTAATACTTATTACTGGTGGATGCGGCAAGTACTATCCAATGGAATTAGTCGAGGACTCGAGATACACCCAAACTAGCATGCCAGTTCCAAAATTTCCAATCCTCCAATCTAAACCACCTTTGTTAACTCTTTAGCCCAAAAACCCACATCATATTCCCACTGTTCTTGATATTCTAATACAGAAAATTAGTTTCAAACTCTTCAAAAATGAATCCAATTCAGCTATCTATAAGATTTGCAGAGAAAAAAAAACCATTTTTTTAACCAAATCAAAAAACTAAAATTGACCCAGATATCAAAATTCAAAAGGGGTCGTCTTAATTCACTAAAATTCTTGCAAAAAACAAACATAAAACAAAAACAAAAACAATCAACGATTAAAACCTTAGCAGTTTTATCAAACTTTCAACTCATAACTTGAGGGAAGAAAAACAGTAAGAAGAAAACCTGAAAAGGGTAGAGTCTAATCGATCGATTGTTAGCAGAAACTGTGTTTTTTGAAAGCTCTGCTTCTCATAGTCTTCTTCCCCTTTCTTTCGCTCTCACAATTCGAACCAAATAAAAGAAATGGTGGCTTTTGCACGATCTCAGAAATATATTTTATGTAATTTATCAGTAATTAGATATTCACTTGATTTATTTTTTTGCTTTTTTTGTCTTTTTGGTTAGAAAAACCCTTTGATATTATTATAGAAAATGACAAAATGTTTTTCGTTATGTTTTAAAATGTAAAATTTGAAATAGTCCTTTTTAAGTGATATGTGATAAATTTTGGTCCTTTTTATTTTTTAAAATTTGTGAAGTATTGAATAATCTAGAGATGCAAGACTTGAGGAAAACGATAAGAAAAAAATAAATTTATAAAATATTGAAAAGTTTTATTAAATTCAAAAATATACAATATAAAATATAAAAATTATACCAAATTTTAAGGATAAATCAAAAATAGAAAAAAATTAAAAAATTAGACTTCTACTAAGAGTTTCTACTAATTTTCTTTTTTATGGATTTCATCGAATTTAACTAATTGAGATTGATTAATATTTATTGAAATGAATCTTTAACATACTTGAAACAAAATTATTAGGTATATATTTAAGGAATTATTTAAATCTACCCTCAAATTTCATCGTTTTCTCATATTATTTAATATTTAGCAATTATATTTGTACATGTAATAAAATAAAAGCAATGAAAGATATCATTTCACAATTTAATATAGGGTACATAGGAAAGTTGTAGAAAGGCATCTTTGATTACTCATTCTTTTGGCTTTTAGTATGATGTTGAACTATGAGCAATTTCTTTTTAGTCTTTTTTTAAAACTTTAGATTAGAAAAATAATATTTATATTTTTTATAAAATGATATATCAAGGTAATATATCAATCACTAATGAACAAGTAAAAAATAAGATATCGATGCTCATCAATAAACCCATTTTAATTGTAATGCTTAACTTTTTATGGTTGAATTGATTTGTAAGATTTAAATTAACTTATTTAGTTATTGTATTAGAAGTAAAATAAATAATTTTTAAACGGCAAAATGCATAATTATTATTTATTTAATATCTATATACATGTTTGACTTAACATAATTAATTAGTTCTATATAAATAATTTTACAAATGTAAATACAAAAAATTATGTCTTGGTAATTAAACAAACTAAAAATGTTGTCATCCTTAATATCTTTATGTAATCACTAACTTAAATAACTATAAATTGTTTTAATACTCTCAATCAAGCTATATAAGAATTAATACTCAAACCATTAATCAAAGATAGAGTTATTAAAGTCTTAAAGATAGTTGATAAGCAATTAAGCACTAACTAAAACAAAAAAATCCCCATTTTAGTTCTTTCCGTTACAACTAAACTTGAATTATTGATAAAAAAATTGTGATAAAGTAATAAATATTTATCTATTTTTATTATAAAGTTTTGAGTTGTAATTTCAAATATTTAGGGTCATTTTTAATTATGAGCCCTTTATTTTATAGGTGAAACTTTTCCAAATAAATCTAAATTAATTATACTTCAAAATGGATAATTAAAAAATCCAATTACTCTATTTGACTTTGTATCCTATCTTAACTAGATTATGTGTGATATGGTCAATTAACAAAATTAGTAAGCAATTTGATATTTTCTCTTATAATAATAAAATATATAAGGGAGAGTTTCAAGTTAAAGTAGGCATGTTTTCGTTAAAATGTTTGTTTCAATAGAGCATTTGTCAGAAAAAAATATAAAAATGTATTCTTTTGTTTTACTTTAATTTAAGTGATGCATAATTTCCACTTTAGCTATCTTCATTTATAATTTTACTATTTTGAATGTTAGTAAAAATTAATGATCGATGACGAAAAACATTATATTTATGGCAAAATGAGATGGTTTACTATCACATAACTACATATTACAATTTATTTCAGAGTTCAAATTTCAAATCGTTTAATCAAATACCATTTAAAATTCATAAATATTAATACTTAATATTTATTAGCTATTTATTTGACACTAATGAGATGAGTTCATGTCATTTAATTAATATCATTTAAAAATAAATTTATAAACAAATATCATATACGCGCACAATACAGAATTTTCATTATTAATCATGTGTCCTAAAAGGGAATCTTGAAACATTACTTTTTTAGGGCCTCATTTAGATCTCATGCTAGATGTTAAATAATTTCTTTAAATTGATCAAGTATTTATTGATTTGACTTAATTATTATGTTATACACTCCAACCTTAAAAGGCGTAATTAATACCTAATGTCACTAGTGTGACATTAATCATAAAATGAAGAAGTAAATAAGTATATTTTTACTTCATACAAATCGTTCAATAAGGCCCCTATCGATATATTAGATATATTTTTTTATTATAAGAATCTTTAAAGAATGAACTAATATTATTATTATATAATTATATATTATATATAATACAATGGAAATGAGAAGGTAAGTCGATTTATTCTCTTGCTAACCCTAAACTTCACTCATTCACAATTATTTAAATAAAGTAAGTTGGTATTTAGTAATATGTTTGTTCATTTTTAAAAATTGACATGGCTTTCCAAGTCAAATGTATAATTAATATAATTTAATTTAATGGACGTTGGAGTATCACATAGTTCTAACTCATGAATTATGATTCATAAATATTAAATTCATGTTCTTAAACTATTAACTTATCCAAGTTTTTAAAATTATTTTCATATTTTAAATGTAAATAATTTAAGTTGACAATTCAAGCGACATTGAGTACTTTTTCTTTAACATATATCAAAATCCAAATTAAAACAAGAACAATTTTCGCATATAGCAAATACAAAATTCATATTTGTGTTAGAGCTATAGTTTGCATAATTGTGCTCCCATAGTAAACATACTATGACTATTTTCGCGATACATATATACAATTGAAGTTAGACTATTTCACTATACATATATACAAAATAAGAAATTGTATAATTCGTTGGCTCCTCTTCAGATTTGTATAATTTTGTTGGCAGGCCATTTTGTATAAATTGTTGGCACCCTCTCGTTTGTATAATTCGTTGGCTCTTCTTTAGATTTGTATAATTTAGCTTGCAGACCATTTGTATAATTGTTGGCAGCCTCTCGTTTGTATAAATCGTTGACAACCTCTCAATTGAATTTTATGTGTATTTTATGTGTTTGTATATCTGTATAAAATTTGAATTTGTATACAATTGAATCAAAATAAAATGTTTGTATATCAAAATCTCTCTCTCTCTCTCTCTCTCTCTCTCTCGCTTTATACAAACATAAATTATACATTGTATTTTGTAAAATATGTGTTTGTATAAAACGAGAAAGAGAAAAAGACAAAAGAGTACTGGGCAGGAAAATATTTGTATTGTATAATTATAAGTGCATAGGACGAAGATATATGTATTTGCATGTGTATATACAATTGTCTCTCGCTTTATACAAACAGAAATGCATTTATACATTTCTAGTTGTATAAAGCGAGAGAGGCAAGTGACAGAGGGAGAGAGCGAGAGAGGGAGAGTGGTGAACGAGACTTGAGGGAGATGCGACTGACAAACAGTTTGCTACAGGGCACAATTAAATCAAAGTGTGGTTACAACATTTAATTTGAATTATTAGTTTGTCATTATATACAATTTTTTCCGTTTTTTATATTAAATACATAGATAGTATATGTGTCAATATATATATACACAATCAAAATGTATATGTTATGTATACTTTGATGTTATATCATATATATTGATAAACTAGATGGATAGTAAGTTTCCACCTTAATTTTGGGAAAATTGTATCTTTACATGACATAGTATAATTATTAAAAATTTCTATCATCTGAATTAATAATAAAAATTCTTTTTTTTTCTTTTTTCTCTATCTTAACATCCGGATACATCACTTCGCCTCTATCAGATACATTATAACTTTATTTGTTACAGAGTATGTAATACAAATATTATTGTCGATACATCACTCCAATTATTTCAAATATACATCAGTATGAATCTTCATAATTATGTTTCTGATACATAAATTATGCATCATTTTCTACGTATTGAAAGAAGAAGCAATGCAGCTGCAAGCTTTAAAATTTTGAAACTATAATAATTTTAGAAATCTTTCTAAAAGTAAGTATATAATTACCTCCCAAATTGTTAAGATTGATGTACTTTATACTTAATTTTACAACTTGAAAATTAAATTCTACTTCTATAACTTGAAAATATTAGTCTAATGTATGTTCATATAAAAAAATTTCACATTTCACATCATATACACATTTAAACATACTTTTAAACATTTTACTTATAACAGTTTATTTACGGGTTAAGACTGTTGCACCCTATTTTTTGCAAAAGGGTTTTGTGCACGACAACTTTTTTGGGATTTTGGAGTTTTGAAGAGTCGCCACCTAGCGAATTGAGGCGCGTTAGGACACCTATCTAATCTAACTAAGTCTAGATAAAGTCAACGAACCAGAGAAACGGGTAAAGGGAAAGTGTTAGGCATCCCTCAAGGTCCACAAATGTGGGTCCCGACCGTATCTCATGCAATTTATGTGGGGGTTACAAGTAGCAAGTAAGGTCACTTCATTATTTATTTAATTAACATACTGGCTAGGTGATAAGAATATTGAACAATTAAATCTATTTTATTTATTTTTAAATTAATTAGCTAAGCATGAAAGGTTATGTGATAATATAATATTAAACAATTAAGATAACATTCTTATTTTAATTAATTAATTAGGCATGCAAGACTAAGTGATAAAATATTAAACAATTGAGAATAAATTTATTATTTTTAATTAATTATTTAAGCATGCAAAACTAAGTGATAGCAATAAATAAATATTAAATAAAAACTTAAAAAATAAGCGAGAGGATAGAAAAGGGACAAATAAATAAGCAAATAATTTTATTATTTTATTGTAAACCACCCCAAATAAGTGTAGTTATCAAACAAATAAAGGGGTAAAAGGAAAAGAAGACTTTAAGAGAGGCCTTAGGATCAATACTCGACTTTTCTTTTATTTTCCGATAAACTTCCATATAGGGACAGACAAAATCAAGGTTTGTCTTTTCAAGCCTGAGTCTATGTTATCATTTCCATAGGCCCAACTACCCCTACCCAACCACCGCATGCATTTCGTACTTAAAAGGGGCCTAATAGTCCCAACTTAATATCCAAGAGGCATTGGACTCTTAATAGGATGGGTTTTGACAAAATAAAATATAAGGTCCTCCTAGACACCTAGTCAAACAAACAAGACGGTCATTTTAGCATGATAAGCTTCACTTTGGCCTCTAAATTTTAATAAACATGCTTGCAAATAACATCTAATAGTGAAAGTCTTCATGCTAAGTGTGTGAGCATCCAAACAAGTAAAAACAACAAAGAATTAAGCAGACAACATTATAAGACACTCCTAAAAGCATGCAAGTAGCAATCTAATTAATTTTAGAGGTGGCCGAGAATTATTACAGAAATGCAGATTTTAGTGTTCAACTAATTTTAAAGTGAGCAACAATTAGTGACATAATAGATTTTATTTTATTTTATTTCCAAGTATAGCAAAGAAGTGATCACATGCATATATATTTTAAAACAATAGCAAATTTAATTATTAATGCAAAAAATATTATTTAGGACAATAGATTTTATTAATTTAAGGCAAGAAATTATTTTTTAAAAACAGCAACAGATTTATTACTAATAGGGAAAATTATTTTAGATAAGTGACAAATTTATTATTTATGCAAAAAATTATTTTTTAGAAAAAAACAGATTTACAGATTGGTTATTAATGCTAAAAACTATATATTTTAGGCAGAGAATAATTACAATGAAGAAATAGAAAACATATTATTATTAATGTGAAAATATTTCTTAAGCAGTCCTTTATTTAGATGCAGAAAATTATTAAGAACTAGCTAATTTATGATGAAGCAGATTTTAATCGAGCATACCTTAATACTATTCCAACTTAAGTATTATTATGCTGATTTTTCTTAGCTATGCATAAAACATTCACATTAGTTGATCTTATTTAATTAAGACATGCTAAAAACATGACAAAGTAAAAAGAAACATTTCAGTTATCAACATGCTAAAAATTAGTTGATAATTCCTATAAACATGATTTTTAAGTGACTTAAAAGTCAACACATTTAAATAACACCTATATGCATGATTTCTAAACTCCAAATGACATATAAATGTATAAATTTTATAGGCATAATTTATTCAAAGGAAAAGACATAAAAAAAAACCCTGAACTTGGTCCGAAAACTCACTTTAGCACTTAAGCTATACGGGTGTTAAATACCCCCCTTAACATCTTTGAAATGAATTAAAAATCACCCTGAGACTATTATCTCACTCTCACTTGCTACATCATAGCCATGCAAGTGCCACAGCAACGCCATATCAGCACCACATCATTAATTATTTTCACCATTTTTCTTTAACACTTTAAAATTAATTTACACTAAATAATCAATTCAAAGTGCATTTTCTAAAATTAAAATTAAAAATAATGACCCATTTTTATTTTACCCCATACCCAGCCCCCACCCACCCCCTTACTTCTTTCTTCTTCCTTCTTCTTCACCATTTCCAACTCTTCAATGTTCATTTTCCCCTCTCCATATTTTTCAACTACGTCCACCATCCAAACTCCTTTCATCGTAACTCTTAAATCACCGCCGAAGCTCCATTACTAGATTCTCCAAAATGCCAACAAACAACTGAATCAGCACATCGATATCACTTTCTTCCTTAAAACACCATTAATAGTGAGCTTCGAAGCTCTTAGACGGAGCAACAAAACAACAACAATCAACCCGTTTCTCTTCCTTTCGCGTCTTATTTGATAAAGCTCCAACACCGGAGAGATAAAGGAACTATCATCAGTGCCTTCGTCTTTGAAAAAATTGAAAATAAAAAAAATCACTAATTCTACCTCTGCAAAGTCTGGTAAACTAGCAAGTTTTTTCACTTTGGTGAAAATCGATAAAACTTATATGTTTGAAATTGACCCCAACAATAAGATGATGGTGTTGAATTTTGTGGACTATTAAAGAGATTGTGAAATTGAAGTAGTTAATAGAGTTAAGGTGAAGATGTAGGAAAATGTGATGCTTCAATGAGGAAGACAATAAAATAAAGAGAATAAAAGTTAAAGTTTTTATGGGCCAATAAAATTATACATATATTTTAATACAAGTTAATATATTAAGAAAATAATATTTAAAATATTTATTATATATTGACCAATAAAAATATGTCATTTGTATGATTTTATAATATTTTTTTATTTTTGAACTCCTTCACACGCTATTAGGAGAGTGAACTCACTCTCTTTGCCATGTCATCCTCTAGGCTGATTTTTAATACATTTCAAAGATATTAAGGGGGGTATTTAAACGTCCGTGTAGTTTAAGTGCTAAAGTGAGTTTTCGAACCAAGTTCAAGATTTTTTTTTGTATTTTCCCTTTATTCAATGAATAACTTTGTACAAATGCATACAAATTATTTATTTAACATTTTAGCAAATTAGTTATACTTAATACGCTAATTTGAACAAAATTAGCTTCAAACATTAATTGGACAAGATTAACAAAATGATCAATCAAAGATGATTTGTTTTATTTTATGGCTAGATCTAAAGTTATTTTATCAAATAAGAACTATCAAACAAATTTACAAACTTATAGGCATGTTTTCTAGCACAAGTAAGTTTGCAAATAAAGAGATGATTAGCACATAATTTCCCTCCCCTTAGGCGATTCCCAAAATATTTCATATATATATATATATATATATATATATATATATATTATATATATATATATATATAATATATATATATATATATAGAGAGAGAGAGAGAGAGAGAGAGAGAGAGAGATAGAGTTAGCGAGTTTTATAAATATTACAGGCAAAAATAACGAATTGAATATACAACATTAAAATAAATAGTTTCTTCAAAAAAAAATTTCAAGGCGACTCTTCAACATCTTCAACTCTAAGTTCAAAAAATCTGCTAGAAGGGGTAGTATAACACAGATATATAATGAAAAATAATCATAATATCAAATATTCATAATAACCGATTGCTTTCACATAAACAACACATCAAATTAGATAAAGAATAATCATTATTGCACATAGAGAAAAAGATAATAAAACTAACTAGGATGATTCCTTGTTGTTTCATATTTCAACACATGACAACATTCATAATTATACAAAATCAAACTTAAACTAATGAAGAGGGCTAACCAATAATATAAATATTAATTAAGAAACACTAACAGTTAAGCAGAAAAAAAATATCAAAAAAGTGTCAAGTTGATCCAATTTTTACCCGAACACAGCAAAATAACAAAAAAAGATCTTGAATGTTTACCGGAATCTTAATTATTTCAAGAAAAGAGAGCAACATTCAAGTATCAGCAATGAGCGAATGAGAGAGTGAGTCTGAGTTAAAGTGAGTGAATTAGGAGAAACTTGTGATCAAAGAGAGTGAATGTCACGACCCAAAACCGGGTCGCGAGTGACACCCACACTTACCCTCCGATGTGAGCGAACCAACCAATACAAAACCCAACATTGCAATATAATATCAACAGAAAGTAATGCGGAAGACTTAAATCTCATTAATGAACATTGATTAAATAACTTCTAAAACTCAACATCTATTATTCCCCAAAATCTGGAAGTCATCATCACAAGAACATCTATCCTCAATTTACTAAACTAAGAGTATCTAAGAAAGCAAATACAAGTAAAAAGCTAGTCCATGCCGGAAGTTCAAGGCATCAAGACTGAAGAAGAAGATCCAGTCCAAGCTAGAAGCATTAGCTCACCCTGAATTTCCGATGTAGTGAAGACTGGCTAGAGTTGCGGTTGATTTGAAGATGACGGTACGTTTGCTGCACTCCACAAATAACAAAGAAAAGAAAACATACAAGTAGGGGTCAGTACAAACACAAGTACTGAGTAGTTATCATCGGCCAACTCAAAATAGAAAACAGTATATATCAGTTAATATCATAAATCAACTATAATACTCAACATGTAGCAACAACAAGTACTATAATCATCAATAAGTACTACCAAGTTCATCCATGAGGACTCAAGCCTCAATACCATACTCGTTTGGGAATTAGGTTCATTAGATTGAGTATATTAACATATTTCAAGATTCATTATCTTTATTCCTCTCGTGTCGGTACGTGACACTCCGCTCCATATACTATCCTGGTGTCGGAACGTGACACTTCGATCCTCATATACTATCCTGGTGCCGGAACGTGGCATTTCGATCCTCATTCTATCCTGGTACCGGAACGTGGCACCCGATCCATATTCTATCCTGGTGTCGGAACGTGACACTCCGATCCTCATATATAATCCTGGTACCGGAACGTGGCACCCGATCCTCTACTTCTATCCTGGTACTGGAACGTGGCACCCGATTCTCTATTTCTATCCTGGTACCGGAATGTGGCACCCGATCCCCTAATCTCACTACTTTCGTTCATCAAGCCTTCTTTTATTCCAAGGCATCATCATTAACAAAGTAGATTAGGGTTTCTTTCAAGATTTAGGATTCAAAAGCTTCATCATGCTTATTATATCAAAATCACATAATCACATTCATGCAAGCATACAATTAAGCATATAGAAGGGTTTACAATACTACCAATACATATCATTCGCTATTAAGAGTTTACTACGAATAGTATATAAAAACCATAACCTACCTCCACCGAAGAATTCGATCAAGCAAGCAATTTCCCAAGCAGTGTTTCTTCTCCCCTCTCGTTCGATCGATCCTCTCTCTCTCTTTGTTCTTTCTATTTTTCTTATTCAAACCCTCTTTCTTTTTACCCTAATTAGTATATAATTAAGTTTAAAAGATGACAATAGTAACCCACTAATTCACTCAAGGTTACCTCTTTTAACCCCAAGAGAATTGAGTTATTAATATTAACCCACGAATTATTAATTATAGTAGGAATAGTCCAAACTCCCCTTTAAAACTTAACCAGAAATCCGACCCAGACTGGGATTACGCAACCTGTGACGGCCCGTCGTGCCTGCGACGGTCCGTCCTGCAGGTCGTCGCAAAGTTCAGAGACTCAATTTCTACTAAAGAATCTGTGACGGTCCGTCCGCCTGTGACGGTCCGTCCTGTCATTCCGTCACGAAGTTCAGAGAGTCGATTTCAGCACCCAAATTTCTAATTTCCAAGTGTTTTGAAACGAGACACCCTCGACGGTCCGTCGCGCCCATGACGGTCCGTCGTGGGGTCCATCGTCTCAGCCAGTTTTCCAGAATTAAAAATCTGCTGCTCAAAACGACTAAACAGGTCGTTACAGTGAATGAGTGAAGAGAGAGCTTGCGAGAAAAAGTGAGTGTATATGTGAGTAATAGTGAGTGAATGAATGTTTTGAGAATGAGAGGAGGGGGTCCTATTTATAAGCAAAGAGGGGAATAAATAGAAAAAAAAATATTTTTTAAGGAATCAATTAATATACCATTTTCCTTATTTAAAAGAGAGCCAAATCATAAAATTTTAAATGTACCATTACCAAATATAAACAAGTAAGAAATAAAATTAGGAATAATAATAATATTTTGCTTAAACAAAAAAGAGTCAAATAAGATTTTCTTATTAATTTATATTACCAACAACTAAATGTAACGAATCATTTTTTTCGTTTGAGTGCTAAAGCTTTTTACTTCATAAAAGACTCTTTCGATAGATTCTAAATGTATATTTTGGACTATTCGTAATTATAATTATATAAGTAAAGGGGTAATTTTAATAATTTATTTAGTTGGTGGTTAAAGAAGATTACTTTAAAAATAATAGTGTGTCACTTTTATGACTTTTATAACTAAGTATATATAATAAAAAGACTTGATGAAATATTATCAATGAATTGAAAGTGGTGAAAATAAACGATAAATAAATGATATTATTAGATCGGAGTGTCACATTCCGACACGGTATAATTGGATCGGAGAGTCACGTTTCGACACCGGTATAATTGAATCGGAATATCACGTTCCGACATAGTATAATGGATCGGAGTGTCACGTTCCAACACGATAGTATTAAAGGAAAAACATATCAAATTAACGTAATGTACTTAATCTCAAAGAACTCAATTCCCCAAATGGTTTAGTTGAAGGCATGAGTCCTCATGGATGATCTTGATATTGTTGACTTATTACATACCTACTTTAGTGTTCTTGACATTGATTCATGTTGTTTATTACTTATCATCTGTTATGTGCTATAGTTTATTTTATACTATTATTCATTGTATATTAGTTTCTATTTTGGGTTGACCGATGATACCTACTCAGTACATGTTGCTCCGTACTGAGCCCTACTTGTGTTTTTCTTTGTTTCCCTTTATAGAGTGCAACGAGTGTACCAATGACTTCAAATTGCCCTCAGCTCTAGCCAGTCTCTAGCATATCAGGTTCCAGGGTGAGCTATTCATTCAAGCTTGTGTTGGATTCTTTTTGTCATGACATGATGTCCTATGTTTACGGACAAATACCATTTTATTCTTTTATTTTGGTGTATTTGATATTCTTAGACTTTGTATTTGTAGATTAGATGTTCTTGATGTGATGACTTTCAGGTTTTGAAAAATAATACTTTAATAAGTTTAGAAGATTCTGCATTATTTTTGTCATTCGTAGTTGAATTATGTTGGGGTTTAGATTTCTTGGTTCACCCACCTAGGAGGTTAAGTGTGGATCACTCACGACTCATTTTGGGTTGTGACAAACTTGGTATCAAAGCTTTAGGTTCGTTGAACTAATCACGCAATGACAAGTCTAGTAGAGTCTTGTGAACGGTATGGGAACACCTTTACTTTTCTTTGAGAGGCTATAGGTTTTTAGGAAAACTCCATTACTTCTTTCATTCGTGCTACTACTTGAGTCCAATTGGTATCTAAGTGATACAAATTGGTAACTAACCTTCTTCACTCTATTTCGCATATGATTAATATTAAAATAGTAGAATCGAAAACATTAACACCAGCAAGAGAGTATGCATCCTTGAAAATATATATGTTTCCATGATTTACTATAGACATGTTATTACGATTGTCTAGTATGATCTGTTTATTAAGTTCTTAAGTTGAAACCTCTATTCTTCATGGGTACTGAATATAAAGATGCTTATAATTTCTTATTATTTGTCATGATTGTTGTTTGATAAGATGGATATAGATTGTGATTGGACGTTGAGTTTCTCACTTACTAAATTTGGGAAGATGCAAAAATGTGGTGGCAGTCTCATGTTGAGTCTTGCCGGTAATGACACTACTTATGACTTAGGTAACATTTTCTGGCTTCTTGAAGTATATTCTCTCGATCTTAAGAGATATGAGGTTGATGCGGTGAATCAATATGACTTTGTCAAGGTGACAACATTCAAAAAATTCGTAAGGGACGGCTAGATAATGAATATCATTACTTTGAAAAAGGCAGTTAGTAAAGTTCTCATAAGATATATGGGTTGTATAGGGAAAATGAAATTTTGTTGAGTTAATGGACGAATCTCTACTACGATATTATAGATTAAGTGTATATAAAAAAATCATGATGCCACTACTACAATAATATCGATGTTTACTTGGTTAAAGTATTTATGTGTTTAGTTATGAATTTAACGACCTTTCACAATACAGTATTAGTATTACCTAGAAATGAATACGTCGATCGTCAAGTAAGAATACTAACTACTAAAGGAGTTAACAGTTGTATGACATGGTCAGATAATAAGATTTAGTGTTGCATTCACATTTGAGAAATAAACTAGTTTATTACTACAGTCGGTCAGATTGAGCATTGTTTTAAAGAAAAATTTTAGTGGTGGATCTTTTGTACAGTATTAATATATTTAGGTTGTGAAATGTACCTTGAGGGTTCTGAATAAGGACTGACAATTTCATCTTAAGCTTCAAAAGGTAGATTGATACTAAAATGACAAACTTATAGGGAAAGGAAGTCTTATTAAGTATACCTGGGTGAATTAAATTGAAGATTTTAGTTAGAAAATGCTTATAAAATTGAGTTAGTCCCTTAAATTTGATTGATATAACTGAGTTTAAGGTGTCATATCGAGGAAAAGGTTCACATCTTGATGATGAAAAGGTCTAGCAAAGCATGATGGTGAAAAGAGAAAGCGATATATGACCTATATGATTTATGTTTGATGTACTAGTATCGAAAATTCTCATTTAGAATTAGTTTTAGTGGCAACAAAGTCTTAAAAAGTGTTTCATCAGTTCTGATATCGAATTTAGTATCTGTTTAAGAGTTGAAAACTAGGCCTAATCCTACTTGTGAAAAGGATTGAACTTATTTTTTTTATTTGGTTTCCAATTCTATTAGGAAAAGAATTGGAATTGTAATCCTATTTGTAGTTGATTTTGACTTTGTAAGGAAAAACACAATTGTATAAATAGAGGATGTTCTTAAGACAAAAATTGAACTGATCATTAGTATTGTCCTTGAAAGAGATTAGGACATAAGAGAGGTTTTGAGAGATCTTTCAACAAGGAGAAGAGAGAAGAGAGAAGAAAAAGATTTTTTTGCTGCATACCTTTTCGTCGACTAACAACCTTTATATCTTGTTTCTCAATTAACTAATCGTAGGATCGGGCCAAAATTGAACTACGTGTTCTTGACATCTAGGGGGTTGATTTGAATAGTGGATATTGGATTCGGATGTTTGCAAGATTATTTTTTTGGTTCCGAACAACAGTGTGTTTGAGTGATGCTTGCATTAAATTATAGAGGCATTGTATTTATAGTGTGTATTATGAGGTGTTTTAATATAATATCTAATAAGAGAAATCTTAATTTAAGACAATGGAGGTGATTAGAGTTCGTAATGATGATAAGGGATTGTGAGGAATTGTGATTGGGATGAAATTATATAATTAATATTTTTTTTGTTAGATAAACTTATATGGTAATAAATACTTGTGAGTATGTAAGGTGTGATTTCTACTATCAGTGGGTAACGTGGTTGTATGGAAAGTTTTGAGTGATGTTTGATCACCGCTCACATAGAATTAAAGGATCTAGATTCGTAATGAAAAAAAAAAAGTGGAATGTAGTGTAGCCTTAAGAAAATGTGAGAACAAGAATGTTTTCTCTAATTACAAGCGTAAAGAGGTATCTTTAGGAGAATGAGAATTGGGTTCAGAGACGTGTAGTTTCATATATTTTACTATGGTTATGGTAATAGTGTCATGTATTTATTAGATTGATTAAAAACTATTGAATAAGACTTAAGAGATGAGTGTACCTACGTTCAGCTCGAGTATGATGATAAGTTCTCTTATGATTTTGAGTTTATTAATGACTGATATACCGTGGTTTCACGGTATTTTTAATATATTTTTTTTAAAATTTAGTGTGTGTCCAAAAGCCTTTTTGTATTGATTTTTATGTAAGTTTCTCCTTATTTGCAGGAAATTTGTTCAAGGATGAACGCGAAAGTTTTTGAGCAAGAAATGCAGAAAAGTATCGAAAATTCTCATTTAGAATTAGTTTTAGTGGCAACAAAGTCTTAAAAAGTGTTTCATCAGTTCTGATATCGAATTTAGTATCTGTTTAAGAGTTGAAAACTAGGCCTAATCCTACTTGAAAAAGGATTGAACTTATTTTTTTTATTTGGTTTCCAATTCTATTAGGAAAAGAATTGGAATTGTAATCCTATTTGTAGTTGATTTTGACTTTGTAAGGAAAAAACACTTGTATAATAGAGGATGTTCTTAAGACAAAAATTGAACTGATCATTAGTATTGTCCTTGAAAGAGATTAGGACATAAGAGAGGTTTTGAGAGATCTTTCAACAAGAGAGAAGAGAGAAGAGAGAAGAAAAAGATTTTTTTTGCTGCATACCTTTTCGTCGACTAACAACCTTTATATCTTGTTTCTCAATTAACTAATCGTAGGATCGGGCCAAAATTTGAACTACGTGTTCTTGACATCTAGGGGGTTGATTTGAATAGTGGATATTGGATTCGGATGTTTGCAAGATTATTTTTTTGGTTCCGAACAACAGTTGTGTTTGAGTGATGCTTGCATTAAAATTATAGAGGCATTGTATTTATAGTGTGTATTATGAGGTGTTTTAATATAATATCTAATAAGAGAAATCTTAATTTAAGACAATGGAGGTGATTAGAGTTCGTAATGATGATAAGGGATTGGTGAGGAATTGTGATTGGGATGAAATTATATAATTAATATTTTTTTGTTAGATAAACTTTATATGGTAATAAATACTTGTGAGTATGTAAGGTTGTGATTTCTACTATTCAGTGGGTAACGTGGTTGTATGGAAAGTTTTGAGTGATGTTTGATCACCGCTCACATAGAATTAAAGGATCTAGATTCGTAATGAAAAAAAAAGTGGAATGTAGTGTAGCCTTAAGAAAATGTGAGAACAAGAATGTTTTCTCTAATTACAAGCGTAAAGAGGTATGTTTAGGAGAATGAGAATTGGGTTCAGAGACGTGTAGTTTCATATATTTTACTATGGTTATGGTAATAGTGTCATGTATTTATTAGATTGATTAAAAACTATTGAATAAGACTTAAGAGAGGAGTGTACCTACGTTCAGCTCGAGTATGATGATAAGTTCTCTTATGATATTGAGTTTATTAATGACTGATATACCGTGGTTTCACGGTATTTTTAATATTTTTTTTTTAAATTTAGTGTGTGTCCAAAAGCCTTTTTGTATTGATTTTTATGTAAGTTTCTCCTTATTTGCAGGAAATTTGTTTAAGGATGAACGCGAAAGTTTTTTAGCAAGAAATGCAGAAAAGTTACCACCTACGGAACTTATGACGGTCCGTCGAGCTTGTGACGGTCCTTAGGTGGCATCGTAGTGAAGCTGCTGAAGGAAGATGGGGAAATCTGGTCTAAGTGTGGGATTACGGAAGTTCATAAGGGACCGTCATAGACACGACGGTCCGTCCTGCTGGTTCGTTGCAATGATCAGAGAGTAGTCCCAGTACTCAAATCCCAAGAAGTTTAAGTATTATGGAACGAAGACCCTCGACGGACCGTCGTGCTTGGAACAGTCCGTCATACCTGTTCGTCGAGAGTAATAAAGAAAGCAGAAGAAGAATTTGTGAAGTATGGGACAACGGAGGCCATGACGGCCCGTCGTGGTCACGACGGTCCGTCACGAGGTCCGTCGATCCAGCCGCGTTTTGACAGATTTTCAGTAATTAGAATCTTTCTTTTATTAGGTTTTGTTTTTATTATAAATAGAAAAACCTCATTTTTGGGGTTAGCTTTTGATTGTTAGACTCTTTGAAAAACCTCACTTTGCATGCAAGATACTAAGAAAGAATTGTTATAGTTCGAATTATCAAGTTAGGAACCTGTGAGGAACACTTAAACCCTAGTTACTTTTATTATTTGATTAAAATTCAATATTTGAATCTGTTAGTTGTTTACTTTAATTTAGTTAATTATTTTCATTAATTTAGAAATAAAAGTCCGCATTTTATTGTCTTTGTTTTCTAAGGAAATAATTGACTAAATAATAGTAATAATAGATTAAAGTTAAGTCTAAACTATTTTCCTTGTGGCGACGATCTCAACCTCATTAGTTGGGTTTTTTACTTGATACAACCGCTTTACTTCTTATTTGAGAAGTAAGTTTGAGCTAATCAAAATTTGACCCCGCTGCCGGAGAAGTAGCTTTTAGATTAACTTAAACTTATTACTAAAGTTTAGTCATTATTTTCTTAATTTTATTTTTTTATTATTTTTTATTCTTGGAGAACTATCTTCCTTATATGCCAAATACACGGAGAGGAAGAGAACCCTTGTTTCCCTACGATTACGAATTAGAGCGTACACTATGCAATATGAATCGAAACTTGGGTATTAACGATGATGATCCAAACCAGAACATCCTACCTACTGTTGATGTTCATGGTCATTTATTACCCGATGATTCGGGTGAAAATCAACAAATGAGACAAAATCCTGCTCCACGCCCTCAAGAATACTACAGAGGTTATGATAATATTGCAGACTCTGATGAGCCACTTGTCTTGCTCCCTTTACCACAAGGTCATACCTTTGTGGTAACTAATAGTCTAATGCAAATGCTCACTGCTAGAGGTTTGTTTTCAGGCTACCTTCTGAGGACCCACATGCCATATAGCTAAGGTAAGGGCAGTGTGTAAAAGTTGTGTAGGGAGGCCTGATTTGGATTTGAATGTTATAGGGCTAAGAGTATTTCCTATCTCACTGACGGGAGAGGCTGCTTTTTGGTTCACTGAGCCCCCTTATAACTCAATTTTCACTTGGAACCAACTAAGTACGTTTTCTTAGCATGTTACTACCCGGTCTCCAAGAAACTAAACCATAAAGACAGAGTGAACAACTTTGTGGCACTACCAAGAGAGTCAGTTAGTAGTTTTTGGGATAGAATCACTTCATTTTTTAGAAGTGTCCTCAATCACTGCATAGATGATGAGTCACTGAAGGAATACTTCTATCGGGGACAGGGTGATGATAATAAAGCGGTATTGGATACAATAGCGGGTGATTCTTATGGGCAGTGTCCTTATGCCGAGATTGCCGAAAAGTTAAAGAAAATCTCCCAGAATAATAAAGCTTGGAGTACTAGGAAGTCAGATACTGGGAGAAATACCTTCGCAGTGCAATCCACTCACAACCCAGCGACAGATGAGATTCGTGAAGAGATGACTCAGATGAGAACTGAGCTTGGATTGGTACTAACAGATGTTACTGGGGTGCAGAAAAGACAAATGCAGTTAACTACTTGTCTAAACCACCACCATCAAATGATGAATGCTATTATGTGGAGAATTCTTATGCGGTAAATGAGCTGACGGGGGGTTTTCGACCGAGTGCCCAAGGCTTAAATTAGGAAAATTGGCGCCAAGGTCAAGGAAACCAAGGTCGGATCTATAGTAAGTATAACTGTGAGGGTCATTATGTCCGAGATGGAAACTACAACCGCGACAACAAGTTTAACAGGGGTAACTATGGTAACAGAAATGATAGGAATGAGCCCTATGTCCCTCTCCAAAATTGTGAAGTTACTCCTAGGGATGGTGGAGATAGTATGACGCGAGTTGAGGATATGTTGCACAAAATGATGAGGAGGTTCGATGCTAGTGATGAGCACATTAAAGAGTTATGAAGTTATTTAGCGGGTATTGGGCAGAAAGTGGATACACATGCAATATCGATTAAGCAGCTTGAGTTGCAAATGGCCCAATTATCTGCGACTGTGAACATACGGCAACTGGGCACTCTTCCTAGCAACACTGTCCAAAATCCGAACAATGATGGACACTGTATGACAATCACTACTCGGGGTGGTAAGCAAACCATTGACTCATCTATGCCGTCTAATGAGGAAAAGGTGATATAAAATAATGATAAAGTGGTACAGGTTAGTGGTGAAGTAGAAGATAACATTGGAAAAGATGTTTAATTGCTTACAAAGGTAACTCCCATGCCTAGACCCCCCCCCCCTTTTCCTCAAAGATTAGTGAAAAAGACTGAGGATGGTAAATATCGGCATTTTATAACAATGTTGAAGCAACTTTCTATCAACGTCCCTTTGGTAGAAGCTCTAGAACAAATGCCCGGTTATGCCAAGTTTATGAAAGATCTGGTTACAAAGAAAAGATCGGTCACTTTTGAGGATGATGATAGACTGCAGCATTGTAGTGCTATTGCTACAAGATCTCTAGTACAAAAGAAAAAAGATTCGGGTGCATTCACTATTCCTTATACAGTCGGGTCATTACATTTTGCGAATGCATTATGTGATCTGGGGATATTCATAAGCAGAGATTTGATTAGTGTTTGATGTGACTATTTGGATTATCTCAATACTAAATGACTGATGATCCATGAAGTATTAGAACAAATACAAGAACGAAATGAAAGAATTGAAGAAGAAGATAGTATTTATTTGAAATTCCTTGAACGATATGACGGACAGAGCTCAATTTTCAATTTCAAAATTGGGAAGACGAGTTGAGAAACTGAAGGAGACACTTTGGGAGTGGATATAATGGGTTTGGTTATTGAGTAAAAATATAGGAGTAAATTTAGGGGTTAAAATTAATTGTTTAGGATTCTAAATTAATAATATATCCCGTGGTTCAGATTTAGGGAAAAATAATTTTTTTTATATTTTTTAAAAATAGTTGGGAATATTGTGAATATATAAACTAAAGTTGTATATTCTAGTAATTTTACCATAATAAAAATTCACTTTTCGAAATGGACTTTCATGACACAGTTTTTCTGCTTTGATATGGGCTTGGTCCAATTAACAGATTTGTGTTAATGGGCCAGATTTTATGTAGTTCTCGAGAATGTATTGGACAAAAAGAAGGGATGCACTAGGGAAATAGCCATTTATAATATCTTTTTTTTTTAAAAAGAAAAAGGATGATATTTATAAATACACAATTACATAACACATCGTAAAAATCTGTTACAAATAAAAAACTAGCCAATTTTTTTTTATAATAATTAAAAGTATTCCTAAAATGGATAATTAGTGAGGTTAAGTTGGTATATCACAATATCACATATATAATTAAAAGTATTCATGATATATATATATATATATATATATATATATATATATATATATATATATATATATATATATATATATATATATATATGCACACACACTTTTATTTATAGAATTACAAAAAAAAAAAAAAAACAACTAAAGATATTAACTTACATATTATTTCATTTTAATTTGAATTTTTAGAAATTTATAAGAGAAGTATAAAGGAAAAAAGATAATAGCTAAAAGTTGAATTCAAAAAATATAGATAACAAATAACAAAAAAATCTTCTTTTAAATATTTTTCAATAATACTTTTGCAAAAAAAAAATAATACCAGTTAAAATAAAATTTAGTTTAAGTTTTTGTATTAGATATTTAAAATAGTTTCTTTCCATAAAATAGTTTTAATATTAAAAACACATTGATACTCGTTCTTTTTTGCAGTTTGACGGTCAACTTTTTTTTAAAAAAAATTACTCAAATACAATTTGTTTATCAAAATTATATTTCAAATGATTTTGACAAACATAAATTGCTTTTTTTTAAAATGCATTTTTGTAAAGAGATATTGTTTTAAAAAACACTTCTAGAAATAAGTACTCAATTTTTAATAATAAAGGAAATGTGTTCTTAAATATATTTATTTTTGCTACCAAATACACAAAATAAGAGAGAGATAACCGAAATTCATATAAATCTCAGATATCAGTAGTTACAGTAAATGCACTAAACACATGTAAATATATATATACGGACTGGTTTGTGTCTACTTGAGATACTAGATATATGAAAAAATGGTGAGTTAGATGGAAGGGAGACGAGTGAAATTTTCTGTATATTCCAAATAAATATGAATTCACCTGTAAATATTTATGAGATTAAAAAATTTATTAAACTAAAAACGTTTTTATGAGATTTCACCTTTACAAATTTAAAATCAAATAGAATGACTCATATGATCATGGGTAGATCCAACTCATTCAATATCAATTCTCGAAAATTCAATAGTTTTTATTCATATTGTAAATATATATTAGAAGTTTTATTTAAAATATTATAAATGTATAAATACAAATTTAGTCATCATTATAAATTAATTAAGAATTAAGATTATTACCATAACCGTAAACTTTAAACTATGTCGCCTATGCATGAAATCTAAAAATTTGTTTAAATTTTCAAAATAAAAATAAAAGGATTTATAGAGTTCAAATATTTATCTTTTAATTTTTAGTCTCCCCCTTTTATCTCATTTTAAAATATTGTAAGCACCATGTGCTGCTACATAGTAAGATACAGTGAGTTCATCATTGCATCTAGAAGACTATATTCTAAAAAGAACCAAAAAATAAATAAGAAAAGAAAAAAAAACATGAAATAAAATATTTATTTTTTTTATATAATAAACTTCACAAACTTGTATGTTTTTGGACGTATGTTGCAATGTCAAACCTTATAATAAGGCCACAAGTAATCATTTCCTTAGGAAAAAATGTAATATATAGCGCTAACTCCGTAATGGCAAACATAGAAAAATTAGCTTGTGACTTTTTTATGGACTATATGCTTAATTTACTAATTAAAATTTCTTTTAACTATAGAAGTTGGTCCCACGTTATTGATCTTAAATAAAATTGTTACTATTATTGCTTTCATAAAAAGAACTAGGTATAATTAATTTGGACTTGGAGAAAGTTTGATATCGATTGATTAAGTTTAAAAAATGTAAATTGAGACTTTGTTGGTTCTTTTACATAACTTATTTATGATTCCTTTATTTCATTTTATATTAAGAAAATGGTTACTTTCGAGTTAAGTGAAATAGATTTTTTTATTATATTTTGAGATTATTATTTTAAAAATCACAAATATCTTCAAGAGTTAATAACAGTGATGTGGCAAGCTATATGACATTATTTTCGACACCTAAGCTCGTCAGCTAGAATATCCATTAAATTTTAACTCAATATATAATTCAAACTTTAATCCATTCTTGTTGGAGCTCGATACTTTAAAATCTCTTGTGAGCTAGGTTTCTAACATGTTCTTTAACCTCCAAATTATAATATTAACCACGAAGACAAATACCAAGTCTTATAAATGTAACATTATACTTTTGGATACTTTGAGACATAACTACTCTTTCAAAGAACTATGAGGAAGAGAGAAATGAAGGATGAAGATGAAAAGAGATAATAAGAGGGTAATAAAAGATGTTCGTCTCGATTTATTATAGACAAGTATAACCACATGAAAGTCATTCAACTATATGAATCTAACAAAACGTCTGCAAATAGAGAATGTTCATTATCAAATTTATATAAAACAACTTCAATTTGTTACAATAGACAAGTACGTATAACACATGAAAGTCATGCGCTAATGAATCAAACCCAACACTCATTATATAGAATGATAGAAATAATGTGTCTATTTACCTAGATAAATACAACACATGAAAGTCATGCGTAATATGAATCAAATCAAACGTTCATTATACAAGGATGTTCATTATCAAATTCATATAGCACATAAATGTGCCTCTATCTAAAATAAGTATACCAAATAAAGTCATGTGCTATATAATTCAAACCAAACGTTCGTTATACAAGATTATTCATGATCATACTCATATAGCACATGAGTTTCATACTCTATATCTATAAATGTCTTCATTTTTATCTTCTTTTTTTTTTCAAAAAACAACATAATAAGTTTGTTTATTAAGAAAATTACTCATTTTGGATTCCAAACTTGACAAACATATCTCCTATATCAATCATCAAAAGGTGAATTATTTGAAAGGGGGGAGGTAGGGTTATATGATAATGTGTATATGTATGTATATTCCAAGTGTCAATTCTAAGGTCACCTTCAATTCCATGGCAATGATTACATACACCTCCATCTAATATATTCCTGGGAAAATGTTGTCTATCTAGACCCTTCATTTCTACAAAGAATATATATAGAGATGGTGTCAGAATATATATTGGATTGGATATTACTATACTATATGATAGATAATATATATGGTGAGGTGAGCAATTGAGACATGACAATGACTTGTCTATATATATATTCTCTTTGATATGAAATATTTGCCACCTTTCTACCTATTCACCTCTCCATCCAACAATATAATCATCACCAATATTTTACAGCTATCTACTATCCCATCACACCTCTGCACGTGGCCCATCTCTCTTCTCTTTTCCGTAATAAAGTTTTGATTGAATTTAAATCGGATATTACAAGATTTATTTGAGAATGACGCTCTTTATATAGGCTTAAGGTTTGAATTTAAAATTTCATATTAAAGGTGAAACAGTTTCATCAATAGACCATTTTTTATTTTCTTTTTTGTTTTCGATGATCGTGGTATATACTTATCAATTATCACATTCCACCAATAATAACTAACAAGTACGTAATAATTTTATTTATTTATCAAAGATAAAATAGATGAGAAGAATTACCTGATATTTTAATTTTAAACATTTTAAATAATATCTTTAAAATTGAAATATGTAATTGAAAATTCAAATATAACTTTTATTATAAATATATATTAAATGTTACTATATAAACATAATTCCTTAATGAAGTAAACAAATGATCAAAGCTCAAACAACCGATTTTCTACCACCAACATCCACCACTACCTACCCCATTTCATGCACGGCGCACCGTTTTACTTTTATTGATTTTAGAAATTTATCTGTATCGAGTGTTTATATTTAATTATGAAATAAATGTATGATATGAGCTTATATATACTTAGGTATAAGTTATAAATATGTCATAGACTATGACTGAAATTAAGAGACATATCTTTACTAATTTAGGTTTTAATACCTTTTCTGAACCCATTTTTCTTTTAATTTTATATGATATCTAAAAATCTTTCACGCACTTTAACTGTGTGGAGTCACGGAGTATGCCATGTAAGCTAAAAGGTATACAATATTGCAAAAAAATGAGTTAAGAGGGCAGTATAACCTTAATTTAGTTAAAATGTATCTTTATAATTTCGATCATAATTTAGGAAGGTATTTAATTATGCCTTTTATCTCTATATACTTACTAATTACTTGATGATGATTAATACCTATTTAGTTGTTTCCGTAAAAGTCATTTGTTAGTTGATTAGATGAATGAACTAGTAATGTATGAATTAATATGTATTGGACATTCCACATAAAAAAAAATTTTTTTTTTTTAAAATGTAAATCGCTGCATGTTTTTTTTTTAAAAAAAAAATTTTTTTTCACAAATCGCTGCCCGGGCAGCGATTTGTAAGAAAAAAAAAACTTTTTGCAAAATCGCTGCTGGGGCAGCGATTTTACTTTTTCAATGAAGAAAATCGCTGCCCGCGGAGCGATTTTACCGTTTTGGTTTATATAAAATTTTATATACCCTTTTGGAAATTAAAAAAAAAATTGTTGCCCTTTTGGTTCCGCACTCTATTTAATTATGCGAGTTTTTAAATTATCAATCAAACATCTTATTAACTCTTACATAAACAATTTATTTTATATCTACTTATTAAATATATATAACTTAATGAAAATTAATATAAAGTAATTTATTTCTTATTTAATTATGATATGATCTAAGTTATTAGAGACAAATATTTACCGACATTTTCTTCTTTTACAATTTTTTTTTTATACATTTTTATATTCCACAGTGTAATATTTTGACTTGAAATTATTTGTAGATTCAGTATTTATCTCCCCACATATGATCGATCATCCAAGTAAATCCATTAAATGGCTAAAAACAAGCACTTCTCGAAGCAAAAAATTGTCTACCACTTCCTACAGTGACACCCACTAATAAATAGTCCGCCTTAAAATTAAATCACGCTTATTTTATTTCATAATATTATATTTATGACTTAAATTTTTTAAAAATTATAATTTGAATAGTCTAAGTTATTATTTTAAAATATAAAAATTAATTCACAAATTTATATTTTGTAAAAATAACTTAATATTTTTGTTTACTAGTCATTCAATGTAAATGAAATTTATTGTTAGTCTCATTACTTTTAAAATTATTTATATCTAATATAATGATTATTCTCACAAACATAAATTTGTTATTCGAAACACTTCTTACTTAGTACTTTATATTCACCAAATTCATTATTTTTTTAAATCAAATTTACTATTATTTTACTCAAATTAACGCTTAATCATGATTTCACATATGATTTCAAATCATGATTTAATATCGCATGACCAAGAGGATTATAAGAATTATATTTCCTCCGTCCTATTTCATTTGACAGTGGACACAGTTTTAAAAAAATACATTTAAAACTTGTAGTCTGTAAGTGATTGAAATTCGTGTGACTATAAATCATTTAACTAAGAATAATATGAGTATTTTAAAAATAAATTATTATTTAATATAAAAATATGTCATTCTTTTTTTATATTAACTAAAAATATATTAAATCATATAAATTAGAAAAAATACTGAATACTATAATATTTATTTGTCCCAATTTTTGCAAAGGAATATTTGAAATTGAGTATAAATTCAAACATATATATATTTTACAATATAATTTATATACGAAAAATATTACAAATCAATATAACTATACTAAACTATTTATTCATTATTGTAAGTATTTAATGTTCCCATATATATATATATATATATATATATATATCTATATATATATATATATATATATATATATATATATTATGCATCAAGTATAATAGTATATAATTAAACTGTCATTGTTCACACATCATATTTGAATTTAGTGATTTTTTCATAATTGGTGGTTTAACTAGATCTACTTTTGTTTAGAAAACTTCATTTAGGTATGTGATTAACCTTTTAAGAAAACTTTTTAAATGTGAAGCCAATTAAGAAACATAAATATTTGAACTATATAATATACCAAAATGTGGGGAGTTTTTAAATAATTTTTTTGATAAGGGGGTAGGGTAGGGAGGTGGGGGCAAGAAAATGATAGCCCTTCTAATTTTTGGAGAGAGACAAACAGAGAAATGATGACTTGTCCACTATCCCTTCTAATTTCTCAATTTTTTAATTATATGTATACGTTTTTCTTTTTCAAATTAATTAAAAAAATAAAATAAAGTAATTTAGTACTACATATATAATTATATAGAATTTCTTTCATACGTCGAAATGCTAAGCATTCCATCATGCTTAAGCTAGCGCTACGTCACTATCCAAAACATTAGTTTATTTAACTTTATGAATTTCACAAATATTATCATTTTTCAGCAAATATTTTATCGTATATATTAATGAATTTTACCAATGATATACTCAATTTTAAATGTTGTATAATACTTATATATATAAAATTAATATAAAGGATACTAGTAAACTTCTCCTTAATTTTATTAGTGTGACGGACATAATTTTCTCATTCGGTGTCCAAGAGCCCACATTAAAGTTTCTGAGAAAACTGTGAATTGTCAGCAATGTGAGCTTCAGTTAACTCAACAGTGGAAGCTACTGACAATGATAATTATTCGAGAGAGAAGAACAAAGTTATTAATTTGTGAAGTGTGAAGCTTGTGTATTTAACTGTATCAATGAGTACTTATACAAAACTAGAAGTAGAAAACATGTGATCTAATCTTTGTACAATATGAACTAACTAACTCTATAACAATTTAACCAACTTTCTTAAATAAGAAATGAGTAACTAACTAACATTGAACTCTACAATATTTTAACACCCCCCCCCCTCAAGTTGGAGGTGAGAACAACATTGCCAACTTGCTAAGAATGCAAGAGTGTTTGATCCCTGTCAAAGCTTTGGTTAAGATATCAGTCAACTGGTCTTGTGTAGTAATGTGATGCAAAGAAATAAGTCCTTGCTGCAAGATATGTCTACATAATGTCAGTCGACCTCAATATGTTTGGTCCTTTCGTGAAAAACATGATTCTTGGCTATATGTCATGCAGATTGACTATCACATAAAACTGAAATAGGTTTTGAAAAAGGAACATCCAGTTCAGTATGTAACGTACTCAGCCATACAATTGTACCAACTACTTTTCTGAGAGATCTATACTCAACTTCTGTAGATGATGAAGAAATAGTTTCTTGTTTCTTTGACTTACAGCTGATTGGACTACCTCTTAACAACACTAAAAAACCACTAACAGACTTCCTAGAATCTGGACAAAATGCTCAATATGAATCACAATACCCCTTAATAGTAAAATCAACATCTTTAGAGAGAAATAATCCCAGTGTAGGATCAGACTTTAAATATCTCAGAAGATGAAAAGCAGATTGTAAATGAGGCTCTGTAGGATCCTGCATGAATTGACTCACATGTTGAACACTAAAGGCAATGTCAAGTTTGGTGTTTGTGAGAAAATTCAGTTTGCCAACCAGCATCCTATAGTAAGTTCCATCACAAAGAACTTTAACCTTCCTTTGCTTTCAATTTGACATTGGGATCAAAAGAGAAGTCAAAGAGCTCATTTATAAGCAATCATACTCTTTTAACATGTCAAGAACAAACTTTCTCTGTGAAATTATAACTCTATGATATGTGTGAAGTACTTTCATACCCAAAAATAATGTAACTGTCCTAAATCCTTAATCTTAAATCTGTTATGGAGATAGATTTTCAAGTCTGCTATTTCAATAGCATCTGTTCCTGTGAAAACTATATCATCAACATACACAGCCACATAAACAACCACATTGTCCTTCTTTTTATAGAACAAGGAGTAGTCATACATGGAATGAGAATATCCTCTTGAACATAAGGCTTCAGTGATCTTGGCATACCATTGCCTGCTAGCCTGCTTGAAACCATACAGAGACTTGTTCAATTTACATACCAAATTAGGAGCATGAACTGCAAGTCCAGGTGGTATTTCCATATAAACTTCCTCATGCAAATCTCCATGAAGGAAGCCATTATTAATGTCTTTTACTTGATACATAGTCCAGCCTTGTTTAACTATTGTGATTAACAAACCCCTAACTGTGGTCATCTTGACTAAAGAAGAAAAGGTTTCAGTATAATCATTACCTTCCTGTTTTGTGTACCCTTTGACAACAAGCCTTGCTTTTAGCCTCTCAATACTACCATCTGTTTTGTGCTTGACCTTATAAACCCATCTATAACCAATGGATTTCTTCCCATTAGGTAGTGAAACCAAACACCAAGTATGATTAGAATGTAAAGCATCAAATTCTTGTGTCATGGCCACCTGTCAAGCAGGATCAATTGCAGCCTCTTCATATGAAATTGGTTCCTTTCAATACAAATATTTCTCACAAGATCTTGACAACTAGGAACTAAAGTACTGTGATCCATGTGTTGGTGGTTGGAGAAAAGAGCCTTGAGAGAAGTAGCAGTATTGTTAAGGTGTTGAGAATTATGTGGTTTAAGTTGTGGTATATTGCATACATAATCATGCAGTCACTGGGAAATGTAGGATTTCTAGTGGATCTTCTAGGTTCTGGATACATGGATGGAGAGGTTGAACGCATTATAGGATCAGGTGATGGACTATATGCAACACTTTGACCATTTGATACAGTTTGTTATTGATTATCTTGTGTGCCATGGTTAACAGAATTATCTAAAAGATCAATGAAGGTAGGAAACTGTAAACAAGAAGTAGATGAAGTAGAAAAAGAAGTATTGTGGAAAGAAAAAATATTTTCATGAATAACAACATCCCTAGAAACATGTATTCTTTTTGTGGACATATTTAGGACCTTGTACCCTTTTGTCTCATAAAGATATCCAACAAAAATGTGAGAAGTGGTTCTTGGTTCAAATTTAGATCTATGTGGTATGAGTATAGTGGGGTAACAAAGACATCCAAAGCTTCTCATTTGAGAATAAAAAGGTTTCTTTTTGTATAGAATTTCATATAGACATGCACCATTAAGTATAGTAGAAGGAAATCTGTTTATAATGTATGTAGCACACAAATATACACTCTCCCAGTACTTAACAGGTAGTTTGGATTGAAAAAGCAATGCTCTAGCAGTTTTAAGTAAATGTTTGTATTTTTTTTCTACCATGTTTTCTGATGAAAAATTCCTTTTACTTGAAAGAAAATGGTTGTTTCTGTATTAACAAATTCCAGACCATTGTCTGTTCTTATTGTTTTCACAGTAGTTTCAAATTGATTTTCTACCATTGCAATGAAAGTTTTTAAGGTTTGCAATGCATTACTTTTAGAACTTAGAAAATGAGTCCAAGTTGATCTGCTAAAGTCATCCACAATGGTGATGAAATACTTAAAATTGTTGTAAGTTGTTGTGTGATATGGTTCCCCACATATCAACATGAAGAAGTTCAAAAATGTGTGAAGTTATTGTGGTTCTAGACTTAAAAGGTAGTCTTTCCTGTCTTGCCATGGGACATATAGAACACATGAATGGCTGTTTAGAAAAGAATTTGACAGGGATGGTAGAAATACCCTTCATCTTGACAAAAGGTACATGCCCCAGCCTATTATGCCACATAATGTTTACATCATTTCTAGTGCATGTATGAGAATCATCAGTTGAGAAATAGGATCAGACACATAGTCATAAGATTGTGAAAAAACACCTAATGAAGGATTCTTAACAGTCAAACAAGATTTATTTAAAGGAATACATTGTTTAGAACAAGGAATTTTGTCTTCACAAGTAGTACATTTGTTGTAGGAAGGTAAACTATTACATGGACAAGAAGTGAAGGATTTCTTCAAGCAATTTGAACATAGAAAAATAGAGACCATCACTAGCATTACCAATGACCAGAGGCCTCTTCATTGAAGGGGTCTGCATAAAACAAGAAGTTTTGTTAAAACTAACTGTGCAATTTGAATGTACAGACATAGTATGTATAGAGATAAGATTGTTTGAAAGATGGCACAAACAAGACTTTTTCTAAACTGATCATAGGTCCTAATGTTACACTACCAATTTGAGTCACCTTAACCTTATAGCCATTAGGTAACTCAACTAACAATGGATAAGGAAAGAAGGTAATGTTGTGTAAAAGAGATATATTGAAGGTCATGTGGTTTGAGGCTCCTGAATCCAAAATCCATGAGTCAGATCTGTTTTTGAAACATTTGCATGATTGTTTACCAAAATCTATTGAAGAGGTACAAATTATAATACCTGCAAAGTCAGTTGGTCCATTAGCAAGAGCTGAGCTCATAGTGGATCCCTCATTTTCATTTTCTTGTTGGAAGTTCTTAAGAATGTTCTGTAGATGACCATATTAATCTTGGTGAGAATTACATTGTATATGTAATTCCTCATTCTGATTTGTAACTGGTTCTTTTCCATGAGCCAAATTTTGTGCAAAATGAACATTTGCTACTGTCTTGTATCCAGTTTTTTTTACTCTAAGGAGGCTTTGGAGGAGCTCTGGAATTATTTGAGAGGGCTTTGGAGGAGCTCTAGAGTTCTGAGGTGGATTCGAACCAGATGGGATAGCCATGGAGTTTATAACATTTTTCCATGATATGACTTGTTCTCTTACAGTAGTTACAAAACCTATCTTTGTATGAAGGATTACGTGATTGAGTTGGTGATAGATCTGTTCTGTAGGACTGAGAAGGTCTTCCAGATCCAACATGTAATGCACTCGACTCCACATTGAAGTGATTAGATGGTTTAATTTCCTTTGGTGCTCATCTTGAACCAAAAGAGAGAAAGCTTGTGCTATAGAGGGTAATGGATTTATCATGATTATACCACCACGTATCACACTATAAATGTCATTCAAACCCATAAGAAAATGAATTAACCTTTGATCTTGTTCAGCTTTATAAACGAGATCCTTTTCTCCACAGATACAGGTACAACTACATTTAGCTGTGATACTCAAAGTACTAAGTTCTTCCCATAATTTTTCAATTTGGTGTAATACCCTGTAATGTCAAGAGATCCCTGAGATAGATCATTAATTTCCCTCTGAATTTTATGCAATTTTGCACCGTTAGTCTGTTCATAACGATTTTTGAGCTCCCTCCATAATTTTGCAGAACTCATAATGAATTCAACAATGTCTGCAATTTCCTTTGACAGTGAATTCAGAATCCAGGATGTCACAATATCATAGCATCGTTCCCATTGACGATATGAAGGATGATTGGATTGAGGGCTTGGGCAATCACCATTGATGAATTCTAATTTGTTTTTGACTGATAGTGACCTCAAAACACTAGATTGCCATGAACGATAACCAATTTCGGTAAACTGCACTGGTACGAGCATGGCTCTGGGATTATCATAAGGATGCATGTATAGAGGACTATTGAGATCAATTGAAAAAGATGTTGAACCACTAGATTGATTGGTGGAATCACCAGATTGGCTAGAATTTGGATCAGTTTCCATAGATCCAGAAGAAGAAGAAGATGGACAAATCGCAAAGAGAAGAAGAAGTAGAAAACGCGTACGAAAAAACAAATCGTAATCCTCAGAGTCGAACTTGCTCTGATACCATGAGAAAACTGTGAATTGCCAGCACTGTGAGCTTCAGTAAGCTCAACAATGGAAGCTACTGACAATGATAACCATCCGAGAGAGAAGAACAGAGTTATTAATTTGTGAAGTGTAAAGCTTGTGTATTCAACTGTATCAATGAGTACTTATACAAAACTAGAAGTAGAAAATATGTGATCTAATCTTTGTACAATATGGACTAACTAACTCTATAACAAATTAACTAACTTTCTTAACTAAGAAATGAGTAACTAACTAAAAATGAACTGTACAATATTTTAACAGTTTCGGTTATATTCGAATCACACTTGACAAGAGATTTTTTTTCATATTTAAAATTTAAATTCAAGATCTCTGATTGAGAGTGAAACACACTCATCATGCACCACACTTTGTAAACATTCTTTAATTTACTTTTTATTATGATATTTAATCCATAATTTCCAAAATCGAAATGACTTAAAAGTCACAGAGATTCCCAAATAGAAAAAAAAATTGTCATAATATTGACAGTCTTATTACTTAGATATAAGAAAAAACAAGGGATAATGCCCAAGTACCCCCTCAACCTATACCCGAAATCTCAGAGACACACTTATACTATACTAAGGTCCTATTACCACCCTCAACTTATTTTATTAATAACTTTTTACCCCTTTTTAGCTTACGTGGCACTATCTTGTGGGCTCAACGATGGTTGACTTTTTTTTCCGAACTAGTGCCATGTAGGCTAAAAAGGGGTAGAAAATTACATATAAAATAAGTTCAGGGGGGTAATAGGACCTTAGTATAGTATAAGTGTGTCTCTGAGATTTCGGGCATTGGTTGAGGGGATACTTGGGTATTTTCCCAAAAAACAACTAAGCTGATAAGGTTATTTATTTATATTATATATAAATATTAAAAAATTTTTTAATTAATTATCGGAAAAAATATATTTGAAAAAATCTATTTATTTGAACATACCCCTAATATTATAAATCACACAATTTTCCATTCTCTCTGACAATTTACCACATGGTCATTATAGATTCATATTTTCCAGAATAATTATACTTTTTTGCCACTACAATAATGCTACATTGTCTTATTGTCTCATCAAAATCCCATATATCGCTAGTTATTATTTTCCCTACGAAAGGGCATTATTACTCCGATTTTATTTTTTTGATGTGGTATATATTTGGAATTTTGGTGCTTATCAGAAAAAAATAAAATAATGGCCAATAATACATATCTTTATTTAACTCGTTAAGTTCATTATTTAATAATAATGAGCTATGAGCTAAGTAAGCGCTAAAAAGAGTTAAAGACTATTGTACGAAGCAATAAAGCTTCGATGATTCACATGACCCTAGAGATGTTAACGTGTTGTAGGTTTCGAATTTGAAAATAAAAAAATTTACGCTATAAAGATATCGATATATTGCTTTTTAAATTGTGTCAAAATTATTATTTATGAATAATAAAAATATAAGATTGACGTCCCAATTATATATCTATATATATCGTCTAAGACATAATTGTTATTCTTTATTTGGTCTAAAAAAGACAAGAATTTGGTGAACATTCACATACATGCACAAGAAAGCAAGAGGCAATATTTTCAACAACTTAGAATTGTAATAATTTTTATGTAAGACGTATTCCAAGGGCAAATAATGATTATGGATTGTGTAAAATTTGGTCGATATAGGGAAATGTCATTTCACAAATCTTGTCAACATAACTTTATCCTTGTAATGAGTTTATGAAATTTTAGGATCTATTTGGATATTTATCCTTATAATGAGTTCAAATGATTCAAATTCAGAATGGTAAAAGTGTTCAATAAATAGTATATTTAGTTAAGATGTTTAAATGAATAATTGAAACAAATTTGAGTAGCCACATATAACTTTGACTTCTGTTTATACTACGGTTACAAACTTTCAAATGCGTTAAAGTGTTACGAAGAATCAATAATCTTTAATATAATCTTTATGACAACATATGACCCAATCTTCTCATGTTAAGCATGAAATTTCATTATACATATTTATCGTATAATTTATTTTTATCAATTAAAATAAATAAATAATAAATTTATCCACTATTCCGGTAAAAAAATTATTTCTCCTTTTAAATTTTGTATCAATCAACTTAATATAATGAAATGAGAAACTATATATGACATCTTTTATGGGGGAAATACAAATACCACCGCCAAAACCAAAAAGAAAAAGAAAAAGAATATTTCAAGTCCCAAGGAATATTCCACTTCGTGAATTTTTTTCGGAAAAAATTTATGAACATCGAATATTTATATCAACTTAATATAATTTCTATTGTTATGTAATTTAATGAAGGAAAAAGAACAATAAATTTCAACACATAACATACGTATATTGACTTGGTATAAATACTTGGATGAGTTTTCTTTTCCTATGAAATATTCTGCTAAGATAATATGTTTCAAATAAAATGTTTCTTTGATTATGGTATAAATTGTATTAGAATCACTTATTAATCGATAATAAATTACTTGTATCACAAGATAGACTAATAAATAATAACATAGAGATAAATTATTGAATAGTAAATAATTTAAAATAACAAAAATATTCCCAAAGTTCTCAAACTCTTTTCTATTAAATAAAAAAAAGTGATATATATATATATATATATATATAATATATATATATATAATATTCTTCTTAATAGTATATGATATTCCGTTAAATAAAGTGGAGAACGTATACGATTTTACAAGAAAATAACTTCTTTTAAGGAATCATATAATATATGTCATCTTTAATTAATTAGTATTTTTTAGACCAAATTCAAAAATGAGATATACCAAAAAAGCATTTCGAATACAAATAAAAAACATAAATTCATAAGGTATTAAGTCCTAAAAAATTGAAAGGTAAATTGGAGCATAAAAGCATATTTCCAGGCATTAAATTTTGATTTTGATTTTTAACATACGTTTTATTTTTATTATTGAAAGTTGGTAATAAAAATGAAGCTTTTTACTTATAATTTGTGTAAAGCAGAATACTTTTACTAGTGAAAATCAATATTGATATTTGATAATATCGAAATTTTACATATTTATAAATTCAAAAATATAATACCATACTTTTTAATGTGAAAAAAAGTCTTTTCTTGTATAACATCATTATAAAGTATATTTAGTTCTGATTTAACTCAACGCTAATCGCATTAAATGTATTTCGTTATTCTTATGATCTAGAATATAAAAACTTAATTTTATTTATTTATTTATCTTACATTATTTAATTTAATGATTACTTTTTTCTAGTACAAAACTCATAAGCACAAGAGGTGCAATGATAACAATTGTAGAGATATAAAAGTGAATTACTAGCCAATCAAATGAAGTTGATATTGACCCAATGTTAAAACTAATTAATGAGACAAGAAATTAAACTATCTAAAAGCATTATTGTTCAATGAAGGTTAAGTTAATTGTGTTTCATGAATGAATATGATGACATTTTTGCTAACCAAAGTTAACATAGATTAATGTGTGCAATTGAAGAGAGATCATAACAATATTATAGGGTTGTTTGGAACTTGAGAGGAGCATTAACTAATCTTGTGTGGTGTTTGTTGGAATTAATAATAATAGTAAGATTATAAAAAAGTAACATTAATTTATCAAAAAGTATAGAGGAAAAAGGCAAGTAGCTTTTAAATAGCAGCCAAAAAGTCAAATAGGCCCCTAATCTTTCATCTCATCATCATCATGATATCTTCAGGGGTATAGATTTGCAACCAAGATTCATTATCATTGCTCTTGATTTTTTGAGCTTTTTTTTTTTTAAAATCCATAATAAACAAACATATCATACTCATACTCTAGGTTTATGTACTACTTACATACTAACAATTCCTAATATACATATGTATTCTCCATACAATTTTAAGGTTGACAAGTCAATCTGAACGTATCTTAATTATTTTATAACAGATGGAACTAAGTGGTGTTACTCAATACCATTTGATCATAGTTGTTTGAATAAGCTTTTGAAAGCTTATTAGTTTGTATTAATGAACAATCTAGTTAAGAGATTAGTAGTTATTGCAATCACTTATCGATATTAACCTTCTAAAGTAGAAAATGTGTAATTTACCTCTAATATATGTACACTACACAATTTCTAGTTTAATCGATAAACATATTATTTATTTATTTTTATTAAGATTAAAATGTACAACTTTAATTATTAAAATATGTATTAAGATTTAACTATTTGAATTAAAATACAAATCACACTAATGATTTTTTTGAAAATACACTATAATTAGTACATAGTGTTTGAACTTGTCCTCCCTTTCCCTTTTTGAGACCATAGGCCTATCATGAATTAACACCTTTTTCACTCCACTTTGTATCAAGTTTCTGTTTCATTATTTTGTACTCATCTCCTTGCCCTTTTATCATTGGATCCATTGCTAAAGATTTCATTCTTGTAATAATATATAAAGGAAAAAAGAATAATGAAAATTTATGAAATGAGTGCATGATACTTGAATGCAACAAATTTAAAAAGTCATTCAACTTTTTGGACAAAAAAGGCAAAGAAAGTAACAAATAGAGAGCATTAAGACATGTAAAAGCTCCCATGTTCTCACCCCCACCTCTCCTTACTGTTTTGATTTGGTTGACATTTGGGCACATGGATTTACCGTTGCTTTTTTGGTTAAAGTTGCAACATGCAGTACAACTTAAAGCTAATTGACTTTGTTTTTTTTGTTTAGAAATGCAAATCTTAAGTTTAAGTGGTAGTAACTAGTACTAATAACAAAATGTACAACACTTAACATATGTTTGGACATAAAGAAATGTGATATGTATCAATACAGGTTTGTCGTGGAGTATTAAGTACTTCTACATTCTTATCAAGAAGTCTCGAGTTTAGGTCTGTATGGATGGATAATCTTCTTCGTTAGGGAGTACAGACTTTCTAACACAAATTTAAATTTTAATTGTGTTCCAATATAGATACGGAATATCAAGTAAAAAGCGAAAATAAAAAAAGAAATGTGATATATATATGACTAGAAAGTATTTAAAATTTGGATTATATGTTCGAACATGTATTTAGCTTCTCATGACCTAATCTTTGTAATTGATTTATACTGTAGTCCATTTTCTTTAAATTATTACAATAATACAAGTTCCTATTTTCAATTTTATTTTACATAATGTTGAACTTTCATATTACATTGTTCATGCATGTTCGAAAATCCTTGAAATGTGCGGTGGAGTAAGTCATCTCACATTGGTAGAGTGAATCACCATTATATTTCTTTATGTATAATTTTTAAATAATTCTTACATCATGAATTAACTTTTCGATTGGCTCTAATATCACTTTCTTACCGTATCTAGTTGTATACGCGCATGGACGAAGCTATGGTATCACAAAGGGTTTATTTAAACTCCGATCCCTTCATCAAAAAATCATATAAAAATAGAAGTCGTTGAATCCCCGACTTCTTTCTACATTTAACTTTATAATTTTTTAAATTCTTTTGGTGAAAATTCTGATTCCGCTAATATTCTAGTTATTTGGTTCTTTTAACCTAAACTATACCTATAAAGATGACCTTTCTTATTTCCTTTGGTGTAGTGTCACCAAATATTAGTCCTTTTCTTTCCTCTTATAAGAATTCAAACTGCCTAGTTTTTCTATCTTACACCTTCTTCTTCATCCTTCACACACACTGAGAGAGAGAGAGAGAAAGAGAGATCTAGAGAGAGAAACAAAAAAAAAAAAAGAAACAATGTTTAGCCAAAGCTTGTTTGAGGATCATCAAGATATGTCAACACAACTAGGATTTTTCTCTTTTCCTCCAAATTGCAACAATATGGGCATAAGTAGTACTGCAAGTTCTACTCTACCATTTATTGGATACAACCAAAATACTCTAAAAACCCTCACTATGATCCCTCCCTCTTTTGATCATAATTCCTTAAATATTGAATCTACACATGATCCAAGGCACAAAGAGGACCTTACTACTTCTATTTTTCAAGGATCCCATCTTCTTTCCTTGCAAAAATTCAATACAAATACATGGTAATCATTAATATTTCTTCTCTTTAGCCTCTCTATTGTTCGAACTCTTCAAAAATATTGTCAAATTATCCAAAAATCGTCTATTTTGAAGGATCTAACATGTATTTAGCCTCTATATAGTTCAAACTCTTCAAAAATGTCGATAAGTACATGTAGTATCCTCCAAAACAGTACATTAGATTCCCTTAAAGTCGTATATTTTTGAAGGATCCAACAAGGATGTCTGAACAACATAGCTTAACCTCTATGTTATTCAAACTCTTCTACAGGTGCATATAGAATCGGATTCAAATTCGATTCGGGTGCCACATGTCTAAATAAAATAACATAGCTTAACCTTGATTATTTTTCAATTATTTTTTCTTATAATATGCATTATAGTTAGTTGTTATGACTAATTAGTATGTGTATGATGTATTTAAGGGCATGGGGAGAAGTGAATGAGAGGAGCGATATTATTAAGAGATCAAAGGAATTTGATCTTGATCATCATAATTTAGGGGTTTCATCAATTAAGATGAAGAAGATCAAATCATCAAGAAGAAAAGTAAGAGAACCAAGATTTTGTTTCAAAACTATGAGTGATGTGGATGTGTTGGATGATGGTTATAAATGGAGAAAATATGGACAAAAAGTTGTCAAAAATACCCAACATCCCAGGTACTTCTTTTTTCCATTATAATTATGCTTTTTGTTTTCCATTCTAATTATATTTATTCTTTATTTAACAATCTTCCTTCATTTTCATTGATAAAATGGTCTGCCTCTCATTTTTATTATTATTATTTTTAAAGGTTGAATCTCAGACTTTATTGGTTTGATACTAACATTAGGTGTTTGATACTATTGTTGCTTGTATTATGTATATATATGTATGCAAGGTAATTTCTTAGTGAGAGGGTTAAAGTAAATGTTATTATTAACCTCAAAAGACAAAAAAATAAAAATGATTGAATAATATTTGTAACTATTGGTACTCATGAAATGATAGCCTTTTTGGGCGTGTTACAGATTTTAAATCAGATCATCTTTTAATTAGGAATTATTATTTGAAAAATGATTGCAAAATTACTTGTTAAAAGTAAAAAGAGATTGATGAATCACATCATGATTAAGTGGTTAATAAATACTTGGAACAACTTATTATCAAGATTTGGTAGTGTTAATATTTGAAAGAACCATGCATTATATATGTTATACTAGATGAAAACCCTAATTAAGGCCCATAAGTTAATAAAGAAAAAAAAAACAAAAATAATGATAACTTTTACTACATCTTTAATTATATGTTTGACATGGGGAGGATCCCATCTTTAGGTTAATAGTAAATTGAAACTTTTATTGTTGAATGATTACTACTATAGAGCTTTTCTTTAGGAGTTTACTTTGTTATATTGTTGTCTCCTTCGTTTAGTTCAAATTTCATCTGACGCTAGTTTAGAGTAATTTTTTTTAAAATAACTTTAATCAAGGGTATTCAATTGATGATCATCGTTTAATTCTTTGTAGTGATCTTTTCAAGTCACTATATATAAATCATTTAGACAAAAGTCCAAAAACGATTTGGGACATATCGATGAAGATATCTTATGGATATGAAATTTTCTAAATCAACAACGAGTTATCTCCTAGTTCGATAGTGTAAAAAATTATTTTTGTAGTATAGTTAGTATATGAAAATTAAACTCATTTTAATTTAACAAAAAAGTGTAATAACTTTTGATCACAAGGGAGCCCACTGTTGTTAAAGGCACTGGCACTAGTGATAATGAATCCAGCAATTGCCAGTTTGCAATTTGCTGCTCTATGTATGTAACACTATTTCATTTCCATTTCCTCAAAAAGAATAAAAAAAATTAACCTTTTTATTGTACTAGGTAAAGTACCCCCACATTGTCCTACAAACAGCTATATATTGCATTACATATATCAAAATGTTTTAAAATTAGGGAACTATACATTGCTTTAATTGTTTTAACAAAAAAAAGTACATTATTTGCAACATTTACTAGAATTTTTAGTGTTTGTTTTGTTCTTCATTTTTAGTATTTTTATGTTTTATTGTAAATAAATTGTGGATAAATTTGATGCAGATACGCGTGTTGTCCTATACTGAACAAATGAAATAATTATAGTCACTGTCCCAAAATCTAATTAGAATATACTATATATTATATATATATGCATATATATAGTATAGACTAGGGACTCTTTGCAGGTTTTGGCAGTTGTCACAACAAAGGCTAAATTAAAAGAAAATACTGTTCAAAGATGAGAAAATGGACATGAAAGAACATAAAAAAACTAATGATATTTCCTGTCTATGCCTGCCTATTTTCATTATTTCCAATAAGTTTGTGTTACAACATTTTCAGTCAAATCTGACAATATTTGAACCATCTTGGTTATGCTATTCGATCAGCCTTTGGTACCTCAATTATTTTAATTTATTTAGATGAAAAAACAATCGTTAAAATATCTTTTTTTAGCAATTATATGTTTGTTAAGGTTATTTGTTTATGGTACGATTGACAAAGCCACAATCGAGAAGACAAAGATAAAATTAAGATTTAAAGTTTATGAATTCTGAACAAGCATCAATCTCATAGCTCTTTTAAATTTTTTTTACATGTTTAATATGTTTTTATCACGTAAAAGCTAACGAATTCATCTCAACCCTACTCTACCTCAACCCTTAAATTGTAATGTGCTAATTGCAAATAATGTACAAACAAATTTCTTTTGTTTTTGTATAAGCTTATGAAGGTCGTTATATTAGTAAAGATAAGTTCGAAAATTCTTGACTCCGTCATATATTTGTCTTGCAGGAGCTATTATCGATGTACACAAGATAATTGTAGAGTTAAGAAACGTGTGGAAAGATTAGCAGAAGATCCAAGAATGGTGATTACAACATACGAAGGTAGACATGTTCATTCTCCATCACAAGATGAAGAGGATTCACAAGCTTCATCACAACTTAATAATCTCTTGTGGTAGTTTTAAGAAAAAATATGGCTAAGTTTGTTTTTTGATAATCGAGAAATTCGTCTGCGGCCTGTCCTTTGAACCGATCACAGCCTCCTAAACTCAATGGATAAAGGTCCGCCTATGGCTAAGTCTTTTTATATAATGTATACTCAATTTCAATATTAACCCTCTTTGATTTTTCATGTAATGGAAATTAGGTTTCATTAATTTCCTAGATTTACTAATGGTGGATGCTTTATTAACTAAAAAGTCCAATATGTAATTTGTTATGTGGACCACTTACTTTGTTGGGCCTCATGCCTCTCACTATATTGTAAGTTTGAAGGCAAAAAAATGAGAACTAAATTTGTGGTCTTATATTTCATATGGTAGATTGTTTTATTTAAGAAATAATGTCATCCTTCATACAAATTTTTATGTAGTTGGTAATTTTGATTAAAAAAAAGTTTCTAAGAAAGGGTAAATTAGCAAAGTGGCCACTCGGGCATTTTCTATACGAGAAAGTTGGCTTAGTTTTATAGGAAAATTGTATATAATAGCAAACTAATAATCTAAAATAAATGGAGTAGCTAGGATTTGATTTAATTGTGCTCCATCGCAAACGTTAGCCAAAGTTTGCCAGGCGCCTCTCTCCCAAAAATCTCGTTCGCCACTCTTTCATTCTCGCTCACCATTCTCGCTTTATACACATAAGTGTATAAATTCTGTTTTTGTTTTGTATAAAGCGAGAGAAAATTGTATATACACATGCAAAAATATATATCTTCGTGTTATACACTTAATCATACAATTGCAGTGAAATACAATTTTTTCTAGCTTTATACAACAGAAGTGTGTATATTGTGTTTCTGTTTTTGTATAAAGCGAGAGAAAAACATATATCTTGTTGCTATACACTTATAATTATGCAATATACATACATTTTAATTCGATTCTATTGTATGCAAAGCAAATTTTATAAACATATTGCAGCGAAATAGGCAGCGAACTATACTGTGCATTATACAATTGCAGTGAAATAGGATAGCGAATTATACAATTGCAGCGAAATAGGCCAGCGAATTATATACAATTTAGGCCAGCGAATTATACAATTGTATATGTATAGCGAATTATACAGTTTTATGTTTGCTATGGAACGCAATTATATAAACTTTGCTATAACATACAAATATGAATTTTTTGTTTGTTATACGTGAAAATTGCCCTTTTATTATGTGAAAATTTTATCATTGACATAAACATTAATTACTGTAAGTATCGACACTATTTTTTATGTTTCAAAGTTTTAACATTAAAAAAATTACTGGCAATAACATTTGTCAAATAAAACAAATGAATGTAAATTATCAGAAAAATTAATAATAGTAATGATAATTTATAATAAGCATAAAACAAGGAGAGTCATAACAAAAAGAATATTTGTTTGCTTTATTTAGCTCAAAACAGTTACTGACATTTTATCTCACCTATTAGTGGAGAAAAAAGAATGGAAATACTTGTACATCATTGCACGTATTTTTAATCGTTTCTGATAAATTTTTTTAAAAAACAATTTGAAACTTATATATATATATATATAATATATATATATATATATATATATATATGACTTTACTTTTTTGAAAAATATGATTTTTTATATGTATAGTATATTTTTTTTTAACTAACGGTAATATGAATATTATGTGCATGTAATTAAAGTTCAATAATTATAAAATACTTTTAATATTTTGAAGTACTCTATTTTAATATCTATTTCATACCCCATACTTTATATGCAAGAAAAATATGTGTTGCCAAAATGCATATAAGATTGAAAAACTTCATACAAAAAATAACCACAAGTGATGTATATAGTGTGTATATCATTAGACTTCAATAGTTGAACAAATACAATTCATTTTGTGTATACAATGAGTATAAATTAAAAATTTAAAGGTATACCTAACATAGACATGAAATTGCAATCTTCGTATCATAAGCATACAAACTTATAACTAATATTTTGTGTATATAATTTGTATGTACAACGACTTTATAAAATAGAAACGAAGAACACATTTCAAAAAATCATAATTAATTTAAATCAATAACAAACACAGAAGGCATGTTTCATGTCAAATTCATGGGATAATACTCAATTACCCCCCTACCTATACCCAAAATCCCTGCGACACACCTTATCTTTGATGAGGTCCTATTACCCCCTCCAACTTTTTTTTAAAGTAATTTATTACCACTTGCGTACCTACGTGGCAATAATAATCTGAAAGGTCGATGTGTTTGTTCAACACGCGTCGGGACCCACTTTTTCAGCTTTTGAAAAAGTAACTTTACACTTCCCAAGTTTGAAAAGCTAGCGTTTTATGTTTTTCAAATTAATTTTACCAAAAAGTAGATGAACTAACAAGGAAAGAAAGAGGGAAAGTGCTGCATGTGTGGACGGGATCAATTTCAAAGGATAGAAATTTGATTTCCAACTGAAATTTGATTTTCGATGTTGGATTTTGGTAGTTAATTTTTGGTTGCAGTGCTGCATGTGTGGATCGATTTCAATCGTGAAAGTGTAGGTCAATTTCATTCAGCAAGAATCGTGACTGAGTTGAGTTCAAAGGTTAGTTTTTTCTTCATTTATTTTGTTTTTTGTTATGCTTAGATTTTGTAGTGGTTATGCTTAGATTTTGTAGGGGTTATGATATGTTAAATATTGATTTCGTTTTTGAGTGAAATATAACTTTTAGGGTTTATGTTGTGGTTCTGTTAGATATCAAATTTCTTATTTTTAGGGTTGATGTTATTCATATATTCATACGGTCACCTTTGTTGTTATGGGGTATGTAACTTGTTATTCATACATATATATGAAACGTTTTTGAGTGTGGGTTGGTTAGGTGGTATTATAGTTGTGTGAGTTATGTTGTTATAATATGAAACATGCAAGAAGATAAAGATGACTTGAGTGTTTTTCTGTGTTGTCTTATATTCTGGGTTACAATAAAGTAACTTCATGCTGGGTATTGTGTTGTGTCTGTGTGAGTGTGGGGTTCAAGTTGAATAACATTATCCTAAGAAGAAAATATATGTTGGGTGTTGTGTTGTGTCTGTGTGGGGTTACATACCTAATTGTAAGAAGATAAAGATATGTCGTGTATTGTGTTATTTATGTGGGGTATTGTGTTTTGTATGTGTGGGGCTGGGTATGTGTTTTCTTCAACTTGAATTGTTTTTATAACTATTTGGGTATGTGTTTTCTTAGTCAATTATTATATTCTATTAGCAACTTTTACTTAATTATTGTTATGTTTATGCATATAGGTATGAGTGAGTTTACATTCATTACTTTAAAGTTTTATCATGGTGGGGCCTTATTGTATGAAGGTGATAAAGCAAGATATGTGGGTGGGTTAGTGAGTGAATATTATGAAATTGATGTGGATACAATATCATATTTTGAGATTAAAGACTATATTAAAGAACTAGGGTATAGTCCAAATTGTAAATTTAGTGTCCGGCCACCTAATAGTTGCATTTTAGGAGATATTGACAATGATGATATTCTCTTAGCAATGTATAATTGTTTGCAAAGTGGGTCTGTTTTGGAAGTATATGTCCACATGCCTGGTGAGGATTCTGGTGCAACTTTTAATAAATTTGGGACCACTGAGGCTAGTGGATATAATCAAGTAGGGGAGGCTGCTTATAATGGGGTAGATATAACTATAAATACTACCTCAAATATTCCTTCTACTTCAAACCCAACAGCTCCAAATAGTGATCCATCAGATTCTGAAGATAGTGAATACTCTGTAAAAGTATCTGATGAGTCAACTGAAGAGAGTGATGATTCTGAAGATAGTGAAATACTTGAAGATGATCAATATGGAAGTGATGTTCATGAGGAGTTAATTCAATTGAGGGCTGTGAAAAGATCTTTTCTGAGGAGGAGAAAAAGAAGGGAAAGAATTCCTGCAGATACTGAAGAAGTAGCATGTGGTAATGCTGGAGCAGATCTTGGGTTTGATGAGACAGTTATCAATAGATGTACTTTAGAACGAAGGTTGGGGGGTGATGAACCATATTATGCAAGTTCTGATGCTTGTAGTTTTGAAACTGACACAGATGATAGTTGTCTAGAGGAAGGTGAAAAAATGAAGTTGAAACTGCCTAACACAAAAAGGAAAAAACATACCATAGAGAGAGTCAGATTTGATCCCAACATTAAGAAGATTGTGTGGCAATTGGGTATGGTTTTTGAAAGTGTAAAAGAGTTTAGATTGGCAGTCACTAAGTATGCAATTCAGAGAGGGGTTCAGATTGAAAAGTGTGTGAATGAGTCAAATAGAGTAAGGGTGAGATGTTGCAAGGTAAATTGCAAATGGTTGTTATATGCAAGTTTGGACAAGAAGACTAATAACTTTGTTATTAAGACTTACATGCCAGTCCATTCATGTCAAAAGGCTACTAAGAATTATTTGTGCAACTCTAGATTCATTGCTACTGTTTTTAAAAAGAAAGTTATTGAACAACCAAATATCAGAGTGTTCAAGCTGCAAGAGTGTCACGACCCAAAACGAGCCGCGAGTGGCACCCACATTTATCCTCCTATGTGAGCGAATCAACCAATCTAAACCCCAATCATTTACCAATATTTCAACCTTAATGAACAAAATATAATGCGGAAGACTTAAAACTCATTAATATAACCAATAAACAACTTCTAAAATTTAATACTTATTATTCCCAAAATCTGGAAGTCATCACCACAAGAACATCTATCCTCAAATTACTAAATCTAAGAGTATTTAAGAAACTAAATTAAGTAAAAAGAAATGGTCCATGTCCGAACTTCAAGACATCAAGACGTGAAGGAGAGAATCCAGTCTGAGCTAGGAACAATAGCTCACCCTGAAATCTGATATGCTGAAGACTGGCTAGAGTTGCGGACGAGTCGAAGTCGATGGCACATTTGTTGCACTCCACAATAACAAAGAAAACAATTTACAAGTAGGGGTCAGTACAAGGAACACGTACTGAGTAGGTATCATCGGCCAACGCAGAATAGAAAGCAATATATGTTGAACAATAACATAAAATTAACCACAATACTTAACAGGTGACAATCAACAAGTCAAGATTCATTTGCAACAACACCAAACACCTCTATGAGGACTCAAGCCTCCCCACCATACTCATTTGGGAAATAGTTCTTTAAATTTGAGTATAATAACATAATTCAAGATTCATTCTCTTTATTATCCTGGTGTCGGAACGTGACACTCCGATCCCCTCAATATTTCTCTTTATTATCCTGGTGTCGGAACGTGACACTCCGATCCTCTACTATCCTGGTGTCGGAACGTGACACTTCGATCCTCTACTATCCTGGTGTCGGAACGTGACACTCCGATCCTCTACTATCCTGGTGTCGGAACGTGACACTCCGATCCCCTAACACTACGTGTCGGTTCGTGACACCCGATCCCCTAATCTCATTATTTTCCAGTTCATCAACCTTCCTTTATGTCAAGACATCATCATTAATAGAGAGGTTTTAAGGTTTAAGATTCAACAGCTTCATCATGCTAATTCATCACAATTATATAATCACATCATGCAACCACACAATTAAGCATATATAAGACTTTACAATACTACCCAATACATATCAATCGCTATTTAGAGTTTACTATGAAATAACATAAACCATAACCTACCTCCACCGAAGAATTCGTGATCACGCAAGATACTCCTCTAAGTCTTTGCTTTTCTCTTCGTTCTCTCTTCTCTCGCTCGTTCGTTCTCCCTTTCTCTCTCTGTTCTTTCTATTTTTCTTATTCAAACCCTTTTTATTTTACCCTAATTGTCATATAATTAAGTATAAAAGATGATAAAAATAACCCACTATTTATTTCAAGGTTATCTCCTTTAACCCACAAGTA
>JAKWJD010001758.1:49908340-50223618 GCA_027705065.1 Solanum peruvianum | reverse complement strand
TATTTATTGATATTTGGTGGCAGAAAAATGTTACTTTACATACCAAATATCTAAAAGAGCGGTATGGCATTATGTATGTTACTTGAACTTTTCAAAAATATCGATGGATATATGTACTGAATTTTTTCAAAGTAACACATTTTTGAAGGATCTGACATGATAGTTGTAATATTTTTTTTTAAGAATTTGAATAATCTAGAATTTTAGTATATTTTAAGTTGCTACAACATATTTCAATTTATTTTCTTAGATTACATATTTTGACTTTTATTAAATGATTAACTATAATTATTATTTAAGTTAAACCAAAAAAAATAAAAGAAAATTCTCAGAGTTAGGAAGGTGGCAAGAAAAAGAGACTAAAAGGCCCTACAAAACCTGTAGTTGAATGAAGGATATGATGTCTTAACTGCACACATGCAGAACAAGAGACATGCATTGACATGCTACAATTTTTTAGGAGCTTAATATATAGCCAACATTTGAACTAAGTTATGTTTTAATCCTGGTTGTCTCGACTCCTAAGAAATATTTAAATGTTGAGAAAACTTTTACGTGTGCTTTCAAGTGTTCATTAGATAAAAAAAGTTAATTTCACCCATTGTGGTATGCAGGGGCGGACCTAGAATATGTCGACTCTTAGCAAAAAATTACGTTGTATATTTAAGGTATTTTAAAGAAATTTTATGCTTATATGTTGATTTTGAACCTCTTTAATATAAGATTAGAGGTCGGCTTAGTCGTTTAGGGGTTCAAATCACTACTCTTTTTTTTTTTAAATCCCATTAATAAAAATCATGAATCCGTCACTAATGATATGGGGTTAGGCAATAACCCTACATGTATATTAGCAATCAAAAGGAGAATGCATGGAGTGTAGGAATAACAATTCCATCCACCACAAGCTTAAGTAGAGAATGTTTGAAAAATTTATGGCTTATTGAGGTGAATGTGTATGTATAATTAAAGGAGATAACATATGTTATATGGTAAAATTGATTATCTAACAGACGAATGAGATTATATATACGAAAATTAAAACACTTAATATCAAAAATTGAGATGTTACTAGAACAAATCTTAATTCAAATATCTAAATGAAATATCTAGACAAGTTTAACATGTTCATCACTATGTATTGAGTCATTGTTAAAAGTAAAGACTCTTTGTACCAATTTTATAAGACACCATTTACAATTTGTGATACAAAATGAATTTTAGACCTATAAATCATCGTATTAAAAATAAAATATCATTCTTTTATGGGAAGAGGGTCAAAAACTCGGGTTATAGTTTGACTCAAAATTATTATTTTCGTCACTATTTTAATTCAAAAAATATTTTTTATTGATGTTTAATTGGTCAAACATACTCATTAAAAGTTTAAGGGTATGTTTGACCCTTTTTTCCTATCTTTTATAGACATATCAAGAAAGAAAAATATGTGACATAAATTGATACGAAAAATTCATAATAAGATGCAAGAAAAAGAGGAAAGACATGAAAATTGATTGAAGAAAGGGCCAAAAATAGTGTCAACTTAGTCACCATCAATGAGGTCAGAAGTGTAACAGTAGCTTTTAAGGATTAGATAGATGTGAATCTAATGCTAGTGTATCTCCTCAATTCTCAACAAATAAAAAAGAAGCAAAAAGCTAAAAGTGGCAAAAACAAACTCATACACTATTTATATACAACACTGTTACATGTTTTAAAAAAGAAAAACAACCTTCCTTTTATGTATAATAACACAAGATTTTATGGATGGGAACTAGTGGTACATACAATAATTGGGGGCTAAAAATTACACTTTGCATATGATGATTTTGGAAAATTTGTGAGCTTTCAATAAACTCTTCATTTAGTGCATTCAAAGGTGTTTGCTTAGCTCATTGCCTTCTTTTATACTTCCATTTATCCCCATTTCTATCCCTCCTTCAACTCCACTAAAATTAACATCATCAGCTCCGATTGTAGATGTCGAATCCATGCCTGACCCTGCTTGAATCTCCTTAAACATAGCCATAACTTGTATCATTGTGGGACGTTTCCAATGTCGATCATCTAAGCAAGCACAAGCTACCTTTAAGTGTTGTAGAAGTTCAATCTCAATGCTTGCATCCTCTTTCAATAGCTCTCGATCAAAGACATCTGTTATTTTTCCTTTAGCGTGCAGCTTTACCCATCCGACAAGATTGTTGTCACCAAAATCAGCTGAATCTGTTGGCTGTTTGCCGGTTAGAAGCTCAAGTAATACGACACCATAACTATAAACGTCTCCTTTTGTAGAACATCTAAAGCTTTGGTAATATTCAGGAGGCACGTATCCTGGAGTGCCGGCAAGAGTGCTGACACTCAAATGAGTGTCCATAGCACTCATTAACCTTGCCATTCCGAAATCAGATACTCTGGCTTCCAAATTTTCATCAAGCAAGACATTACTTGATTTCATGTCCCGGTGAATGATGTGTGGAATGCAGTTATGGTGTAGGAAAGCCAAACCTCTCGCAGCTCCAATGGCGATTTTCCTTCTTGCAGGCCAATTCAGCTTGATCCCAGTTTTCTTCCGATCATGCAGGACATCTTCAAGACTTCCATACTTCATGTATTCGTAAACCAGTAGTCTTTCTTCCCCTACTTTGCAGTAGCCCAAAAGAGGGACAAGGTTGCGGTGCTTGATCTTCCCTATGGTTTCCATTTCAGCAGTGAATTCTCGATCACCCTGTCCACTGACGTGTATCAATTTCTTAATAGCTACAACACTCCCATCCTTCAACTGAGCTTTGTAGACATCACCAAAACCACCAGAGCCTACAAGACTGTCGTTGTGGAAACCATTGGTGGCTTCGAGAAGATCAGCAAATGTGAGCTTCCTGAGAGGCTTCTCAAATGCTGCAAGGTTGATGCTTAACGCCTCACGAGCACTCGTAAACTTCCAGGCACTGTTGGCAGTTGCAGAATGTGAATGACCATCCATATAAGCTTCAAGAGCAGCCTCCTTCTTCCTCCTCCTCTTCTTCGTCTCTATGGCAACAATAATCAAACCAAAGATACAAAAGAGGGAAAATAACAAACCCATGGCCACACTCCCTGCCAACGATGCTTGTCTGCGGTGAGACTTCTGATGCTGATTTGCATCGGATTTCGGCCCCGAGCTACAAGGTATGGGGAGAGGATACCCACAGAGGGAATTATTCGCAAACCTATAATCAGGGAATGTGTCAAATGGTGCAGATTCAGGAATCATTCCACTGAGATTATTGTTTGACAGGTCAATCTCTCCAAGCAATGTAAGACTGGTGAGGGAATTCGGGATCGTGCCATTGAACCTATTATATGACAAATCAAGAATTGCAACATTCTTCAAGCCTCCAAGTTGTTGAGGAATCATACCAGACAGATCATTATGCCCCAAATTCAATATAGACAGATAGTACATTGCCCCTAATTCCTTTGGGATACTACCTTCCAACTTATTATAAGATAAATCAAGAAATATCATAGAGCCATTGTGGTTAAATGTTGGCTGAGTGATACCTCTATAAACTCTTGTGAAATTGCAAGGATGCCTTGTTGAGATTCTATCCAGCTGTTCCTGTCTAATCCCTCCAAACTCCAGCAAATTCCCTGCTCCATGGCACTCCTTACTCCCATCATTCTTGATATACACGTATCGCTTCCCGGTCAGTAATGCCACTGCAATATTGCCAGATTGCTTGAACAAAGGCGGCGGAATGGATCCATTCAGGAAATTAGTATTGAGATCCAACCATATCAAGCTCTGGCAATTACCCAATTCAGCAGGTATATTCCCTGAGATTGAGTTGTTTCCAAGCTTAAGAATAGCTAGATTTGACAAACGCCCAAGAGAAGCCGGTATCTCACCACTCAATTGGTTATTTGACAATGAAATCCAATTCAACTTGGTACAGTTGCTAAGACTTGCAGGTATTGCTCCAGTTAAGTCATTAAAATCAAGAATCAAATTCTCTAAAGCCTGCAAGTACATCAACTCCTGTGGGATTTCCCCTGAAAGCTGATTCAACCAAAGGATGAGATCCTTCAGCTTTGACAATGACCCCAAACTAGATGGTATACTCCCAGTCAAGTAATTAAAGCTAAGATCAAGTGACACCAGCTGTGAACAGTTGCTTAGACTGTCAGGTATAGGGCCTTTAAACAAGTTATTCTGAAGGTACAGCACTTTCAAGTTATTCATAGGATCTTTGCAAATCCCAGATGGAATAACCCCTGTGAGATTATTAGAACTCATATCCAAAGTCTCCAATTTCAGTAAATTAGAGAAAGAATCAGGCAAACCACCAACAAATTTGTTGAATGATAAGACCATAGTCTTAATATTACTCAACTTGGAGAGAGTATCAACAGGCAGCTTACCAGAGAAATTATTGTAGGAAATATCAACAAGTTCCAAACTTGAACATTCACCAAGGCTCTCAGGAACCATGCCTGAGAAATTATTGTATGACAAGTCCAATTCCACCACAGTTTTGCACAAATCAGCAAGTTGGTTTGGGTACACACCCTGAAAATGATTCCCTCTTAAGTACAAATACTGTAGACTTTCACTTGGTAGCTTAGGGACCAAGCCTACAAACTGGTTATTGGTAAGGTTGAGAAAACTGAGCTTCCCACATGAAGAAAGTGAAGAACCAATATCACCATAAAACTTGTTGGATGACAAATCCAAGTGCTGCAAATTGGAGCAATCTTTGAATGAAGGAAAAACAGTTGAGAAATTATTTGCAGAAAGATCCAAATATGACAAATTCTTGAAGTCTAATTCAGGAATACTTCCAGCTAGCTTGTTACCCTTGATAGAAAAGAACTCAAGTTCAACAAACCCCACAGATGAAACCCATGGAAACAAGTTAAACCCTGAGATATTATTGTAAGAAAGATCAAGAACTTGGAGGCTAAAGGTTGCAGCTTTAAGCATTTCTTTACCAGGAGGGTCCAAGAAATTCTTAGAAAGATTAAGAGACTTAAGGTTTGAACAAACACCAAAGCTAGAGATATCAGAAATAGGTCCTGAAATTGTGTTTTCAGCTAGATCTATGGAGTCTAAAGTAACCCCACATTGGGATTTTGCAGCAGAAGTTAAAGAACCACTAAGATTAGCATTCTTTAACACTAAAGACTCCAAATTAGAAAGGGGAAGCAAATAAGAAGTGACCAAACTGAAATCCACACTTAAAAAAGTGTTACTGAGATCTATAGAAGAAACTCTAGAATTCTTGCATGAAACACCAGTGAAACTACAAGGGTCAGTAGATGACAACCAGTTCTGAAGCAGAGTTGGGGTTGGTGGGAGTGCAGCTTTAAAGGAAAGAAGCTGTTGGGAGTCTTTATAAAGACCATTAACAGAAGCTGCTGGTGAAGCTGGTGGAAGAAAAAAGATAAGAAGAAGAACAAAGAAAAGCTTGTTTAAGCTTAAAGGGTGTTGGTTAAACACAGTTTTGTGAGCTTTCATCTTCAAAGATTGAAACTTTATAGCTTAAATGGTGATTTTCTTGAATCTATAGCTTGAGTTCTTGATGGGGTTCCATATTTTTCTCAAAAAAAAGATAAGTTTTTAACAGACAAATAGAGAAAGGGAGAAGAATAGTAGAATGTGAAGAGAGTCAAAAGGCAGAGTTAGGAAGGTAAGAAGGGTATGTATAGTTGAAATTTTGAGAACACACTCTAATCTCTGGGGTATATGGGGTGTGGGGGTGGGGGTATGAAGGGGGTGTGGGGTGGGGTGGAAATTGGAAGAGGAGAGATAGAAGAGTGGACACAGCTGGTGCACCACATGCCATGTGACCCATATTTTCAGCTCTTCTCTCTGTAATATGTGTTTTTTTTTCTCCTCAAAGTATGATTTGAAGTTTGGTTTTATGTGTCTATATGTGAATGGTCTTCCTTTTTCTTTGTCTAAAATTATCTATATGGGAAACCAAACTTTCAAAATTTGTGAAACCCAAGTCTTTACGTAATTGATAAAATTATTATTATATAATTAGCAAGTTACAAATTCAAATGATCAAAATAATATATCCATTGAAATGCAAACTAAACTAGATTGCGTACTATAAATTCTTGTGTTAAAAAAGTTTCCTAAATCACATACTCTCACATATAACGAAAGTTATAGTGCATCAAAACTGCCCTTTTTATTATCAATAATGTATAAAAGAAATTTTTACTTGATTTCAAATAATAATACTATTGGATAAAATGAGATTATATTACTAAAATATTGGATAATATTTTTATCGTCTTAATTTATTTGACACTTTTTATTTTTTAATTTGTCCTAAAATGATTGTCATTCTTCTATAATTAGAAATAATTTAATTATAAAATTTTGTTTTACTTACATAAAAATCTAAGATTTGTTTTAGACTATAAATTTTTTAAAAAATTATTTACTTTTTAAAATTTATGTCAAATCAAACATTTTAAAAAAATTTGTCAAGTCAAATAATATTAATGTAAATCAGAGGAAAAATTAATTCCACCATATCACATAAATGTTAGTACAATTTAAATTCATTCTACTTTATTTATGATTTACAATTAATGACAGTATTTATTTTACTCTAGAAATACTATAGGAAAAAAACTTATTTCAACTATGTCACATAAGTATGAGTATAATTTATTTCCCTTCTACTTTATCAATAGTTTACATTAATATATATAAGAATATTCAGTTTTTTAGTATAGAAATATTATAGGGAAAACTTTTATTTCAAACATATCACATAAATATTACAATTAACATTTGTCTATTATATGATTACATTAATGGAAGAATATTTCATTATTCATCTATAATCTGTCCTAATTAATTCAGTTTAAAAAAATGACCTCTTTACTTTTTTAATATATTTTAAAAAAATTGATCTCTTTTTTTTAGGTAACATTTTAATTTCAGCTTTCCACGTAACATGTTTAAGGTCACAAGATTGAAAAAAATTGTAAGTTTGACAAAATTTAATTTAGGATCAAAAGATTTAAAAGACTTCTTTATTTTTTTAAATTCCGTCTCAAGTTAAACTATGTCATTTTTTGTGAAATGAAAAGATTAACTAATAACAATATAACTCTAACAAGCTATCAAAGACCTCTATTATTAGATTATTTTTTGAATTTATGCATAGTAAAACTTTAGTACATTGTAACTTAATTTTCCAGTAGATCGTTGAATAGATCTATTTATATTTTTCTAAAAAAAATAAAATTTTCCCTATTTAGGAATTTTGTGTTTTTAAAAACCTGTTTGAGGTATTTTGTGTTATTAAAACAAAGTGTTTTGTCTGTATAGGTTTCCGCGTACGTGTGATTAATTAAAGGTAGATCTATCGCTCTTTAATTCATTAATAATAGGAGATTCCATTTGCCTCAATTAAACAAAATTAATTGTCTCTTTTAAGTCCTTATGATGAGGGATTAATTAGTGATTAATAAACTTTTTAATTAAAATAGAAAATGTGATTAAGACCATAAACTGTGATGAGAGAATTGTACAGATATAGATAGGTGGGACCCTTGTGTTCCTGCTACGATGTTTCCCTCTCTAACAGGCATGGCTCTTCAGAAATTGTTCAAATTAATTATTCATTTTTTTTTAAAAAAAATAATGTATTGTACTTGATAATGTAAAAATATTCTTATACTTGTTTCAATTTATTTTACTTTTTATATTGTAGAAATTGAAATTTCGTGAATTACATAAGGCGTGTTTGATTTTAGTTAGGGTTAGTAGACGCTACTCGATGTTATATTCTGATTTGTAATGGTGTAAAGAGTTATATATTTCACTAAGAGATCAAGACATTAAACATTGCCTTTGTCGAATCGATCGTCTGATGTTGCTAGCCATCAATTATATTGCAGGGAGGTTTAAAAATACGTTATTTACGATTCTCGAATCATGAAACAAACAAATTTGTGTCAACATTGTTTAATCAATAAAATTATGTTTTTTTTATATTTATTATTTATTACAGTTTATTTTAAATAACTTTAAAATTTGTTGCAAATGCATATTTTCTTGCTTGCCTTTTAAGAAAAAATTAATTAAAATAATTTATCTGGTTATATGACGTGCGGTAGTATCGAGTCAATACTAATTCAAGCTGCATTGGGGACTATGATTTTAGGATTTAAGCCACATTAAAATCCTAAAAGAATTCTTTCAGATCGCTGTAAAAAAAGACGATCGTTTTACAAGCTAAATTTAACCACGTATTTTACCCCATACAATAAACTAAAAAAATAAGTTGATTTCATTTATTCATTTATTTAGGAGTTACAAGGAAAAATATTGTGAATTTCCATTCTTTTTCGTTTGAGCAATAATTGCAATGGAGTTAATGTGAATTGAAATGGAATTTTCCACAATCTTGCTTGGGGGGTTTATATTCATGATTATTATTTTTTCCACACAATTTTTTTGTGAGTTGGAATTTATGTACTCATAATTAGTTTATATTTTGATAGCTTCCCAACGTGACCAATCTGAGTTTAAAAGGGAAAAAAAATAAAGTAGAAAAGAGAACTTATTATTATGAAAAGGAAAATAGAAAATCTACAATTTAAATTTTCAACAAAAAAATATTAAACCTATTGAAGTGATTACTTTTTTTTTTCTTCATAACTTTTACTTAATGAACAACAATTAACAAAAAAAAAGAAGAAAAAAGCATTAATAGTCTCAATAATAAATAGTTGATAAGTATTATATGTTGATAAATATTTTGAAGTGCTGAAATTAATTTTATAATTACGTAATTCTATAAAAAGTATCAAAACTACGATGACAAATAATTAATGTGTTCGGTAAAAAAAAAAATGTGTTGATAAAATAGTGTACTTAGCTTATATACTTTAGTGGTTGCCAAATATGTAGATAATAAAAAATATTTATATAAGTTAGCTTGATCAGTTTATAAACATAATTAAACACCTTCTAATTTACAAATTTATTTCCTCATATATAATGTTTGTATTAATTTTTAAAATCTAATTATAAAATTCACAAATAAAGATAGAAAAAATATACCACTTAATTATGATTAAGTAATTTATAAATATCTTTCATTTATTACTTAATAAAAATATAAAGGTGTGCACGTAATTTTTTTTGGCCTAAGTCATCTCCAGCCACTCGAAGTTGTCCGCATAATTCATTTAGACACCTCAACTAATCCTTGTGCCAATTGAACACTTTATTTGTTCAAAAGTCATTCCTATTAGACACAAAATGCTGACATGGCAAAAACGTGTAATTCACTTTCCTTGAGCGCGTGAATTTATTAAAAATAATATATTTTTTTCTTAATTTATACCCTTTATACCCCTAAATTAATTTTTTTAAAAAAAAATTATCAAAAAAGAAGAAGAACAGTTCTTCTTCTTCCCTATTCCTATCAACCCCAAACCCAAACCCCATACCCATACACCAATGGTTATCTTCTTCCCCCACCATTCTAATGATTTCAAAATTCTTAGTCTTAGTGTTTATCTTCTTCCCCCACCATTCTAATGGTTTTAAAATTCTTAACATTTTGTTTCATTTATAAATTTTTTCGGAGAGATTTTTTTGCCCATCTTTCTCTACCTAAAAAACGAGATGAAGTAAAAAGTTATAATTAATAAAAAAGCTGATGAAAAAAAAATTGTTGGGTTAAAGATGGAACTGTACAAGGAGGGGAGGGGAGGGTCGCCATTAATGGAGTTAGAGGAAATGTTTGTTTTGGTCCGGTTGAAGGGGCAGGGAAGTGGGTGTTTAAGTTTTGTTATTTTTTTTCATTTTTTTACTTTAAAATAATTTCTTAAATTTTTTACTTTATAATATAATGTTTAAATAATTTTTTGGATTAAAAAATAACACATGTCATTATTTAATTGGTCGAATTGACATGTCAGCGCGAGTGTATTTCACACACCTCTTTTTTTGTTTATTCTCGAAAAAATGTTCAAATGGTTCAAATTCAGAATGATTGAAGTGTTCAATAGGTAGTACGTCTAGTTGAGGTGTCTAAATGAATAATCGGGACAAGTTTGAGTGGCCGCATATGACTTTGGCCTTTTTTTTTTAACCATTTTTGAGGATATGTGGTCCATTATAATTCTTGTTTGGTAATAAGTAGTAAAGTAGCTAATGTGAATGAAATAGAATAAATAAAAATAAAAAAGTTACAATTTTTTTTTTTGTATTTTTAAACTAGACATGTCGTTATTCATGTGGGGGCTATTTTGTCATTTTGATAGTACGAAAGCGGTAAAGAAACAGCCAAAATCATCCCACACGTGCGAACATATACTCATGGACATGTCATTGTTCTTATAAAGCCCTTTTTATCTATTATTTTCCTATTTTGCCCTTCCTGTATCGAATTACCTTTCAAAAAAGAAAAAAAGGAAAAAAATGATATAAATAGATATATGTTTAACATATATTTTTATAAATATTTAGCAACAATTTTTTTACAAAAATCTCCCTTATTTTTAGTCTCTCGATTTGTTGTTAATGTCTCTTTTTCACTATTTTTTTGACCAAGGGTCTTTTAGATACAATTTTTCAATTTTTTTCAAATGTATGAATAAGTTTATATACAATAAAATTATATTGAATTTGTTATTATTGTTTCCCATTTTTGAAAAAAAGGAAAAAAAAAGAAGATATTCTAGTAAATCATACCCAATCATTGAAAATCTTAAATTTTGAAAATTCATTTAGATACTTCGAATTAAATGCAACTTCCACCTCTATTTGTATTTCAATGACCCAATGAAAAATAAATTAAGGTATTTTGAGGATATTTAGAATAATCATGAAATAAAAATCATCAAGATTTTACCTTATGTTTTTATTTATGAAAAAGGAGAAAAATATACTACTAAAGATTATGCTGAAATAATAAATATTTTTTTATTTTTAATTAAAAAAAATCAGATTCTGAACCTTAATGCTAAGTTGTAGAAAAAGCAAATTAAAATAATTATAATCTAAAAGGCAAAAAAGTACATATGCAAAAAACAAATACTATAATGGAAGTATGGCATTTATATAGTTTATAATGATAGAGTTTTGGAATAACAATCATTTCAAATAGAGAAACAAAAAGGCAAATGAATGCCCAAATTTATTTGTTTACATCAAGAAATTAATTTTTTTGTACTTGGACATGGCCACTAGGTACTAGCATGAAGTTTCTAAATGACTTAAAATCATTTATTTGATTAGGAAAAAATAAAAATACTTGTCCATTCAACAAAAGGGATGAACATTAAAATTGATTCATTAAGGTATTTGATTTAAAGTACCAAAGTGATAAAAAGGTTGAAATTTTATTATCATACCCCTATAGAGCTCATCCATATTAAATAATCTTCTACCAAAAAAAAATCATACTAATAAAGAAGTTGATTGCACATTAATGATGGCTAATAGAACTTTCTCCAATTATTAGTAAAAAATAAAAAATGTTGAGAAGAGCAAAAGTTTTTGATTTGTTGAATTTTGATGTATAATTTCTTTATCTCCTATATTAAAGTGACAGATTAAAATTTATAAATAGTTGTCGAAAAAAATTCTAAAAAAATTGAAAAAAAGAATTTAATTATAATAGCAAATTAATATTTATATATATATATATATTTTTTTTAAGTAATGTATTGAATCCGGTCAAAAATAATAGATGTTTGAAATCCACAAGCCTCCATGTTAGGTCCCCCATTGAATTTAAGAAAACTTATTAATGATTGATTAAACTTGATATTATAATAAAATATTTATTGATATCTGCTATATGTATTTTATTTATGTAAATGATAATTGTTTTAAGATAAACAAATAAGTACATATTTTGTACAAATCTTACATAAAAATAAAAGGAAATAATAATCTTTTAATTCTAATTTATGTAAAGTCCATATGAGTTATCTCTAGATTTAATTTGTTGTAAAACTAACAAATCAAAAGACACACACACAAAAAAAAGGTCAAAATTCGAAGTTAGGCTAACTTGGAAACGTAAAGAATAACGTTTTCAATTAGGTGAAAATTGGTCAAAAATGTCTTACAAGTGAAGACCAATACTATAACTTACAAGTGGTTTTTTGAAAATAAAAAAATTGTAATGAATATATCTATGTATTATTTATTTTATGTATGTATTAATTATATAAGATTTTTCTTTATTTTTAATTTTGTATGTTTTATATAAGATTTTTCTTTATTTTTAATTTTTGATTTGGTTTTTGAAGTTCACATTAAAGCTCCGACTAAATTCAAATTGTGCGGCTCATTCGTGACTCAAACCCGAGATCTTCGATTAAGGGTGAAACATTCTCACTATAAATCACAACAAATGTAATAGTTATACAAGAATTAGTTATGCAGTAATAACAAACTATTTATAAGATGTTAGTAAAATACAATTCCAAACTAGTTGCAAGTTTTAATAAACTTTGGACTAGCTTGTGGATTGGAGGCTTTTGTGGAACTATTTACTATAGGCCAGTTCCTCTTAATCACTATTCATTTACGCATTTCGCGTAGAAATTAAGAAATGTAAGTTTGGAATTGAAAGAAAATTTTATGAAATAGAGAGTGGAGATAACAAGCATAAAGAGTTGACATTATAATAAAAATAACTTTTGGCGGTATTAAATATTGACACTAATAAAGAGTGCTAAAGTTTTTACCCGCATTAGTTAAGTGTCATTAGAACCAATGTCGCTAAAGACTTTAAAGACATATACAAAAAGTGACAATTGCCGCTAAAAATACATATTTAGCGACAATTAAAAATTAAATACCGCTAATGGTCATTTTGTTGTAGTGTGAATTCAAATTGAGAAAAGAAAAATTGTGAAGCTGATTTCCTCTGATATAAAATTTAGCTATGGATTTAACGATATTTACGTGTTTCGTCGCTAGAGTTTATTGAATTTTGTTTATAATAAAAGGTAATGTTGATTTTTTTTTCTTTATTACTTCAAAGTTATAGAATTTGCAACGATTTAGTAAAAGATTAGGAGACAAATGTTTGATTTCTACATTTGTTGTCATATATTAGTTATTTAATTACGATCTCAAATCGTTATGATTATCACTTATACCGATTTTCCGATAGGCGAACCAATTTCTTACATTCTAAATTATGCAACATCTAAAGTCAGTTAAAAAGTGAAAGCACACACTACAATATTTTAGGCCTACGGTCACATTAAATCTGGACTACGTTTGTAAAGTGTTGCCTAAAATATTTTTGGCTACGCTTTAAACTGTAGCCAAAATTTTTTACTTTTAGCTACAATAATATTGACAACACTTCAAAAGTGTACTCTTTAATGGTATAAGCTACACTTTATAAGTGTTGTTACAATATAATATAATTGGCAACACCTATTTACAGATATGACCACACTTCTAAAATGTCCTATTTTTATAATTGAAAAAACAACACTTTATAAGTGTTACCCTAAAAATTTTCACTAAAATATTATATTCCCTCCAATGTTTTTAACTTTCCCTTCCATTTTTATTGACAAAAAAAACAAACATTAATAAATCATAAACATTATCTTTTTCAGCTTTCCCCCTTGACTTCACTTTCCACTTTTATACTTTCCTTTATCACTGGACAACGCTCTTTCATTGAACAACGAAAGAGATGATGAACAGCTGGTGAAGAGAAGTGAAGAGAGCTGAAAATGGATTCTCTTCAGTGATTTGTGAGAACAACACCCTGAAGAGTTGAAGTTATCGAAGAACTGAGCTGAAGAGTTGAAGATTTGAAGTCACTGATAGTTCAAGTCGTCTTTCCGATAATGATTTCTTGAATTGCAAGTCCAATTCTCTTTTCCTATGCCTATTTCGTCAAGTGTAAGTACTAAAATTATCTTCCTGTTATCTGAAGTGGTTGTTTCTTTGTTTTGTGTTTAGAAGGAATTGGATACTTTAGGGTTGTCGGCAAGATGATGAAATGAAGTTAAATAGTCTCTTTGTGACTCTTTTCTCTCCAATTTCTCACCGAAGAAAAGGATTCCAGACTGCTTATGTTGGAATAGGGTTTATCAGGTAAGAACTTCTATTTTGAAAGTCTAATTTTAGCTTTAGGTTTGGATTCTTGTTTTCTTATACGATTTTTGGGAGTGTGGCTAGTATTATAGCTTCATTAGTTGATTTTTGGGAGTATGGCTCGTATTAGCCTTCCTATATAAACCTCTTTCTCATTGTTGGGGGTCGGGAAAAAGTTGGGATTTATTTGAGAATAAACATTTAGAATCTGAAGATAATAGTTAAAATATATATATATAGATGCACATTCAAGGCAAGAAGAGTTTAGTGTCGATAAGAGTATCACATTTTCTAATTTGTTTCGCAGATCGATTATCCCAAGATTTGTTCAGGTCTGAGATTTCCCCAGAATTCTCATTTGTTGTTAGTGTCGAGTTTCGCGGTGAAGATCGTTTCCCTGCTATTTTCTTTCCAGTTCAGTGCCTGCAGAAAGGTAATGTCATTTTCCTTATAACACTCTTTACGCCTCTCTTTCTATTTTAAGAGTGATATTGTGACTGTTTGATGTAATATCGCTTCAAAGATTTGAGAGTTTGTATTCATAGTTTTTATTCCCCTACTTGTCATTCAAAGTTTTGTTCTGTTGTTTCTTTTCTTGATCTTTCTCTTGGAATGTCCCTTAACCTGTGTCACATGTAGAATTGGTACCACGAGGTATCTTTGGCTCAAGCAAATTAGAAATTCAAAATTTACATGCCGCAACAATCATATAAGGTCTTAGATGACTAAAATATAGAAGGTTACATATACAGACTCCTTTAAGAGAGAGCTACTAGAATTTACAATCCATGATATCAAACTTCAGATCACAAATATGCACATTATAGGGCTGAGACTAATTAAATGATAGGTGGTTCATTGAAAACAGTGTGTCAAGAAGAAATAAAGAAATGATTCAGACAATAAAAGTTGACTCTGGGATTCTTATATTATTTCTGGGTTGAAGTCCGAAATTTTATCTTTTTTGGCTGTGTTGGATCAGTTTTATAGTCCTTGAAGTTTTTTCGAACCATTTCTTCCTTTATTCTTTTTTATTATCTATGCAATTAGTTGCATAATTGTGATTCTCAGCTTTGACTGCATTTTTCAACACATGGATGGACTTTATGCCAAATGCTATTTGTTTAATATGAAGGTACATGACAGTTCACTCCATTAGAATTTGCAACGGGACAACAATTGAAAAATACTGAACAATGAAGATTGATAATTTTTAGTGATTCTTAATATGCCATCATACAGGAGAACTCACAAACAGAATAATAGAAATACCTTTTGGCATTTCTGCCCGCAAAACGATACAAATGGATTATTAGAACTAGATGATATAACATTCATATCCAGACTGCATGATTTATGATCTGCAAAATGAAAGTTCAATAATTCAACTCAATTATAGAAGATGTAAAGCAACTAAACCTCCAAAAACAAAACAACTTTACATTTTTTTCTCACAGTGTCTGCACTAGAGAAGCTCATTTACAGCCCTCTCACCTTCCTCTGTGATAGTATTGCCGGTGTTAAAAAATTTGCATGTGCAATTTAGACATAGCCAATCGCGTGGAGGAAACATCTACAAAAAAAAACATGTGAACCTAATGCTTAGAGAGACTAGACGTCATCTTCTAGGCTGAATTCGAAGAAGCACATAAATAATATTATAAAGTAATAACAGATAGTATTAAATAATTTTATTAAATAATATTAGTATTTACTGTGTACTAATCCTAGTCCTATTAGGATTAGTACTCCTTAATCCTAGTCCTATTAGGATTAGTACTCCTTAATTCTAGTCCTATTAGGATTAGTACTCCTTCCTATATCTCCTATATATACCTCCCATGTATTCCCTTATTAGGTTAACACTTCAATACAATCAATATTCCTTCATGGTATCAAGAGCCAAAAAAACTAGATCTTCTTTTCTCTAGGTTATTTTCTCTCTTTAGGCACCGATCGTTCCCTCACTTCTCTTGGGCGGCGGCAGCCATGACAACCGAGGTGGATCCTCTTGATTCACTTCCTTCTGGCATAAACTCCTTCTCAGGCATCTTGATGCCCTGATTCCCGAAACATTATCAGATATAAATTACCCTACATGGAAAATCACAGTTCTTACAGCCCTTGAGGCCAATTACCTTCTCAAATACGTCGATGGAAGCACAGAACCTCCGCCGGCAGTCATCATCGCCACGGACAAATCAGAAAAAACCAATCCGGCCCATGCCGCCTGGAAAGCCGTGGATGGCCAGATCCGATCATGTTTGATTGTGGTCATCTCTCCCACGGTTCAGAAACACGTCCGATCCTAAACAACTGCTTCAGACCAACACGCTATGCATCTATTTCCCACTCTCATATTTTTCAATTGCGTGATCGTCTCCACACAATTACCAAAGGCATGAAAACTATGGTGGAGTATTTAGACGAGGTCTCCACCATCATCACAGCCCTCGACACCGTGAACGAAGTCATTCCCGAAAAAAATCTCGTCATGTGCGTCGTTCGGGGGATCCCATCAGCTTACTCCTCCATTAAACAGGCGGTTCACATCAGTCCAATGCCCATTGACTTGGCTACTCTCTCTTCGTGTCTAAAAAGTGAAGAAATCAACGTGGATCTTGAGAGCAAACTTCTTCTCCAAGAAGCCGCTATTATGGAGCCGGCCTCCGCCCTCACAACAAGCCAAAACTATCGCGGAGGGCGTGGTGGCGGCCGGCAAGGGAGCCGCGGCGGCTACGGAAGAAACAGCGGAGGCCGCGGGCGCTGCGGTCGGCAGGGCAGTCGTCCTCCGTACGACGGTCAGCAGCACGGCAGCAACAATAGCCTGCACTCTTTCGGCAGCGGCAGGCAGTCATCTTCCAGCGGCGGGCAGGGCACTTACGAGTGGTATCGTCCAACCTGTCAAATCTGTCAGAAAACAGGACACACCGCTGCTCGTTGTTGGTTTCGATATGAGGAGAGCCGAAATAGTGATAACCGTGCCAATTATGCATCTCAAGCCGGTCCTTCCTCTGAATGGCTGTTGGATACTGGGGACAACATGCACGTTACTTATGATCTATCCAAGCTTAACGCTCCAAATCCATATCATGGATCCAATGGTATTACTATTGGCAACGGTGAGTCCCTTAATATTTCTCACACTGGCACGGGTACCATTAAAACCGCCACCGCTATCTTTCACCTAGGTAACCTTACCCACGTCCCTTCTATTAAATCCAATCTCCTTTCAGTTCACCAATTCACAAAAGACAATAATTGCTCACTCTTGTTCACCTCTAATGATTTTCAGATCCTAGACAATACTACCAAGAGGGTGATTTTTCAAGGCCCCTGTGAGCATGGTCTGTACGTTCTTCCTGGCACAAGTTCGTCTGCCCACCCAGTTTCAAAAAGCGCTCCTGTGGCTCTTTCGGCTGATGGCCATAGTCTGTTGTGGCACAGTCGTCTGGTCACCCGTCTACTCAAATAATAAATTCTTTAATGTCTCAATTAGGTTTTTCTTCCATTCATGTAAACAATTGTGACTCCTGTTCAATTGCTAAATCTCATAAATTACCTTTTACTTTATCTGAGAAGCGTACAACTGCACCTTTTCAACTTATTCATTCTGACCTATGGGGTCCTACTGTTGTTCCTTCATTTGCTGGTTTTCACTATTATATTTGTTTTGTGGATGATTTTACAAAATACACTTGGTTGTACCCACTAAAACACAAATCACAGGCATACACCACCTTTGTCACTTTTGAAAAAATGGTCAAAACACAATTCCATTCTCATGCTAAACTTTTCGAAGTGACAATGGAAAGGAATATGTCAATAACATCTTTGGCCAGTTTCTGCAATCCATGGGAATTATACATCAAACCTCCTGTCCATACACTCCCGAACAGAATGGGGTGGCTGAGCGTAAGCATCGCCATCTCATTGAAACGGTGGTTACTCTTCTACATCAACAGAATGCCCAATCACACTCTCTCCAACAAATCACCCTATCAACTCCTTTACCAAGAACTTCCCAATTATACCAACTTCCGCGTCTTTGGGTGTCTTGCCTACCCTTGGCTACGCCCTCATATTACTCACAAATTACAACCCCGATCCCGTCCTTGTATTTTTTTGGGCTATCATACTACCTCCAACGATTATCGCTGTCTTGACCCACAAACTCATAAAGTCTACATATCTCATCACGTCAAATTTGTCGAAAATGAGTTTCCCTACGAGTCTATTTCCTCCTCCACAAATACATCATTCATTGGCGTCCTTCCCCCTTTTCCAACATACTCATAGGGTCCCTCACCACCTTTCCCCACACCTCCACCCACTACCCAACCACCTCTCATCACCCCTTCGACCGTCACCCACAATACACCAGCAACCACCACCCACACCCACAACCAACCCAAACCACCCCATACCCACAACATCTCCAGCCACCCCCAAATCACCACCGCCCGTGCCACCCCCCAATACTCATCCCATGTTAACCCGTGGCAAAGCCGGTATCTTTAAACCCAAAACCTTTCAGGCTACCATACTACCAAATACACCCCTTCCCGATAGTGAACCAACTACCTACTCTGTTGCCTCAAAAAATGCTTATTGGCGTCATGCTATAGATGACGAATTTAAAGCTTTGACTGATCAGAAAACTTGGGTTCTTGTACCTAAGCCCCATGGGCGGCACCCAGTGGGCTGTAAATGGGTGTACAAAATTAAACACAATGCGGATGGCAGTATTTCCAGGTACAAGGCTCGTTTGGTTGCTAAAGGCTACAATCAGGAGTATGGGATTGATTACCCTGAGACATTCACTCCTGTTATTTGGCAGGAAACCATTCGCCTGGTACTGTCACTCGCCGTGCGCAACAATTGGCTCATCAATCAGTTGGATGTTTCCAATGCTTTTCTTCATGGCATGCTTGATGAAACTATCTACATGACGCAACCATCGGGCTATGCTGATCCCGGCTTCCCTCAACATGTTTGCAAACTCCAGAAGTCTCTATATGGGCTCAAGCAAGCCCCCCGTGCTTGGTACACACGTCTGAAAGCGTTCCTCCAAGGACTCGGCTTCACGTGTTGCGTACACGACACAAGTCTGTTTACTCGACATTCAGCACATGGTACAGTCATTCTTCTTGTCTATGTAGATGATATCATTATTACAGGCTCTTCTGCAGCTCTCATTCAGGATGTCACTCGAGCTATGCATACTACCTTCAAAATGAAGGACCTTGGCCCATTACATTATTTTCTGGGAATAGAGGTTTCTCGGACAGGCAGCGGCTTGTTTCTTCATCAATCAAAATATGCTCGAGATCTATTGCAGAAAGCTGGATTGGAAAAATGCACCAGTCAACCAACACCGATGGCAGCCTCTTCGTCTACGAATGGAGCCGACACCCCCTTTGCCGATTGTTTTATCGAAAAATTATCGATTTTCGAAAAGAGTTTGTTTTATTTTTGACTTTTAGGAGTCGCCACTTAATTTTTAAGAAAAATCAAGAAAACTTAATTCCAAAACAAATTAAACAGAAAAATTTGTTTTGAAAATATCTAAATGGGTTCGGGATTCTTATTAGCGTCTTAGGAAGGTGTAAGGCACCTAAGACACTCCGCTTAACACGGTTTTCCAACGACTAACTTATTTGACTATTTTTGTTTTAACTTTGCAATTTTGAAGCTGAATTTATTTGGACACATTTACAAGTTTTGAAATAATTATTTTGTCAATTTTATTTTTTAAGGTCAAAGCACTTTAACTCAAACGAACTTAGAAATTGAATTTTGAACATATTAGAGTTTTAAACAAACTTACGGATTGAAATAATTATTGTTTTGAGATTCCATTAAAGTTAAACCTTTTAAACTTAACTTCTAAGCGACTTTCAAATTCGAACATCTTTAAAGTTTCAATTTTTTTTTTAGTTTCGAGTTTGATAAAGCGAAAGGCGTTCGATGGGGTTGGAGTTTTCTAACTCTAAACTAAACACATTCAAACGAACGCACAAACAGGTAGTAAAGAGAGAGAGAGAGAGAGAGAGAGAGAGAGAGAGAGATTTTGGGTCCAAATTCGGGTTCTGTTCGCCTTGACCGAGTTTGGACCCACCTGTTTTCGGGTATTTGACCCGTTTTCCACCTGTCCTAAACTAAGCAAATAATTACACAAAAATGCATACGATAAAGTAAAAGACAGCAGGGCTTATGCCCGAAAATAAATACAATACGAAACGCAAAAAATAAAATATGTCTTCTAATCCTTCTTCTTCAAGTTTCTTCAATCTTCTAAACTTTGGAATCTCTTCGTCGGTTTCGTGGCTTGACTCGATGAAAGAAACTTTGAGCCTTTACGGCTCTCCCGAATTGCGAAGAGTGAGAGTTCATAGAGCCCCCAAACGGATTTTCATGCCACAAGATAAACGAAAGGAATTAATATACGATTCAACGGACACATGTGCAAGAAAACAAACTAACTTAATAAATAAATAAAAAAATAGATATTTTATTCAAGAAAATGCTGAATAACAAGCAACCCTATATGATCAAAAAATGAAAAATGCAAATTATACTTACGCGTAAGAGAAAAGCCTAACGAATAGATAGCCACCCCCTTTTGACTTACTATATGTAGAATGTCGTATCCCAACAGATTCTGCCACTATTTTCAATACATTAAAGGCCATTATGCAAGGTAAATCAAACACAAGGAAATAAACGAGAAGATTAACGATTTCTAAGGCCAGAAACAACTTCAAGATACGCGTTCACCTGTACCTCCAAACCCCGACCATACTCTTGAATACACAACTCCTATCTAAAGAAAAACTTGAAACCTTCATAAACAACACTAAACAGTAAAGACACAGCATATAACTTTTCTTACAAAATCAACAAAAAACAAAACCCAAACAGATTTAGACAAAGTAAAAGGAGAACAAACTCAAATGAGCATCGTGTGAACGACCTCTAGATGAAAATTGCTGAACCCGATAGTTCAACACCACCTTTAAGTCACCATACGAAATGACGACGAACGAAAGAAAAACTTAGGACAGAGCAAGTTGTTAACAGAGAACTAGCACGACAAACAATCTTCATGTCAAACAAAATTCACGACTATGCTTCATTTCACGAAAACGCTAACCAGTAAAAGAAGGACTGCCGGAAAGACGCCGAAAGAAACAGAACAGAGGGGCCATTATATTGGCTGCGAATCCCGTAAGTTTTGACTCGATAATATGACTATGTCGATGAAACCTCTAAAGACGTATATGTCATACCAAATGCTATCGAATAAGTGGCGAGTAACAGCCGACTTTGCATAGATATGAGAGGAGGAAATCAAAGCATGAAGAAGCAAGCGAAAACATGGATACGTGCAAATCGATACGCAACAAAACGACAATCCATGTGCACTTAAAGTTCAACTATTTTACCATGTTCAATCCAACACAACACGCACGGCCAGCCGAGATATTAACAGCCAACCCCAAACACTAAAGCAATGGAAATTTCATTTTCGAAACAGAACAAACAGGATGAGGGAATAATATGGAACAGGGGGATTACCTCTTCGAAAGCAGCGAACGGAGGAAAGACAAGCAGGTGTGAGTCGCTCCACCACGCGAACACGAACGAGCTTCCACCCTCAGACGAAAGATGCAAACACGGAATATCGAGACAAGGTCGAGGAATCAAACAACTTCGCAGACTCCCTTTGAAATTTGTCCAACCTTTGGTAACGTTTTCAGTCCTTATGAAAAGAAACAAACAGAAGGGGCTCAAGGATTTGCTCTCGACTTTCAACTCTCCAAAATTTCGACCCACTGTTTTACCTTTCTGAATTTTTACCCCCACCAGAATCTCTAACCCTATGTAATTCTTTAAGTGACAATAACAAAAGAGTTCAGCCAAACCAAACAATCGCCAACCGAAAGAATTTTCCAAAAAATTTCCAACAAGAAGCCGGAAGAAGAAGCAGTCTTTTTATCAAAAATTTTTCCACCAAAAATTGCTAACCGAAAATCCTCTCCCTTTGTTTGAAGGAAGATGGGGTTTAAATAGGAAGAACCACCAGGGTTTTTCGCGTGGGGTAGGGAGAGCGTATGTTCTGCTTTTTTCCGGGAATTGGGGGGTTTGTCTTCTGGGAATGGGGGTCGTTTGTAGGGTAGTTTGGGGGATGGAGACGAAGGGAGCGGAGGGGCGTCTGGTGGGGTTCTGTTTCCTGGAATCGGGGGGTGGGGAAGAAAGGGGGTCGCATGGGCGTCGGGAGAGAGACGTGAGTTTCACGTCTGGGGAGGGGTGCGTGAGGGAAGGTCGCGTGGGATGGCTTTCCGTTTTTGGGGTTGTTTGCTTTTTCTGGGTTTGCTAGGAATTCTGTTCCTTCCTGGGATTTTCGTTTTCTGTAAAACAGATGAAGAAAAGGAGGTGAGATGGGGCCGGGTCAAAGGGAAATGTGGGCTTGGGGTTGAAAATGGGTTGTTCTTTTAATTGGGTTAGAGGTGTTCGGCTGAATTATATTCAGGATGGATTAGGCTGGGAACGTTTGGGCCTGAAATTTGGGTTGGTTTCAAATATACACAGGATATACCGGCTATATACACAACTATGTAAACATTATATCGTTCTATTTTCGCAAAATTATAAAACTAATTACTTAAATAATTTGGAAAATTCACGAAGCTCGATAATTAATATATACCAACGTGGGTCAAAAATTGGGTGTCAACACCGATATCACCCATTTTCGCAGCCTCATTGGGGCTCTACAGTATCTGGCCATTACCCGTCCTGACATCTAGTTTGTTGTCAACCGAGTTGCTCAGCGCATGCATCAACCAAGTGAACATGATTACCATTGTCTAAAACGCATTCTCAGGTACATTTTTGGCACTATTGGTCGTGGTTTACTCATTCGACCCGGGGACTTGGAGCTTCGGGGTTTCTCAGATTCAGATTGGGCGAATGATAAAAATGACTGAAAATCTACATCGGGGTTTCTCGTTTTTCTGGGGCCGAACATAATCTCCTGGTGTACAAAAAAACAACCCAAGGTCTCTCGGTCCTCGACTGAAGCTGAATACCGCGCCTTTGCTCTTCTTGCTGCTGAGACCATGTGGGTCACATATATTTTTCGCGAACTCCACGCCACTCACACTGTTCCTGCTATCTATTGTGACAACAAATCAACCATCTGTGTGGCCAAGAATTCCGTCCTACACACCAGAATGAAGCTGTTGATACCGATTGTCTCTTTGTTCGCGATGAAGTTCAGGCCGGCACCATGACTGTGCAGTATGTACCCACTGAAGAACAACGGCTGATATTCTCACCAAGCCTCTCCCGAGCCGACATCACGATTACCTCAGTTCCAAGCTTCCGTTCGCTTCAGCTCAGCTCAGCTTGAGGGGGGATAATAACAGATAATATTAAATAATAGTATTAAATAATATTAGTATTTACTGTGTACTAATCCTAGTCTTATTAGGATTAGTACTCCTTAATCCTAGTCCTATTAGGATTAGTACTCCTTCCTATATCTCCTATATATACCTCCCATGTATTCCCTTATTAGGTTAACACTTCAATACAATCAATATTCCTTCATAAAGTACAAAATTTTAAAATCCAGTATGCATATGTTGCATCTAATGGAGATGCCTAGGTAGAGCATGATTTTCTAAGAAATAAATATCCTAATCAATGTTCATTTTCATATTACACAATCAGTTTTAGTGATATTTATGCACTTATCTTTCTTCCCTTTATTTGATCAATTTTTTTACCCAAACAACTTGTGCAGTAATTGAATCCAAACTCCTATATTATATATGCTTCAGCTGAACTTCTTGAAACTGTAGGACTCATGTTCACAACAATTGTCATAGTTAGATGTTATCAGCTGAAATGGAAATGAATGTGTAAGTAGAAGCTTATATACTAGCTACATTAACTGACCTACTTGTTAACATGTGTATCAAACTCATGTCAACATCTTCAGTTTCTCAGCATTTGGAGATTTTTGGTAGTCTTGAAGAACTCAAGTGTAGGTCATTCATATTTTCATGTGTGGTCACTGCTAAGGTTACTTTAGGTCCCAAATATATTGCCTATCAATATTGAACTGATCCTTCGACAAGTTCACTATTATAAGATTATCAAGAAAGTAAAATAACTCTGCCAATATTTCAAAATACATTGACTGAAGTATGCTACTTAATACCCTGAAGTTTACTGCCATTTTGAGTACATAAATAATATTTTTTATTGATCGTTTTAATCATTTGATTGGCTGTTTTGCAAGTCTCTTTCGATAGGTAAGCCTTTTTCATTCTCCAAGTTGCATGTACCTCATCGTCAAGTTTTTCCTTCCAAGTTCATTTCCTAGTTCGTTTCGCATATTAGTTTTCCTAAGCTTTGTTCAAGTCTGAGATTATGCTGGAATTCTCATCTGTAGTTAGTCTTCGAGTTTTGCGGTGAAGATCATCAACCTGCTCTTTCCTTTCCAGTTTACTGTCCAAAGAAAGGTAATGTTATTTTCCTTATAGTACTTTTTTCGCCTCTGCTTCTATTTTAAGAGTGATATTGTGACTGTTTGAAAGTTGTCCTGGTGAGTTTGTTTCTTTTTATTTGATTTATCTTTGAGTTGATGTTGATTCAATATGAGATGTGTTTCTTAATTATTTACTTTCGCGGGTCTGATGTAATATTGCTTTAAAGATCCGAGAATTTGTATTCATAGTTGTTATTCCCCTACATGTCGTTCAAAGTTTTATTTTGTTGTTTCTCTTCCTGATCTTGCTCTTGGAAGTTTGAAGTACTGTCCTAAAAGAATCTATTATATATATTTCATTAAAAGTAGACTCACTCTGTTAGATGAACACTTCAGATGAATCTAGAGAACATGAAATTGTTAGATGAACAGTTCTTATGAGTCTTAACAGTACATTAAGTTTTGGATTTTCTAAGCAATTTGTGAGTGAGTATGAAATTGAGGAAGAAGTGGGTTGAGGCCAATTTGGGTATACTTGTTCTGTTATTGTGAAGAAGGTGGGCTTGAAGGGTTAGAAAGTTATTGTTCGATTGCATATTAAATTACCTACAATGTCTGATTGTTGAAGTACATGGTAGAAAAAATTTGATCAATTTTATTAGTCCATTTTCTTTCATTTAAGTTATGTTGGGGTTTAAGATCTGTTTTCTCTGTATGTCATCAACAACATTAGATTTTATGAGTTCATATTCTACAGTCAGGGTTCCTTTTTATTTTTTACTAATATTTATTTTGTGTTTAGAAGGAGTTGATTACTTTGGAGTTGTTGAAATGAAATAAATCACGAGTTACAACTAAAATTTCAAAGTACGAGAAGAAAGTGCGAAGATTGTGATCGTCAACGTGACTCCTATGCATATTCAGTAGACAAGATACATTGAATTACTACATGGAAGCATTTGAATCAGTAAGTATATATCCTGTACATAGTGCATTCAAATTTGTTAGTCTATAGTGACAAAGGGAACGTTTTCGCCGGAGCCATGGAAAAAGTATTCGTTAATAGCTTGTTTTAATTATTGAACCTCTTTAAGGTTCACTTTTAGCATCATAACTTGTTCTATGTCTTGCAACATTGTAAATTTAAGTGATTGAGGACATGTCCTTGTTTGTAGTTTGTCTAGGAGTAACTATTTCAATGGGTGTTGGATGTGCCTCATGAATTGCATGAGTCTTGCAGCCAGAGTATGCACTTTGTTTTAGTTGTATGAGTGTTGAATTGTGTTGAAGGAGGACTCTAGTGATTTTGGGTTGTAGTTGTGTACTTTCCCCCCTATTGTTTTACTACTTTGAACTTTGAATGTGGATGGACATAAAAGTTGCAATATTGAAGAAAATATTGAAGTGGTTCAGGTAAAAGGTTTTTAGGATGCTATGGGGTTGAGTGTAGGTACTGCTGTGAGACAAGTCGCATAGCGTTTGCCTATGACAAAGTAGTTTTTGCAACTTTTTTAGTACTACTTTAAAATTTTATGATTATTTTTAAAACTAAGATGTAGTGTTGTTTAGTAGGGGATATTTGTTACATAGTTAATATTTTCTTAAACATGTTTAGTGAAGTGATTCTGTAGCAATAACCATCAGTATTTACTTTCATTTCTTCAGCATTAAGTTCTCCAATTTGTATGCAGTGATATACTCAGCAGTTAGCCTGCAATGCGATCCAATCTCACTCTTTCTCTGTTTATTTCTCTACTCTACCAGCAGTTGAAAGTTTTGCATTTTTAGCATGAGCCGCTAGTTTGATAGGATATTTTGTTAGCTTTCTAAAACAGGTTGTTGATACCTTGAATTTGATATTTAGTAGTCCCAACCCCAGTCTTAGCCTTTTTATAGGAGTAGTGGGCAAAGTTGGCTCAGCCACATTCAAGTTGAGGCAAAATCTTTAAAATGCAGGGAAAGTTTCTGATCCTGACTTGTATTATTTACCTAAGACCTCTCTCGAACTTGTTGTTTCTTCTGAATGTGATGCTGAGGGTTGTGGCAAGGGATGTATGTTCTAGACTATGGTCAATGTGAGTCTTTTCATGCTCAACATTCTATCTGTGGTTGACTTATTATATATTTGTGTCTCCATTGTATCCTTATTTATTGAATTCTACTTTTGACTCCTTCTTGATTGTTGGTTGATCCTACATTGAAAGATCAATGAAATTATTAGAAGTAGGGACTATAGAATAAGTAGTTATACCTGTGTGATGAGTCTGTTGTTGTTGCTAGTTCTTTCATTTAATCTATGTCCATTACATAGGAATGTGCACTTCAAACATATTTACTTAAACATAATTATGTTTGTTTCTTTAAAATGTCCTCGAATGGAAATATTTTTCAACCATAATTGTTTGATTTTGACACTTAAAGACTGGAAACTATAGATGAGAATATGAGACTACCTGCAAACATAGCTATATCCTTAACCTAAGTCATTTCTCGAGAAAAAAATTCAAAATTTGGAAAAAATCAAGAAATAAATTATGAGAGGAGCTAGCTAAACAACTTGAACCTGCTTCTCAATAGAATTTGTTAATCTTGATTAGTTTAATTAATTGAGTCTATTCTACTAATTTAATTTCTTTCTTAATTCTGTGTATCCTATTAATTTTACTTATTTTCCTTGGTAGTATAATCAACATTCGGAAATATTTGTGGAGGATTCAAGGTTTGATCGACTAGCACAATTACCATGACTAGGTAAGAAACTTTTATCATCTGATAATGCCTGATTCTGATAACTTACTCATGAACTTTAAAATTTATTTGTGAATTAGTAAATGATTTAATGATTGTTACCAAAATATTAAATATTGATATATTCTTCTAAGAATTCAAATATCCCATCTAAGATTGGATGGAGTTCGCAAGGTATAGCAAAGAGTATACTGATGGTGTTGAATCATTCCTAGCTTTTGCTTACTCTTATGGAGATCCTCAAGGGGAGGAGATTCAATGTCCATGTGCAAAATGTTGTAATATTCGTTGGACTCCAAGGAATGTAGTGTATGATCATCTAATAGCCTATGGATTTGTTAAAGGCTATACTAGATGGGTCAATCATGGGGAATGTGATATCAATTTTAATGATGATGATATGGATTGCTCGAGTGATGATATTGATGTGTTGTTGAATGATCAATTTAAAATGTTATACATGCTGAAGGAGTTTATGATGGTCCAAATGAAGATGCCAAAAAATTCTATAACTTAGTTGAAGAGGCAAGCCAAGAATTATATCCTGGTTATACTACACGATTCTCTAAATTATCATTCATACTTCATTTATATTTGTTGAAGTGTCTACATGGATGGATCAATGATTCAGTCACTTCTCTTTTATAGTTATTAAAAGAGGTGATTCTTGTGTTGAATATTCCTCCGTCTTACAATAAAACCAAGTTTATGGTTAAGAATCTTGGTCTTGATTATGACAAAATTGATACATGTCCCAATGATTGCATGTTGTTCAGGAATGATCATAAGGATGATGTATTTTGTCATACTTGTGGAGCTTCACGATATATTAGATCTCTTGAAGTTAATAGTGAGATTGAGCCTTCGAAAAAATAACATCGAATTTCAGCAAATACTTTGAGACACTTTCCATCAATTCCTAGACTCAAAAGGCTATTTATGTGCTCAAAGACAACAGATTCTTTGACGTGACATGAAGAGGAGCGTTCCAAAGATGGAAAGTTAAGGCATCCTGTTGATGGTCTAGCATGGAAAGATTTTGATAGAGTGCATCCATATTTTGCACTTGGTTTGTCAAGTGATGGGTTCAATCCATTTCAAACCATGAGTATATGACATAGCACATGGCCAGTTATGTTGATGGTGTATAATTTGCCGCCTTGGATATGTATGAAATCTGAATATTCTATACTTTCTTTACTTATACCTGGGTCGTGATCACCTGGAAATGACATTGATATTTACTTACAACCATTGCTAGATGAGTTAAAATTATTGTGGGATTTTGGGGTTGAAACATATGATGCTTCAAGAAATCAAACTTTTCAAATGCCAGCAGCTCTTATGTGGACTATCAATGACTTTTCTGCATATGCTATGTTATCTGGTTGGAGTACAAAAGAAAAGTTTGCTTTCCCTTGTTGTAACTATGGCACTAATTCTCGCTATCTTATACATAGTCGAAAAATATTTTATTTGGATCATCGTGTTTTTCTACCCATGGATCATCCATGGAGATCTAATAAAAGATCTTTCAATGGTAAAACTGAATTCAGGCCTCCTTCAACCTTTATAAAGGGAACTGATTTGCTTAATAGCTTACAGGATTTTGAAAATGTGTTCAGAAATAAGAGAAAGAGATCAAATGATGGCCCATGGAAAAATGGTCAATTTTTTTTGAATTACCTTATTGGCAGGATGATTTGTTACGTCATAACCTTGATGTAATGCACATAGAGAAGAACATAGTTGATAGCATACTTGGAACTCTTTTGAATATTTCTGGCAAAGCAAAGGATCGTGCAAAAGCCCGATATGATTTGAATGATATGAGAATCATACAGAACCTTCACCCCACGTACTAACCTGACCCTACTAGGTTTATTTGGTTATTTTTGCGTGTATTTAAGTGATAAATAAACGTGATCAACCCATTCTTAATCCCTTCTACACAAATTAGACTTTTCCCTTCAAAAATATTATCTCTAGAACCTCCATTGAAGGTGAAGCTCAAGAACAGCTTGGAGCTTAGATTTTTATGGATTATTCATCAATTTTTAGAGGTTTTCTTACACATTAAGGTATGGTGATCCTTCATCTCTAGTTAATCCTCCATCTGGAGAGTCCTCTTCAAAGTTTTTGAAGAGATTTCATGACGAGACTTTCAATCTAGCCATGGGTTCTTTATCGAAACGTTTTCAAAGGCTTAATCGTGATTAATATATGATAATGTATTGGTCTTAATGTGAAATTCAATTCAATTGCATTGTAAACCCATGTCCCTTTCCAAACTCGATTTATCCCTTGCATGGACTTTGTGATCATGGCTTGTTATTAGTTGAATTGTGATTCTATTATGTTAAATTGCTTATGTATATTGTTTATTATGTATATTGATGGTGAATTTTTGATTAATGATCCATGTGTATCAATTTATGAAGATTTGAACATGACTAGCCTTTGTCTCAATGTATTCGTTGTAACATTGCTTTTATAATGTATGAATGTGGAATTCAATCATGTTAAGATTATTGTAGCTACTGCCTTAGGTTAATATCATGGTTGAATTATGGATATGAATATCGTATGATTAAATTAAAGAAGGATCGACATGAATTGATCTAGGTTCTTCTAGTTTATCGATTTATAATACTATATATGTGATGTGATCTCAATTTTAGGTTAAATGAAGCATGATTCCTTTTGAGTAATGATCTATTTAGATACTGCCTAACATGTACATTATTGTTAAAATATGATTGATGATCAAGGCTTTAGGGAGTTAGTAATATTGCCTATTTCCTCTACTCTCTATTGAATTGATAATTTAGTGTCTATGTTGATATCTTGATCTTGTAGGGATTTAAACATGATTTAGTTATGTTAAGTGTATATTTAGCTACTTCCCTATATTGATACTATTTATGAAATATGATTTATGATCCATGTAAGTGAAATTGGTTAATGGCCTATGTCCGTCTACCTTCTAGTATGTTGGTGATGTATTGTACTGGTTGTAACATAATCTTGTAGTAGCTTATGCATGACTTCATATATGATTTTTGTAATTTAGCTCCTGCCCTATACTTGAATTATTGATGAAAGAGTATTAATGGTCAATGATTACCAAAGGCTAAAGGATTGGTAAGAATTGCTCTACTCTTTACTTCTCTATAATATTGTTGATGAAGCCTTGTATGGCATTGTGTGGTGGGTTAACTTATGGTGGAGGTGCTTACTTTATTGTCAATATATATGTGATTTGATCATGGCCTTGAAGGCAAATTATATTATGAATGTATGTTGGTGATCACTCGATGTGAAGCCTCATGCCTAGTTTCCTATTCTAGTTGTGATCTAGGTTGTATGGCCATTGTGTATGCATGTGTATGACTATTTCGGGGTTTGATTAGGTGTTGCCTTAGTTGAGTATAAATGGTTAATGATCCTTACATGTGTACCCTTATGTAAATATGTGAATAGCTAAGGTTAGGAGTCTTGAATATAATGTGAAAATTGTCTTGTCTCTTATGCTAAATTATGTTGTGCGGTCTATGCTTGAAAGTGTAATATGGTCCTAAGAGGGTGTATGTATCAATGTGTTGTTGATAGACATTATGTGATCATGTTGACCTATGTACACACACACTCACACACTATGCATGCTTACAATGTAGTAAAGGTTCATAATGTCTAATGAAAAGTATTATCATATTCACTAGATTTCTACTACTATGCATGTAAGGTAAATGTATGTGAAGTATGTTATGTATTCCTTAACTATGATGACTTGATAGGTGTACTAGTATGGGCAAGGGTATGGGACCTTGCCTATGCATTGCACATATGTACCTTGATTGGATAGTTCTTAGGGTTGGCTTCTATGTACATGATAATGAATGTATGGACAAGCTATGAATATGTCTTATATGTTATGATGATAAGTATATGATATGATGAAATTTAAATGTGTATAGTTTCTTGGTGTGTTTATATGAAAGGATTGCTCATATAGTTATACCTATGGACTGGTGCATTGATTTATGACCATGTGTGACATTTATCTGTTATGTGAAAGGTTTGCTCATATATAAGTATACAAACACCCATGTATGATGATCTAGTCAATAGAGGGGCTCTTTAAAGGTGTTCTCAAGAGTATCCTAAACTACATAGGTGCTTGAATATGTTATGTCCATGTGAAAGATTTTCTCACATGATATAGGTTAATGAAAGGACTTCTCATCTATAAACTATGAGCTAAGAATATGGGGAGTGAATCTCCTAAAGCCTATGTTTTTAAAACTAATGTAATAAAGGCTTTTAATAAAAGGAACTTAGCTTAGCACCGAATGAACTTGAAGTGAGGGGTGTCCCTTCTCATTGAAGGAAGGTAGGCCACCATAATCCTCATGAGGTGGATAGCCTCTTATCCAAGGGCATAGAGTTGATATTCTATGATGACCACCAAGTTCCATAGCTATGCATGCCACATAGGATCTAGCAAGTGATCTCAGTTAGTATGCAAGCATGTGTTAATGTTCTACTTTGGTTAGGTAAGAACACCTTCCATTGATGTAAGGCTCTACAGCACCGAATTCCATGTTTAGCACCCATGGTCTTAGTGTCGGTTAAAGCTATAGTTTCCCTAAAGTAAAATGGATAATGGAAGTAAAAGACTAAGACCCTAACTAGGATGACCTAAGGGAGGTTACTTAGGATAGGTGGAAGTAATGAACCCACCTAGACATTGCACAAGTGGCTCCTTAGGGAGTTCTAGGAATGTGTTATAAGGTGTATGATTATGGTTATGTCTTTATGCATGACATGGTAGTATTTTTCTACTTGTTATGAAGATGTTCGTGGTATGAGTCATATGATGTTCTCTTGTTATCATGTACACAATGTTGGTCTTAATGATTATATGATGAAGGTCTTGTTGGCATAAATGAAGTTGTCTATATGGCGTAGTTGATGTATGAAATAAAGTGTTAAGGCTTGTGGTCTCATGATAGGTTTACTAAGTATATGTAAGGTTATGGGACTTCACATGTACATTGCACTAGTAGACTTAGATCTTAGAATGTTCTATGTGAAGTAAAATCGATATATGTGAATAATAAGTAAAGTTCATTGTAATGCCTTATGGTCTTGACTTGAATGTGACTAGCAATGTGCTATACTTCTATAATGATATGTGATGACTTATGTAGTTGTATGTATGGTTTCCATGTGGCCTTAAGGTGATGCATTACACCAAGTATCACTAGAGAGTTACTTGGGAGGTAAATGAGTTAAAAGAATAACTTCACTGTAAAAGGAAAATAGTTCACTGTAAAGTGAAAGGAGCTTACTGTAAAGTGACCTCAAGTGTGGCTTAAATACTATATGTGATTTTATATAATGTCTGGACTTTGAATATGTCTATATGAAGTATGTGAATGAATAAATGCTATTGTATAAATGTTTTATGAAGGTTTTCACAAAAAGGCATGAAGTATGATTTCAAGAAAATGTTCCTTTTAAATGCATGTTTTTGCATGGTTGTCATACTTAGTGCATTCTTGTACTAACCTCATTGTTATCTACTTTTTATACAAAGTGTAGGTTATGAATGCTTAAGGAATGTCTTTAAATGATGGGGAGATTGATATGTGATTCCTAAGCTCAAGGAAAGGGGTCCTTAAGTTCCAAGGATTCCCTACTTATGGTTTATTGTAAAGTTACTTAATATTGTACTTATGTATTATGTTATAAGGGTCGTGTACCTAAAGTACTTTTGTGATGTTGAGTCTAAGATGGCAATATTTTATATATAATAAAAGTGTTGTTCTAGCATATGATGTGCTAAGATAGTTTAAAATTTTCAGCAACGATGAATGATAACTATGGGCTTGTATAGGACCTCCGAGAGGTCAAGTACGCCATGTTGCTTCTAGGGGTGCTTCCCGGATGTGACAAAAGCAGTGAGTCATATACTGCACAATTCTTGTTTTTTCATGTATGATTTGGATTACTGTCATTTTATACACCATGGCATTTTGAAATGTTGAAAACTCTGGGAAAAGACGTGAATGTGTAGAGTAAGTATTGGTGTTGAATGTGCAGTGATACAAATTGTTGCATTCTTAGCTCTTATTATAGTGAATTGTTGGTGTTTTCTTAAAGTTAACTGATATAAATTATTGCAGTCTGATTTGTTGGTTTGTTTGATTGTAAATTATATTTCATTTTAAATGTGTAAAAGGGAATAGAGGTGCTCAAATTTGAAGTATCACCACAAGATAATTTGATCTCATTGAAGTGAAAGTGGATGATTAATGAAGAGTTTTTAAACTATTGCAAAAGGTTGAATACTTTTTGAACTATTCACGTGTATACATATATTGAGAATATTACTTTATAAGTATGTGTATGTACACAAGCTATCTTTTGAAGTTTATTGCAAATTTGTATATTTAAACTAGTTATGAGCTAATTTGATGCTTGAGATTATCTACTGCAAAACAATAATGATGTTTCTAATTAGAAATTGTGGCATATAAATATTTTATAGCCAAAATAATATTAGCACACTTAGAAGTGTAGCCAAAGGAGTGTAAATTGAAAGATATGCATATAGGTTAGGACTACATTTCAAAATGTTGTCATACATAAGATAGAAAAGGCAACACTTTCAAATAGTGGGCAATATGGAAGAAAGGGCCACACTTGAAAGTGTAGCTTGTAAGGCACACTTTTAAGCGTAGCTGCAAAGCGTGGTCTTTTTTTCTTTTCAGCTACGCTTTTAAGTGTAGCTGATAAGGTAACACTTTTAAGCAAAGCTGCAAAAGTGTAGCCTTTTTTGCCTTTTAGGCTATGCTTTTAAGTGTAGCTGATTAGGCAACACTTTTAAGCGTAACCGCAAAAGTTAGGCTACGCTTTTAAGTGTAGCTTATAAGGCAACACTTCTAAGCGTAGTTGAAAAAGTGCGGCCTTTTTTATATTTTAGGGTACGCTTTTAAGTGTAGCTGATAAGGCAACACGTGAAAAGTTTTTACTAAACTCTACGGTAACACTTCTTTCGGTCATCCCCGAAAAAGTGTGGCCTAAAATCAAAAAGTGTGATCTTTTATCAAAGGCCATACTTTTTCATAGTTGAGGCCACACTTTTCTAAGGTGGTTAGAGGTCTGAAATATTGTACTGGCACCATAGTAAATCTGGATCTTAAACAAATAAATAAATAAGCAAAAATATGACTATTTTAATCTAGAATTTGAAAGTCACCATACTAAAACATCTAACTATTAAGTATAAGAATGGTAATAATTAATAAATAAGAAGTCTTAATGACTGAAAAAATATATATAAGAAAATAAGAAGATTTGTTATTCAGCTCGAAAGAAAGTAGCTCACCCTGAGATCTAGAGCAAACTCAACTATATGCAAGGTTTGGTAGACATCTTTGGATCGTTGTGTGCACTCAAAAGTAAGTACATGTATAGTATCAGTACAAACACTATGAATTAATAGGCATTATAGACTGACTAAAATTAGTGGCGGAAATACTATTATAGTTATAAAATACAAAAACTGCCATAGAACTTGTGAACAAATGAACATTACAAATCATATTTGCATATTTGATATAACTTGTTGTTAGGTAGTGGAGCCTGATTAATTTTAGGTTTTCCTATTTATTCTCTATTTTAAGTTTTCCTATTTATTCTCTGTAACCAAAAATACTCTGATTTATTAATATAAATATACCTCACCGCCGTGGAAGTTTACTCACGGGGTGTTACCACAAAATATTGGGTTTTCTCTTTCTCTCTCTAGATCTCTCATCTCTTTCTCTTGAAAGTTCTTGTGTTTTTCATTCATCTAGTGTGTGTGCGTGAATTCGATCCTAACAACTGGTGTCAAAGCTAAGGAGATTCAACACGATCACAGAAGATGGATAGTTCAAAGCTTGGAATCGAGAAGTTTGATGGATCCGATTTCAGTTTCTGAAAGATGCAGATTGAAGATTATCTGTACCAGAAATATCTTCACGAACCGTTGACCGGGGTGAAGTCGGAATCCATGACGGAGGAGAAGTGAAAACTCAAGGATCGCCAGGCTCTAGGGTTGATCCGGTTGACTTTGTCAAGAAACGTGGCGTTCAACATCATGAAGAGAAGACTACGTCCGGTCTGTTGAAGGCACTGTCAAACATGTATGAAAAACCATCGGCTATGAACAAGGTATATTTGATGCGTAGATTGTTCAATTTACAGATGTCTTAAATTGGATCCGTTTCTGATCATATAAACGAGTTCAATATGATTGTGAGTCAACTCAATTCTGTGGATATTAATTTCGAAGATGAAATTAAGGCGTTGATTTTGATGTCATCTCTGTCCGAGTCTTGGGATACTGTTGTTGCTGCGATTAGCAGTTCCCGTGGATCTGAGAAACTGAAGTTTGATGAAATCCGTGATGTTATTCTTAGCGAAAGTATTCGCAAACGAGAAGTGGGAGATTCATCGAGCAGTGCTCTCAGCGTTGATCGAAGGGGGAGAAGTAAGACGAAAGGTCAAAATCAACATGGCCGATCAAAATCAAAGAATCGAGGAAAATCACTGAACAGATCAAACGTGACTTGTTGGAACTGTGGAAAAAAATGGCACTTTCGGACGAACTGTACAAAGCCAAAGAAGAAACAGAATCAGAAATTTGGAGATGACAATGATTCTGTAAATTCAGCAGAGGACATTGGGGATGCTCTAATCCTTAGTGTGAACATCCCGGTTGAATCATGGATTTTGGATTCTGGTGCATCTTTCCATTCGTCTCCAAGCAAGGAGTTGTTCCAAAACTTCAAATCTGGAAATTTTGGAAAAGTATATCTTGCTGACAATAAAGCCTTAGAGATTGAAGGAAAGGGGGATGTTTGCATAAAGACCACCTCGGGAAACTAGTGGACATTGGAGGATGTCAGATATATTCCTGGGATCAAGAAAAATCTGATCTCTGTTGGTCAGTTGGATAGCACGGGATATGCAATAGAGTTTGGGAAAGGTTCGTGGAAGATCGTGAAAGGTGCTATGGTAGTAGCACGTGGCACCAAATCTGGAACCTTGTACACCACTGCAGGGTGTATAAATATGGCCGCTGTTGCTGAAGGTGCTTCCGGTTCATGTCTTTGGCACAACAGACTTGGACACATGAGTACTAAAGGAATGAAGATGCTGGTTGCAAAAGGAGCATTAGAGGGTCTGAAGTCTGTTGATATGGGTCTTTGTGAGAGCTGTGTTATGGGCAAACAGAAAAGAATAAGATTCACAAAGAATCCTAGAGACCCAAAGAAAGTGCGGTTGGAAATGGTCCATACAGATGTTTGGGGACCATCTCCAGTATCATCACTTGGAGGATCCAGATTCTATGTTACCTTCATTGATGATTTAAGCAGGAAGGTATGGGTTTACTTCTTGAAGCATAAGTCAGATGTGTTTGCAACTTTCAAGAAGTGGAAAGCTGAAGTTGAGAATCAGACCGGTTTGAAAGTCAAATGCCTAAGGTCTGACAATGGAGGAGAGTATGACAAATCAGAGTTCAAGGCATTCTGTGCAGCTGAGGGAATCAGATTGATGAGAATAGTTCCTGGTAAGGCAAGACAGAATGGAATTGCTGAGAGGATGAACAGAATATTGAATGAGCATGCAAGGAGTATGAGGTTACACTGTGGGCTGCCCAAAACACTTTGGGCGGATGCTGTGAGCACAACTGCATACTTGATCAACAGGGGACCATCAGTTCCTTTAGGGTTCAAGATTCCAGAGGAGGTGTGGACAGGAAAAGAACTCAAGTACTCACACTTGAGGACTTTTGGTTGCACTGCTTATGTTCATGTTGATCCAGAAAAGAGAGACAAGCTTGATGCCAAGGTTGTGAAGTGTTACTTCATAGGCTATGGTTCTGATTTGTTTGGTTATAGGTTTTGGGATGACAAGAACAGAAAGATCCTGAGACATTGTGACGTGACATTTGATGAGTCTGTCCTGTACAAGGACAGAGAGCAGAAGGTTCTAGAGATTACAAAGCAAGTGGGAGTTGAGGTTGAGTTGGAGAAGAGTAACCCCAGAGATGTTGAACAGATACTCAACCAACTCCTACTGAAGAATCTGAAGTGGAGCAAGTTACACCTGAGTAGGTGTTAAGGAGATCATTCAGATCCATCAGGGCACCAGATAGGTATTCACCTTCATTACACTATCTATTGCTGACTGATGAGGGGGAACCAGAGTCTTTTGATGAGGCCCTATGTGTGGAGGATTCGATCAAGTGAGAGCAAGCCATGATGGCAAAAGAATGACACATGGGTGTTGACTGAGTTACCTGCAGGGAAGAGAGCTTTGCTGAACAAGTGGGTGTTCAGAATCAAGACTGAACCAGATGGCAAAAGAAGGTTCAAGGCTCGTTTAGTGGTTAAAGGATATTCACAAAGGAAAGGTATTGATTATGCTGAAATATTCTCTCCTGTTGTGAAGTTAACCTCTATTCGAATTCTGTTGAGTGTTGTTGCATCTGAGAATTTGCATCTAGAGCAAATGGATGTAAAAACAGCATTTTTACATGGATATTTGGACAAAGAGATCTATATGCAGCAAGCGGAAGGATTTATGGTTTCAGGCAAGGAACACGTGGTGTGCAAGCTCACCAGGAGCTTGTATGGACTAAAGCAAGCACCAAGGCAGTGGTACAAGAAGTTTGACTCCTTCATGACCAAGAGTGGATTCTGCAAAGCTGAAAAGGATCCTTGTTGTTACTTCAAGAAATACACTGATTCATATGTCTTTCTACTCTTGTATGTGGATGATATGTTGATTGCAGGATCTAGTATGAGGGAGATTAACAATCTAAAGACAAGGTTGTCTGCAGCATTTGAGATGAAAGATTTGGGTCCAGCAAAAAGATTTGGGGATGAAGATTTCTCGGGATAGATCTGCTGGCACTTTAAATCTATCTCAGGAGTTGTACATGAGAATGTGTTGAGCAGATTCAGGGTTAATGATGCTAAACCCAGAACTACTCCATTGGCAAATCACTTTAAATTGTCAAAGGAGCAGTCACCTAAGACTGCCGAGGAGCGTGATCACATGGCACTTGTTCCATATGCTTCAGCAGTTGGTACTTTGATGTATGTTATGGTCTGCACTAGACCTGATATAGCACATGCAGTGGCAGTTGTTAGCAGGTACATGGCGAACCCTGGTAAAGAGCATTGGGAAGCTGTGAAGTGGCTTCTGAGATATCTGAGAGGTACATCCAGTACTTCACTTTGTTTTCGCAAAGGCAAGATGACTCTACAGGGTTTTGTGGATGCTGATCTTGGTGGGGATGCTGACTCGAGCAAGAGTACATCCGGGTACATTTACACCATAGGTGGAACAACAGTGAGTTGGATGTCCAGACTTCATAAGTGTGTTTCTCTTTCATCTACTGAATCTGAGTATGTGGCAATAGCTGAAGCTGGGAAAGAGATGATATGGCTGGCAGATTATCTTGAGGAATTGGGCAAGAAGCAGAGCGAGCAGATTCTTTACTCAGATTGCCAGAATGCCATACAGTTGGTGAAAAATCCAGTCTATCATTCGAAGACAAAGCACATCAGAAGGCGATACCATTTCACTCGCAGGGCAGTGGAGGATGGTGATATGTGCTTGAAGAAGATAGAGGGTGCAAAAAATCCGGCAGACATGTTGATGAAATGTGTTGATGTTGGGAAACTGAGGTTATGTAAAACTTTGGTTGGTCTTCTGTAGTTGTTGCTACAGATTGCGGTGCGGTAAAGATGTTGATGATGAAGAGATTTTTTTTGAGAATGTATTTTTTGGATGACTGAGTCAGTCCAAGTGGGAGAATTGTAGGTAGTGGAGCCTGATTAATTTAGGTTTTCCTATTTCTCTATTTTAGGTTTTCCTATTTATTCTCTGTAACCAAAAATACTCTGATTTATTAATATAAATATAACTCACCGCCGTGGAAGTTTACTCACGGGGTGTTACCACGAAAATATGGGTTTTCTCTTTCTCTCTCTAGATCTCTCATCTCTTTCTCTTGAAAGTTCTTGTGTTCTTCATTCATCTAGTGTGTGTGCGTGAATTCGATCCTAACGCTTGTGATCAATTAAATAGTGCTTTCTCTATTCATGTTCACCTTACTTTTTTTAGTTTGTTTTAAAAATGTATTTTTCCTTTCTAGTAACTATTTAATTCTAACTTTATTCGAGACATGTTTAAAAATATAAGATTAAAGAATATTTTGATATATTTTACATATCGTTAGTTTAAAATCACAACATTTAGAAAAAATCTTTATTTCCTAAACCTCACGTCACAAATAATTTTAGCTAAGGATACAAACATGGACGAAATATAAACAACAACATCAAGTCATCATTTTCATATATCTCTTTTTATTTGATCAACTGGTATTCAAAATCTATTGATTTGATCAACTTAAATTTTGGTTGACTTTAAAACACATTAACAAAAATTACTTTTCATTTCAAGAACTCAATTTGAAATTTCAAATGAATATAGATATACATATTTTCTTTTAATTTTCCATTTGATAGTAAGTACTCGCATTTGAGGCTGGCTAAATCAAATTTGCGTCACATAGGGCTTCATCAACGCTCCCTACAAAAAAAAATTATATCCAAAACTCAAATTCAAAACTTTTAAATAAAAAAGAAATAACTTTATCCACGACACTATATCTGTTGATCGTAAATATATTCACGTCTTTACAAAGATATCTCTCAAGTCTTCATCATTCTATTACTTTTTGGAATTTGAGGATGAATGCCAATACTAGAATTTGCACGCATGGAATACTAAAGTTAGGACACATTAAAAAAAAAAGTGAAAAAGGAAAAGGAAAGGGTAATATAGATAGTACATTTCATAGGGTCCACTCTATAGTTCTAAAGAAAGGCTTGTTTGATTAGTTTTTACAGTTATTTTGGATATTTACTTTTTAAAGTTTTTTTATTATAAAAAAAGTGAGTTATGTCACCTATATTTTCTTTAAAAAAAAAACTGTCCATTTCCTTAGATTCTTCTTAGATTTCAATTAATATCACTCTTCCCTTTTTCTTTTTACCCCACTTTTTTCCATCTTAGTTTTTATGTCTCACACACACTCTCTTTCTCGTCTTGTCTTTTTTATTTCTCTTACTACTTTAATATCCTGCTTTTTTCATTCAATTAAATATTTCCTCTATTTAATAACATTTTTCTACTGTACTGTTTTAAAATATCTAATAGTATTTTCATTTTATAAGATTAATACATAATTTTATATTTAGTTTTTAATTTATCTTTATCGCTAATTATAATTATTTTCTTACATTACATAATAAAAATATATTTTAGCGATAATAAATATAGACACAAATAAAGAGTGTTATTTATCGACATTAGTTGCTATTGTATTCAATGTCGCTAAATGATTTATGGACATATGCAAATAGTGTTAATTATCGCTAAAAATTATATTTGGTGATATTAAGTTAACATCGTTAATTAATTGTCGCTTTATTTTTTATATAGTGCTATTACATTTTTCGAAGATATTGATTTTAGGGATGGCAATGAGGTGAGGGTGGTTGAGCTTAACCCGCAAAATTTTTAATCTGTCCCGCCCCGCATAATAACTTTCTTTATTTTTAATCTGCCTCGCGTGAATATGCTTCACATAACTTTTTTTTATATTTTCTTTTTCTAGTTAAATTTGATACTAAAAAGTTCATGATAAATTTATTTTTCATTAAGTTGTATTAATTTAATTGGATAGTGACTTAAAATTTTATTTTTTACAGGTCAATTGAAAAACATGTAAGAATTTTTTATTATTTTTTATTAAACTATTTTCGTTTACTATTTTGAATATTTTTGTAGATTTAAAGAAATTATTTTAATAAATAATATTTTATTATTCTTATAAAATATAAATAGTTAAAATTAAGTTTGAACCCACATAAAATCATGTACATCCACAACTCACCCCGCCTCACATTAGTTTTAAAAACATACCCACTTCAATCCACCCCACATTCCCCCGCCCCAACTTGCATGGCCTTGACCTCACCTCACTCGCAAAATTCTTTTGGTCAGAAAATTTGATCGAAATACCTATTTTATTTTACTTTTTAGAAAATTTTTAGAATTTTAATTTTATACATTTTAATTAAAAAAAATCAATTTACTTTTTTAAAAACAGATATTGTAGTTTATCAGAATTTCCTAGTTATTAGGGTGATTGTAAAATTATTACTGATTTCATAAAATTAATAAATTAAAATCCTATAATAATACAGTGAACAGTTATTATTGAAGCGAAGAAAAATTACGTGGCCCACAGAACAATTCCCAAGTGAGTAGCTTTGAATTTTTTGATGTGCTACTTGAGTGTTCACATTAATTCAACCAATTCCTTTGTTCATTTCTTTGTTATCCTACTCCTTTTGTTTTATATTATTTCATCGTGTTGATTTATTATTCTTTTTGTTTTATAAAAATTATTTAATTTGATCTGATAAGAAGTTTAAGAAAATAAAGAAGATTTTTGATTATGTCGTCTTAAATTAAAATTATGTTAAATATATAAAATTATCTTTTAATCATGTGGTCTTAAATATGCCACGTGAAAAGTTGTTACAGAAAAAAAGAAAGAAATTATTCTTCTTTTTTAAACAAACTAAAAAAAAGGACGTCATTCTTTTTCTAAACAGAGGGAGTATATTTTATATGAGTAATATTTGAATTTTCTAAATTTGGTTGTTATTATTATTATTTTATATACTTATTTAATATTATAAATAATATTAGAATGTAATAATTTTTTCAAAATTTATCATAATAAATAAATAAAATAAAGTAAAATATTTATTTTTTAATATAAGAGCCAAATAAAATAAATGGAGGGAGCACTAGTATCTTTGATTCATATTATTTGATGTTTTTGTCTTTGATATATTTTGTCTGGTCTATTTTAGTTTGTTGTATTTATGAATAGCTGATCCAAAATAATAGTCATATTTTGAAATTTTTTATTATTATTATTGTAGTTGTATTTTCATTGAATAAATGAAGAGAGAGGTTAATGAGGTTAAAAGGAGAATAACATTAAAATATGACCAGATTAAAGTAAATATAAAAAAATCAAATTAATATTTAAAAAAAAAAATATGCAAGAAAAAATCATATGCATTTCTTAATTAAATTCTGTATCTTTCTAAGTGATAATCATTAAATACGATATGCATTATCAAATGTGTGTGGAAAAATAATAAAAATATATAATTGGAGAGAAACTACTTTGAAATATGTAAATAAATAAGGATAGATTTTCTTAAAAAATAAAAATTATTATTTTATAAAATATTATTAATTTTAAATTAAAATAAAAAGCCAATAATATGAACTTAATAAAGCATTTATTAAAAAACAGGGTCACTGAAAAACTAGTAAATATGGGGAAAGAAATTCCAAATTTTCTTTGTTTCTTGGGGTTGAAGGGTCCACTAACCCTAAATTACACGTGCCTTTGTCAACAAATTCTAAAAAGGAAAAAATAATAAGAAAGTGTTCAATAAATATTTTTAATTTAAGTCGGTAATAATATACTTAATGTAATTTTGTAATTGAAATTTAAGAAAGAGAAACATATGTGCAATTTTATTTTCTCATCTTGTAAAACAGAGAAACCGTTTCATTTTTTCAATTGTGTTCGTATGAAATTATTCTCCAAACAAGTAACTTTACAAAAAATAAGTTATAAAATAAAAATAGAAATTAAAATGATGATTCCAAAAACGGATATTTATAGCCCCACAATTTCAAAGGGAAAGAAAATTTTCAGAAGTTGTTGCGTTTGTGTTTCCTTTTTTTTTTTTTATGAAATTTATATTGAAAATTTAATTAATTTATATTTATATCGGATAAAATTTCATCCGAAGAATAACACTTTTTATAAAAAAAAAATCATATTTATGAGTCGAATTCAATTAAGAAGTTCAACACCTCTTCGCCGACAAAAGTCCAAAATGTCACTATTTATATATATGGGTTGAATATTGCCAAAACTACGTGTTTTCTTTTATGAAAAAAACAATTTCTTTTTGCATTTATTTAAAATTTATGAATGAACATGAAGGGGAGTTATTAATTTCAATTACTGCAATAAAACTGTAAAATATATAACCAAATTTTAAAACTAGAACTCCGTTGAAAAAAAAAATAGGAAAAATACACAAATACCTTCTTAACTATGCTTAAAAATTTTAGAGACACATTTATATTATACTAAGATTTTATTACCTCCTGGATTTATTTTATAAGTAATTTTCTACCCTTTTCAGCCAACGTGGCATTAGCTTAAAAAAAAAATCAATCAACATTGGACCCACAAGATAGTGTCACATAAGCCAAAAGGGGATAGAAAATTATTAATAAAATATGTCCAGGAGATAATAGAACCTTAGCATAATATAAATGTGTCCATATTTCAAAGAGTCAATACCTCATATGGTCACTCAACTTTGCATTATTTTCTCAGAAAGTCACTCAACTTTCAATTTTCCCTTAAAAGTCACTCAACTATGCACTCTTCTTTCAGAAAGTCACTCAACTTTCAATTTTCCCTCAAAAGTCACTCAACTATCCACTCTTTCCTCAGAAAGTCACTCAACTATCCACTCTTCCTCAGAAAGTCACTCAATCTATTAAATTATTTTTAATTAAAATTTATTGATATTAATTATTTATATAACAAATCAAAAATTTTAAAAAATAATTAAATCATTTAGTGATCCACCCACCTAACCCGACCCATTAAAAATATGATATGACCCATTTTATTTTATCTTTAATCCTAAATTAATCCCTCTCTTTAACCTTTAATTAGGATTAGATTAATTTAGGATTAAAGATAAAATAAAATGGGTCATATCATTTTTTTTTAATGGGTCGGGTTAGGTGGGTGGATCACTAAATGATTTAATTTATTTTTTAAAATTTTTGATTTGTTATATAAATAATTAATATCAATAAATTTTAATTAAAAATAATTTAATAGATTGAGTGACTTTCTGAAGAAATAGTGGATAGTTGAGTGACTTTCTGAGGAAAGAGTGTATAGTTGAGTGACTTTTGAGGGAAAATTGAAGTTGAGTGATTTTCTGAGAGAAGAGTGCATAGTTGAGTGACTTTTGAGGGAAAATTGAAAGTTGAGTGACTTTCTGAGAGAAGAGTGCATAGTTGAGTGACTTTTGAGGGAAAATTGAAAGTTGAGTGACTTTCTGAGAGAATAGTGCAAAGTTGAGTGACCATCTGAGGTATTAACTCATATTTCAAATATAGATTGAAAAGATAGTTATACATTATTCCAAAAAATAAAAAAATAACATCATTGAACATCTTCTATTGCTTTAAAATGCTAAATTTGAGATTCCAGAACCTCAAGGACTCGAATTTAATTTATTTAATTGTTACCATACTTGTGTAACTTAGTAATAGGGGAATCAATTTAGTTGATAAACAATCCAAAAATTCTTATTTTATTGTTCAAATGATTAATTTTTTTTAAAAAAAAAAATTAGAACAAGAAAAAAATTAGGTAACTTCCTAAATATTAAAAAAATTTAAAAAAATATTTGATGAAAAACATTTCTAAGATATATTTATATATATATAAATATAAAATATTATGATGGGAAATGATAGTGTGGTTAGGGTATGGGTTGGAGCTGATGCAGTGACGGACTCATGATTTTCACTCAGGAATTCAAAAAATAAAAGTATAAACGTGTAAATAAGTCAAACTTTTTTTAAGTTATGGGTCTCTTGAATTTTTTTTTAGTTTAAAGCCACACTTTTGGCATGTTTTATATATAAAAAAAACTAAAAAAAATGTAAAAAGCGGAACTGAAACTTAAAAAAAAAAAACTAAAACTAAAAAAATTAAAAAGTAAACACTAGCCTAGAGATTCAAACCCTAATTTTGAAGAAACCTGTCGATGAGCTATCTCTTTTTCCTTTTCATTAAGGGGTCTCAAAATATCTATATTCACATAAATACAAAACCTCACCTTATATATACATTGTAATTTTTTATTGAGGGGGTTCGGTGAACCCTGAAACACATGTAAATCCACCCAATCTACACGGGGTAACTAATGAAGAGGAGAGACAATCAACATGATATATTATTTATGAAACTTTTTTTTTACTATAGAAAAAATAATTTTCTTGAATTTAAATAACTTGTTTTTCTAATTATAAAAAAATTGTTCAACTAATCATGAAATATTAATTTCTTATAGACTATTCTTTAACATTGAAATTAATACTACATAACTCTAATCTATATCATAGAGACAAAAGTTTTTCTTAATTGATTCTATTTAAAGATATTTTAACCTGCAATTTTCTTATTAAATAAGAAAAATAAAATTAAAGAGTGATAATTTTGTTGGGAATTAAACACACAACACACACAATAATCTAGAGAAAAGAGAAACGGAACAAAAACGGGACACACAAGAATTTAACGTGGTTCGGTTTCCCTACTCCACGACTGTAACAGGAGGATTTTATTTCACTTGTGCTACCACAGAATTACAAATACAAGGATCATATTTATAGGAAAAACCAAATGGTTAAACTAGGGTTTCAGTAATGGGTCGGGCCGGCTCACAAGCCTCCACAAAGCCAACAATCTCCCACTTGGAGGCTTGAAGAATTTCAACTGTCATCCACTTAGAACACTTGTATGTCTAGTAATCTTTTTCAACTCTCTCCTGCTACAGCGGCCTTCTCATTAGTCAACTGAAAGGCCCGTTGAAGCTCCCCGAAGCTTCAACACATCAGTCACGGCTGAAACTGCCCTTGACTCGTCCTCGGTCCCTACCGGCTCCCACTTGAGACACGAACTGCCGGATCCTAGAACTCCCTGAGAACAAACACTCTCCATACTCAGCAAGAATTTTCTGGAGACGTATCACAGCTGGAATACTGGTTCTCTTGACCCACTGTCTTCTAGGAGCCTTGGCTGAAGCACGGCCGGTGCTCCCACTGCCACAAACGCCTCTGACTGGTCTTCCTGAACCTTTCCTTGCTCGTTCATCCTGAATCTGACCTGTGGCTCTGGGTTTCTTTCTTGCAAAGACAACCTTCTTCTGCCCACGAGATTCTGTGAACCGGACTTTGTTTTTCTTCTGAACTGGGACGGTCACTCCCTCAGACGGTAATCCGACAATATAAAACGATCCTCTTTTTGTTCCACGAGCCATGACAAGATTGTCCCTCACGACCTTCCACTGCCCATTTCCGAACTTCACATGATGTCCCTGTTCATCCAATTGCCTAACAGAAATCAAACTTTTCGTCAAGCTTGGAACAACTCTGACATCCTTCAAGGTCCAGAAACCGACTGGCGTCTTCAGCACCATGTCACCCATGCCCGTAACATCAAGAGCTCTATCGTCTGCAAGCCTTACCTTTCCAAAGTCTCCATAACCAGATTCTGCAATGCTTCACTGCTGTGGGTAGCGTGAAAAGAAGCACCAGAATCCATGACCCAGGAATCCACATTGCTCTCCGCGCAACAGATAAACAAATCCTCGTTGGCGCTGTCTTCTGCAATGTTGACTTGTTTGTCTTTCTGGCATTGATTCCTGAAATGCCCCACCTCCTTGCAGTTCCAACATGTTACACCTGAGCCATCCCGAGCCTTCGACTGACTCCTTCTTCGGTTCCTGCTCCCACTACCTCTGTTATTTCCTCTGTCTCTGACGACGTTTAGCATATCACCTGATGATTCTCCAGAACTCCTTCTTCTGACATCCTCGCCAAGAACGAGATCACGAATCTTCTCAAAGGTGAATCCATTAGGTCCCACTGAACTGGCAACTGCTGTAACCGTTCCGGACCAACTGTCAGGCAATGATGATAACAGTAGTAAAGCTTGAACTTCATCATCGAACTTAATGCCAACTGACAAAAGTCTGGCTAAGATCGAATTCAATGAGTTGATGTGCTCGGTAACTGAACTGCCTTCCTTCATCTTTGTGTTCACCAACTCTCTAATCAGAAAAATTTTGTTTGCTGCAGATGGCTTCTCGTACATGTTAGACAAGGCTTCCAAGATGCCTTTCGCTGTCTTCTCCTTAAGAATGTTGAACGCAACATTCTTGGTCAACGAGAGTCGGATAACTGACATAGCTTTCCGATCCAAAACTGCCCACTCTGCATCAGACAATTTCCTTGCTTGTCACCCAACACTACGTCCAACTTTCTGAACCAGCAAATCTTCAATCTGCATCTTCACCAACTGAAATATGTACCATCGAACTTCTCAATTCGGAACTTCCCATCTTCTGCCATCTCAAAGGACTAAATGAGATACTCGGTACAACTAATTTCAGATCTTGGTAATTTCGTCAGAAATATTGCAACACAAAAAAACTGCACCTTCGGCAATTTTCCTTACGGCGGTGGCACACTCCTTCCCGACGCGGCGGCCAACGGAACGGCGCGACGGACAGCACACGGACGACGGCTGTTCGCACCCTGCGCGGTTCTCCTAGCCGGCTGCTGCTTGAGGTTACCCACACGGTAACGGCGGCTCTCCTCCCTGCACACAGTTCTTCACACAAGAACCTAGGTGACAATTTCTCACAGTTTGTGTTACAGTGTTGTTGAAACCTCGCTCTGATACCAATTGTTGGGAATTAAACACACAACACACACAAATAGTCTAGAGAAAAGAGAAACGGAACACAACGGGACACACAAGAATTTAACGTGGTTCGGTTTCCCTACTCCACGACTGTAACAGGAGGATTTTATTTCACTTGTGCTGCTCCAGAATTACAAATACAAGGATCATATTTATAGGAAAACCAAATGGTTAACCTAGGGTTTCAGTAATGGGTCGGGCCGGCTCACAAGCCTCCACAAAGCCCAACAAATTTAACTGTTAAAAATAAATAACCACGACAAAATAATAACAATCCTTATAAAAGTAGAGACATTCAGAGAAGAATGACTGTTATATTGCAAAATAAGGAACAAAGCAAAAAACACTTTTTGTTTAAATTATTTCATTGTAATTTCCTAGGATAATAATAGATTGAAAAAGGAAATTGACAACATATGCTTTTGTCTTAAATTATTTTCAAAATATATAATATTTCAGAAAAATAAGATTTTTTTTATCCCTTCCATCATTGCTATTTTAATTACTAGAGTGCTAATTAAATAATACATTTTCAAAAAGTTGAGCATAATTATAAGAAAAAAATAATCTTATTGATTAAAGACATTTGTTTTTTTATATTACAATTTTTTTTTTAATTATACTCATATAATATGGCTAAGAAGGAAGTAAGCAATTTTTTATTAGGCTCGTTATTATTATCATTAAAAAAATTGACAGATAAATAAAAGTCACTTTATTATTAATATAATATTTTGGGCTCTTAGCTCTAGTAGTGCGATTTTTATTCTATTTTTTCTTTAAAAAACATTTTAATTTCTTTAATAAATTATACACGATACAAGTACAAATTACTTAGTAAATGTATGCTAAAACAAATAATTAAACAAACAAAAAACCACTCATTATTACCAAATTGAAATAAATGTAACTTAAAACAACATCACACGTGCACAAACTCAATCACCAAAAATAAAACTACAGAAAAATGTAATTATTAGAGAGAGGAAAATGAAAAAAAGAAATAAAAAGCCAAATAAGAAAGGAAGAAATAATTATATGATTGAGATAGAAAGTAATTTGGGCCCTACTTAATTGAGTACTAGTTTGATTAATTATTTTTGCTGAATTTAAGAAAAAAATAGTTGTGAACATAAGAAAAGGGGTGGTAGGGTTTTCAGAATGGGGATAAAGCCAAAAAGAAAAGTACTACTACATGATATTAAAAAAAAAAACTTCCATTTAAATGATCATTTAGCTAATGATGATATTATTAGTTGTGATTAATCAAAAACCTTATAATTAAAGTTTTGCTTATATTAAGTGGGCCATCAATAATATTTATTCAATTTTACATACTTTAAAGAATATATTAAGCCACTATTTTAGCTTATAAATCTTTATAATCATAAAACATGCAAATAAATTAAATAATTGACGACAAAATATATAATAGTACTAAAGTATTTGACAAAAATATATTTACTTAATTTTGCAGAGTTTAAATATATGTTTAACCTTTTTCCGTTAATAATTTTAGAAAATAAGTCAGCCGAAAATAATGAACAAAAGAAAAGAGGTGATAGGGTTTTTAGATGGGGAAAAAGCCAAAAAGAGTAGTATATGATATATAAAAAAACCTTCATTATAAATGATCATTTAGCTAATGATGATATTATTAGTAGTGTTTAATAAAAAGATTAATAATTAGTAGCACTAATTTTGTGCTTATATTATAGTGGGCCATAATTTCTTTTAAGTACAAAAGATAAAGATGAGAATGAAAATCAATGCCACACGAGAAGAAGTGACATGAGAGAGTTTAGTGGGCCCACCAAATAATTTCAAATAGTCTCTCCGTCTCAATTTATATGACTCAATTCACATTTCGAGAGTGCAATGTTTTAGATCTGTATAGAATCGTTTAAGTTTTTTTGAAATGAAACTTCCATTCTTGAAAAATATCGAACAAATAAAATCTTGTTTAAGTCTCGAAATTCGAAATAGAAAAAATAGGTAAACAAAAGGTGGGGGTGAGGGTGGGGGGTGGGGGTGGGGGGGCATATGTATTTGGCCTACATGAACATGTACTGAAACTCATTGTCCTTTTTTTCAGGGCCGGGAGAGGCCTGTTTGTGATTTTAATAGCATCGCACCAACAAAGCCCAGCCTGTATGCAGCTCACTACCTAAATAACCATTTATTACAAGTAACATCAAACTTCATAATTCATATTCTCAATTTTACTTAATCCATTTTTATTCTAAATATATTATTTTGACGGTGTTTGAATGAACATGATGTTTGAAAAAGAAAAAAGATCTTTAAGAAATTTATTATGTTTTGATTTCTTTTCATTGTCATTTTCGCGATTTGTTGTACTTAAATTAATTGTTTTCTGAAATAATCCCTCTATTTCTACGAAATAGTGATAAAATTTACATTCTGTCCAAATTTCACTTGTGAAATTTCAATCAATTTGTTATTGTTGTTTTATGGTGTAAAACAAGTCATATAGAGAAAAATGACATTATATTTTTGGTCTGTTATATAAATTGAGACAAAACCTGTAAAATTTTATGGAGATAAGTGTTAAAAACACACCTAAAGTATATCTTTTTTTTTAGTTTCATACCTAAACTATTGAAAGTTTGAATTTCATACCTAAATTATCACTTTTTAGTTTGAGAAACACACTTGTCTCTTTTATACCATTCTCATCATGGTATGTGTAATATACTATCTCTCTTTTATTTTGAAGAATTTCCACGTCATATTTCACATAGACAAAACATTCAACCTTGACAATAAATAAATAAATTATTAGTATTAGTTAAAATTAAAAAATTAAAAAACTATTCTAAAAAAAATATTTTCTTTATAAAATGAAATGTAAAATATTTTTCTTACCTCACACCATTTTCTTAAGTTTTTTTATTTTGTTTAAATTTCTTTTATAAAAGTATTTCATTTTTTACTTCATCTCCTACCCCCCCCCCTCAATTACTAATTTAGATATTATTTTATTTTCTTGAAAATATAATCTACCCATCCCACTTAACCCTCCGCGCTTTCAATTTTTTTTTCAAGTGTTTAGATATACATATTGAAAATATCTTTACTTCCCGCCACAAGACTTTTTATATTTTTTAGTTATTTATGTTATATTCAGTACACTAATAGAATTTTTTTCTAAAAATATATGTATGTGCATATCTAACACAAAATAAGAAAAATGTAAAAAAAAAAAATTAGGAGCGGAAAATTAAATATAATGGGGTAGATTTTTTAAAATAAAATAATATCAATTTCTATCGGTGGAGGGGAGTGGGGAGGATGAAATATGAAATTTTTAAAAATATTTTATAAATAATTTTTTTTTAAAAAAAACGATGGGGTTGTCGCGGGGGGGGAGGGGGGAGGTACGTGGAGGGGTAGTGGAGTGAGATAAGAAAAATAATTTAATTTTTTATATGGATAGTAATCTTTAATTATTAATAATATTAATTTTTTATTATTTAATTTTATCTAATAAAAATTTTTCTACGTAGAATGTCATGTGACAAAGTTTATTCATATAAAAGAGAGAATGCATTACACACACCACTGAGGTGTTTTCTCAAACTTAAAAAGTGATAGTTAGGTATGAAACTCACACTTTCAATAATTTAGATATGAAATTAAAAAAGAATAATAATTTAAATGTGGTTTTTGACACTTATATCAATTTTATTTTGCGGTTAATATACAACTCAGGTTGAACTTAAGCATGGTACTATATTTATGTATTAGGATATTTTCTAAATTCTTGTACTCCTCTTCGTTAGGTCTCTTTTACTCCTTAATGACTTGAAGCCATCATAAAATTCTTCATATTTCGTTAAAGGTGGATAAAAATTTAAAAATTATATATATATATTATATATATATATATATATATATTATTATATATATATATATATATATATATATATATATATATATATATATATATATATATATATATATATAATTCACATAATTCAGGATAGATAGACTATAGTAAATTCGATATTCTTGTCTCTTCTTTTTGGGATTTTTTTTGTCTCTTTCTAAATTCAACACTAGGTCTCCTATTTATTGCCTAATATTTTGACAAAACAACCAAAAATCAAAAAGTCTTAATTACTGTATTATTTATCTGGTAACAGTAATTTTATTTCAATTTGTTTGGTAATGTATGGACCTTAACGTGTTCCCTAATATGTGAATTTCTATATTAAAAAATAAAATAAATATGTTGCTACTATTTTTTTTTTTTGAAATAAGAGTAAAAGACAAACAATATAACTTCATATCAAAAAGTTGTTGAACATAAATAACAACTAATTTGTTGTTGAAGTCTAAAGATAAGTTTAAGTGCCTAAAATATTTGACTTTCAAATGCTATATAGATTCACACAAATTTTTAAGATAACCACTCTTTAATTTTAATTTATTTGTCTTTATTTTTAATTTTTTAAAGTACGACCTTTTTATTTTTTTGATAACTTTTTATTTTAACTTTTCAGATGATATATTTAACGTTATAAAATTAATGGTAATTTGATATACTTTATATATTCTTATAGTTTAAGATCACACAAGATTCAAAAGTTTTTTTGATTTTTTTAAACTCTGTATCAAGTCAAAATCAATCAAACAAATTGAAATGAAAGAAGATTGTGCATCAAGTTAAAACTAAATAAAGAAATTGAAACGAAAATTTATTCTTTATTTGTACATTGGTGATGTAAAAATTGAGATGATTTATGAGGTAAGTATTTAAAGTGAAAATTACTTCTATCTCTAGTCAAGTAGTTGTTCTTTCATATTTTGTTTTATTAAAAAAAAAGACTCTTTTTCTTTGACAAAAAATCAAGCTACGATGTTTACAATATCAAGGTTGGTAATACATATATTAAATGATTAAAGATATAAATATCTCTGAAAATATATAAAGAATGTAGAAGGTATTTTATAAGCAAATAATTTTTTTTAAAAAAATTATATAATACACAATTACACGTTATTAAATATATCACATCAAAAGCGTACTTTCTCTGTCTAACAATGCCTGTCTGCTATTGACTTTACACTTTTTTAAGAAACTATAAATAGAAGAATAATTTTACTATATCACCCTTTGAATATAATAAATACAATATCTTGAAAAATGTAATAGAGAAAGAACTATAACTAATGATAAGAATAAATTAGAAAGTAAATGTAAAATTATCAATTGATTTCAAAAAATAAACAAGTGTTATTAGACGAAGAAATATTAGATAAGAAATAATATCAGTATAACTAATCATTACATTACTGATTCTAATATTACCGTTCACCAATTAAACATTCTGTTAAACATATTTTTTATACCTCCTATCAAATGATCCCTAAATGATTAAAATAAAAAATGTTATATATCCTTTCATTCACTCACAAATAATTGTTCATGATGTGAAAACACATAGGTGATTGACTAGTCTATGAATAGGAAAAAGTAATTTAGAGGATGAATTATGTGTCACATATGGAAACAAAACCAATTCAAAAATGGTTATAAACAAAATATGGAAAAGAAAACTGATAAAAAGAGCCTAAAGAGAGCTAGAAAACTAGCTTCTATGATACAAAGTAAATTTTTTTTTTTACATATATAGGTCAAAAATAACTTATCATAAAGCATGCATTAGGTTTTAACTTTTTTAACCAATATACAGCCAAAAACAGTCCTTTTTTTATTATTATATTTTGGATAAAAAATTGGACAGTTTGATTACTTCACTTTTTCCATGAATTTCAGTAAGCACTAAAAATTAGTTGTTATATAATATAATGCATGTAAACAAAATTTAAAAAGTGGGCTCCCTTTGCAGCTGTAGCCCCTTGTGTCTTTGCCTCCACACCTAACTTATCTTGTCATTTCTATAACTGAATTATTGTCATCTTATTTTCTACAATCGACAAAATATCTGAAATATATTTAAATTTTTAATTAAAAATATTATAATAATTTTAAATTTTAGGCAGAATTTATTATTCACACTATCTAATATTGTATTTTTAAAATATATAAGTGTCTTTATAACAATGTACTAATATTTATAATGTCCATATAGACACCTATGTAGCTTTAGAACACACTATCAGATAGTGCAGAGGTAATAGATTTTGCTCAAAATTTGAGATTGTTACATCAATTTCGATCAAAGTTCGAATATATATATATATATATATATATAACGTAATTTTTTTTGTCTAGGGGACACAAATGAATACTTAGACACTACTCGTCCCTACTATCAATATGTTGTATTTCCTTTTAATTGTAGGGCTATAGTGATTTTAGTCGATTCGTTATAAATAAAAATCTAAATTTAATTTTTTTGTGATATATAATTAAGTATATTAATCTTTAATCATTTAAAATGTGTTTTTTTAGTTTTTTTCTAACAAATTTTTAGAATTATTAAAACGTTCTACTATTCAATTACTCATATTATATGTTAACCTTGTAATATTATTTCAATATTTAACAATAATATATTTAAAAGTAGTTCAACTATAAAAATTTTCTACATAAAGAGACTAATAACATATATTCAACTTATTAACTAAAAATTGAATAAATTGATCATATATTTGTCAATAATGGAAAGACAAAATGTAATATTATATTCTTCAATCTAAGAAGTAGATTAAACTTTTGGTTGTTTTATCTAAACTAAAAATAAAATAATTTATTTCAAGGAAAATGAAAAAAAAAATGTTTTTTAAAAGAAATAAAGAAGAAAAAGATAAGGTTGGTTCAGTTTATACATCATTTCTCCTCAATATAGTATACTTGTCCGTCCATATTTACATGTCTATTATATTAAAACATTTAAAAGAAAAATTAATCAGTTTATATACTTTTAATCTTTATTATTAGTAGTTATTTTAATTCATTTTCAATGAATGAGATGATTTATATTTCTTCCTTTTCAATTGATATGTGTAATTTTACTTTGATAAAAAATTTAAGAAAAAAAGAAGGACTTCTGAAATTTATGGTCTAAAATAATTAATAGATATTTATTTTATTATGAATCTTATTAGTGAGAGTAAATGAATATTTTAAAGTCAAATTATTCCTTTTTAAACTTGTAAAAAATGAGTCATATAAATATGAACAAATGAGCATGAACATATCGAATCGTATTATTGAAAGATTGAGCAAGAAATAGCCAAAATCTTAAACCTAGAACATTGCAGGCCCAACGCAATCCCATGGCCCAAATTTATCTCATCTAAGAAGAAAATGGCAATTTGATATTTTTTGGACCGCTAATTAAGTTTGGGGAAAATTATGTATTATAACAAATTATTAATTTGAAATGAATGTTCTACTATAATTTTATTTAAATCTAATTTGTAGCAAATATATTGTCATTCTCGTCTCTCTCTCCAGAATCTCGCTCGCCATTCTCAATTCTCTCCCTTGTCTCTCTCTCTCTTTTAACAAATAAATGTATAAATTGTGTTTGTGTTTGTATACAGCGACAGAGACTGTATATACAAATATAAATACATGTCTCTCCGTCCTATACACTTATAATTATACTAATACAAATCTTTCTCTACCCCGCTTTTGCCTTTGCCTCTCTCGCTTTATACAAACAAAAATTATACGAATACAATGTACAATTTGTGTTTGTATAAAACGAGAGAGAAATTTGATATACAAATACAAATATTGTCATTCGATTCAATTGTATATAAACTCAAATTTATGTAGATATACAAACATAATCATTGATACATATACATAGTAATTACATATATACAATTATCTAACCTAAATACATATAAAATTCACCCCTCTTCTCTCTCGCTCACCTCTCTCCTAATTTTATTCGTCATCTAGCTTAACACAAAAAACATATACATATACAAACACAACTTTCATAAACAAAGACGTCCAATTTATACAAATCTCCATAATTTATACGAATCAAATGCATAACGAACTACATTTACTATGAATTGCAAACAACAAAACTATATCTATAGAATATCTTTTATGTTTGCTATTCCAAAAAATTACTCATTAAACAGTGTTTGATTAATTTTATAAGCTGATCAACTTTCTAGCGTCTTCGGTAATACTCGAAATATTTATAAGTTAAAATCGATCATAAAACACAAGTTAGAACTTTTTAAGTTGTATAGTGGTACAAATATTTCTTGAACTTCTTGTGTTCTTTTTTTTTTTTTGGTATAGTATAGTAAGCAAATTATATACAAGGAATTTTTTTGATAGTTTTATGAATTTTAAGTAAAAAATGTTCATTCTGAAAGTAGATGGAGTAATCCAGCGATATTTTGAAGTTGAATATTATGTTTTTAACTATATGCAAATTGTATTAAATCTCAGTCATGTAAAATAAACTCAAATTTGATACATATATTTCATATATCATAAAGAAAAAAACAAAATAAGGAATCAATCTCTCACTCTAGTTCAATTTATTTTGATTTGATATGAAAGTTAAAAAAGTAAAAATAACTTTTAAATTTTATAATCTTAAATTGAAATATATAAAATATATTAAAATATTTTTTAATCTTATGATATAAAAACTTGTCTAGTGAAAAATTGAAATTAAAAAAAAAATCAGAAGGAGTGAGGGAGTGTATGTTATCTGCTAAAAATGAATGAGAAGCCATTAAATGGTAGCATTAATGACGGTTTGAATGAAAACATGAGTATAAATTGAATGAGAATTTGATTCTTATAATACATATTTAATTTATTTTTGGCTATTTTCATCACTTGTCAAATTCATGCATCCATGTCTATTTAAAGGACCACTAAATAATTACAACAATAAAAATACAAGAATATTTATCATATTTAATGTTTACCATACATGAATGTCAGCATTCATCGGGTGAAGCTTTTTACATCAACTAAATGTACCTATTAATTATATGCCTGTAGATAATTTTTCATATGAATTCTTTACTTATTTTTATTTTGATTAGTAAAATATTATTTTTGTTATAAATTCATTATATAGTATATATGAATTATCCATAATATTTATTCAACTATTAATTAGATTCATGTATAGGTGTTTTCAAGTTGATAAAAACTTTTAAGATAACTATGTATTTATTAATTAGATTTGGAGTGTTATCTCAACACTATAAATAGAGAATCACTCACCATTTGAAAGACACACTTGAATAAGAAAAGTTCTCTCCTCCATGTTATGCTGCTTGTTTTCTTCTTATTATTATATTATATTACTCTGAGCTTTCTTTATAATACGTTATCAACACAAAGTTTCTACTTGCAAAGGTATTATATAAATATTTTTATTGAATTTACATATTCTCTCTTAATCTCATTATGTTGAATTTATCAAAACTTGTGTTTGTGACATTAGATATTTCTGAAAATAATTATCCTTCATGGGTACTCGATGTTGAGATTCACTTAACTGCTAAAGGTCTTGATGTCACAATTACTCTAGAAAATGAAACATCGAGCCAAGATAAGGCAAAGACAATGATTTTCCTTCATCATCATCTTGATGAGAGCCTGAAGATTGAATATCAAACGGTAAAAGATCCACTTGAATTGTGGATTGATTTAAAGGAGAGATATGACCACTTAAAGGCAACAGTGTTGCCAAGAACTCGTTATGAGTGGATGCATTAACAGTTTTAAGATTTTAAGACCGTAATTGAGTACAACTCTGATGTATTTAGGATAACCTCCCAGTTGAGATTATATGAGGAGACAATAAAAGATGAGGACATGTTGGAAAAGACACTTACTACGTTCCATGCCTCAAATGTGATATTACAGCACCAATATCGTGAAAAGGGTTTTCAGAAATATTCTGAACTGATCTCATGTCTTTTGGTGGCTGAGCAACATAATGCTCTTTTAATGAAAAATCATGAAGTTCGTCCGACTGGAGCTGCTCCATTACCGAAAGAAAATATGGTGGAAGCACGTGATCAATCTGAAGTAAAAAGAGATGATTATTGGGGCAATAACAATGCATGGGGACGTGGCAAAGATAAAAGGCGATACATCAATTGTCGAGGTGGTGGTTAAAATAAGATGGAGATAATTTCTCAAAATAACCCCTCAAGAAGTAATTGTCATTGTTGTGGAATGAAAGGCCATCGGAAGAATGAATGTCGCACACATGAGCATTTTGTTAGGCTCTACCAAAATTTCTTTAAAAGGAAAGGAAATAAAAGTGGTGCTTCCTCTTCCAATGCTCGAGCTGAGTCACATATGACTCTTAAAGATGATGATAAGCCGAGAACATCTCAGAATTACGATAAAAGATGTTAAAACAAATTTGACTTTAAAGGATGATGTTTTTTAAGGCCTTGGTGACATTACTCATATGGAAGTTGATGACTTCTTTGAAGATCGAAACTAATGTTTGATTTTTTAGCTAGGGAATGAAGTATGTTATTATTTTACTTAATATTTTACTTATGTGTTTTTAGTTATCATGTTCTTCATGTTGAAGTATTTAAATTTCCGTTGTTAGTTTTGTTTCGTACTTCTTTTGATGTATTTTTATTTTAATGAAAATTAATAGAAATTCTCAATTGTCAATTGGAACTCAAGATGAGTAATGGAGATGTGTGCCTTCTTGATAGTGCTACAACGCATACAATATTAAAAGAAAAAAAAAATAGTTTTCTAATTTAGTTATGGAAATGGCATATGTCAACACAATATCAGGTAGTACAAATTAATTGAGGGCTTTGGAAGAGCACCTTATTACCACCTGGAGGGACAATATTGACCATTGATAATGCATTACATTGTAGTTAGTCTCAAAGAAACTTATTAAGTTTTAAAGTTATTCGTCAAAATGGCTATCATGTTGAGACTGCTAATGAAGGAAAGGTCGAATACCTTTATATTACTACAATTAATGTAGAGAAGAAAATTGTGCATGAAAAATTACCTGCACTTTCTTCTGGGTTGTACTATACAAGTATAAGTACAGTCAAATCACATGCCGTAGTAAACAAAAGGTTTACTAATTTTAATGATTTTATTATTTGGCATGATCGGTTGGGTCATCCCGGATTTAATATGATGCGCAAAATAATTGAGAATTAACATTGGCATACCTTAAAGAACTCAAATATCCTTCAATCAAAAAAAATTTCTTGTACTGCTTGTTCTCAAGGAAAGTTGATCATTAAACCATCAATAGTTACGGTTGGAATTGAATCCCCTGTGTTTCAGGAATGTATATACGGTGATATGTGTGGACCAATTTAGCCTGCATGTGGACCCTTTAAATATTGTATGCTTATTATCAACTCGCAATATAACTTTTGCGAGATTATTGGCCCAAATAATAAAATTTAAAGCACAATTTTAGGACTATACAATAAAGACAATTCGTCTAGATAATGCTGGTGAGTTTACATCTGAGGAATTCAATGATTATTGTATGTCTACTAGTATAACAGTTGAACATTCAATTGCGCATGTTCACTCTCAGAAAGGTCTAGCAGAATCATTGATTAAACGTCTGCAATTGATAGTTAGACCATTGCTCTTGAGAACAATGTTGTTTGTGTCTATGTAGGGGCATGCTATTTTGCATGCGACAACACTTATGCGCATAAGGTCGACCAATTATCATGAATTCTCCCCATTACAATTTTCTTTTGGTCAAGAGCCAAACATTTCCCATCTTAGAATTTTTGGATGTGCAGTATATGTTCCGATTGCTCCACCATAACGCACAAAGATGGGCCTCAAAGAAGGTTGGGGATATGTGTTGGGTATGAATCTCCTTCAATCATAAAATATTTGGAGCCTATGACTGAAGATTTATTTAAGGCAAGATTTGTTGATTGTCATTTTAATGAATTAATATACCCAACATTAGGGGGAGAACATAAGCAGTTGGGAAAAGAGATAGATTGAAATTTATCATCTCTATATCATCTGGATCCTCGAACAAATCAATGTGAACAAGAAGTTCAAAAAATAATTTATTTGCAGAACATTGTGAATCAGCTGTCAAATGCATTTACTAATCTTTCAAGGATTACTAAGTCGCATATTTCAGTTGTTAATGCTCCAGTTCAAGTTGATGTCCCGACGGGACAAATTGTTAAGGCAAATAAGTCTAGACCACATTTGAAGCATGGTAGACTAGTTGATTCTAGAGATAAAAATTCTCGAAAGAAAAAAGAAATAAATGATCAAGATGATCATGGATTGAAAGAAATTTCTCAAAAGGAAATCCAAGTCATAACACATGATGAAATATCCGAGGAGATTCAAACTTCTGAAAACAATGAATTCAATGAATTATGTCTCGACGAGAAAGATATGAAATCGAAATAATTTTGTGATTGACATCATATTTGCTTATAATGTTGCTATTGACATAATGCAACAAGATGAAGATTTTGAGCCAAAATCTGTTCACGAATGTAGACAGAGAAATTATTAGCCAAAATGAAAGGATACAATTCAAGCAGAATGGGCTTCGCTAGAAAAATGTAAATTTTTTGGACCAATTATTCGAACACCTGAAGGTATCAAGCTAGTGGGGTACAAATGGATTTTGTACAAAAAGAAATGAGAAAGGTGAAGTCGTGAGATATAAAGCCTGATTCGTTGCTCAAAGTTTTTCTCAAAGACCCGACATTGATTATATGGAGACATATTCTCCTATGGTAAATGCAATCACCTTCAATTATCTCATAAATCTGGCAGTTCATGAAAAACTTGAAATGTGTCTAATGGACATTGTCACAACCTATCTATATGGCTCATTGGACCACGGCATTTTCATAAAAGTTCCTGAAGCATTCAAAGTGCCTGAAGCATACAAAGATTCAAGAGAGACTTATTCAATAAAGCTTCAGAAATCTCTGTATGGATTGAAATAATCAGGGAGGATGTGGTGCAATCGTCTGAGTGAATATTTGTTAAAGAAAGGGTACAAAAATGATCCGTTTTGTCCTTTCATTTTCGTTAAACAATCGAAATCTGAATTTGTTAATAGACGTGTATGTTGATGATTTGGACATCATTAACACTCATAAAGAGCTTTTAGAAGTTGTTGAGTCTGTGAAAAGAGAATTGAAAATGAAAGATCTCGGCAAGACAAAATTTTGTCTTGGTCTACAGATTGAGAGCTTGTCAAATGGAATACTTGTTCATCAATCAACATACATAGAAAAGACCCATTGAGTAATCCAATGGTGGTAAGATCGCTTGACATTAATACAGATTCATTTCGACCTCAAGAGAAGAATGTAGAGCTTCTTGGTGATGAAACTCCTTACCTTAGTGCAGTCGGGACACTAATGTACCTTGTTAACAATACTCGACCAGATATCTATTTTGCAGTAAGTCTACTGGCAAGATTCAGTTGCTCCCCAATAAAAAGACATTGGAATGGTGTAAAACACATACTTCGATATCTTCAGGGGACTATGGAAATGGATTTATTCTATTCCAATGAATCTTAGTCGAAACTGATTTGTTATGCAGATGCAGGACATTTATCTGATCCGTATAAAGTTTGATCACAAACAGACTATTTGTTTACATGTGGAGACACGACAATATCTAGGCGATCAATGAAACAGACATTGGTAGCCACTTTTTCAAATCATGCAGAAATAATAGCGCCATCTATGAAGCAAGTCGAGAGTGTGTCTGGTTGAGATGAATGACCAACCATATTCAGGAAATGTGTGGTTTTCCTTTGAAAAAGAATATACCAACCACAATGTACGAAAATAATGCTGCATGTATAGCTCAATTGAAAGGAGGATACATCAAAGGAGACCGGATAAAGCATATTTCACCAAAGTTCTTTTTCACGCATGATCTTCAACAAAATGGTAAGATAGAAGTTTCAACTGATCCGTTCAAGTGATACTCTTGCTGATTTTTTCACTAAGGAATTGCCAACATCAACGTTTGAGAAATTGAGATACAAGATTGAAATGCATCGTCTCCAAGATATCAAGTAAAGTTTTCATTATGGGAGTGAAACACGCAATGTACTCTTTTCCTTAACTATGATTTTGTCCCAAGTTGGATTTTTCTGGTAAGGTTTTTAATGAGGCAACATTCAAAGCGTATTATGAGATGTGTGTACTCTTTTTTCTCCACTAGGCTTTTTCCCACTGGGTTTTTCCTAGTAAAGTTTTAACGAGGCATATAACTATTGATATCCAAGGGGGAGTGTTATAAATCCATTGTATAGTATATGTGGATTATCCATTAGATTTATCCAACTATTAACCGGATTCATGTATAGGTGTTTCCAATGTGATAAGAACTTCCAAGATAAATATGTATCTTCTATTAATTAGATGACTTTTGGAGTGATATCCTAATACTATAAATAGAGAATCACTCACCATTTGAAAGACACACTTGAATAAGAAAAGTTCTCTCCTCCATCTTATGCTTCTTGTCTTCTTCTTATTATTATTACATTTTATTATTCTAAACTTTTATGATAATTTTAAATTATTTGTATATAATGTAGACAAATATTATAAGCAGTGAAAGTAAAATATTATGGTAAAGAAGACACAATGAAAGTAAAATATATTAAGTTTTTTTTTTTCTTACCATATTTGAATTCTGTCTTTTCTCTTTGAAAATAAAAATATTGTCATAATTACTTTTACTTTTTCTAAAAAAAAATATTTATCTCTTTTGTATTTGATTATTACTTTCTTAAAGAAATGAAGACCCTTTCTGGTTTCTCTCGCAGCGTAATACAATATCATTCATGGTGGTTTTTCACATGTAGACCAACTGACTAAAATATATTACAATATTCATTTCTTGAAATATATTCTTTTGTCGTATGAGTTTGCGCTTACTAGCTTCCACATAATGCTCTTTTGCATCCCACCACTTTGTGATCTTTTACCCTACTTATTGAAATGAATAAACATAAAAATGAACAAGAGGGAAGATCAAAGCTACATTGCTTCATAAAATAATTTATCAACTTTTGCTATGTTTTAACATATGAATCTCAACATAAAATTAGGGAAAACAAAAGAGAATCTGACTGTAAAAGAAGATGAAAGATTTAGACTGTGAAATATAAAAATGAACTAAAATGAGTCTATGATGGCAGTACGAATTACTCGGAGAGATGACTGACTCCCTATACTTTGTCGTCGAGCTCTGTTGGTAGCAACATGTGTTTTTCAGGTTTGACGACAGTGGGGGGTGGTATCCGCTCTTTCCCACCTGGTTGTGAGGAGGCGTTACCGTACCAAATCATGCCAATGATGGCCACGCCCATTCCAAACACAACGTGTACATTCAGTCCCTCTTTACCAAAGAAGAGGAAACCCAAAGTCAGGACAAGAATGGTCTTCATATGACCAAGCACTTGAAAGGTCACTGCTGTAAATCTTCCAATGCAGATGAATTGGCTAAGATTCGTCCCTATTGCTATCGTACATGATAGGATGATGAAAAACTGCAACCACAAACATCCGAATTAACTATTAACATCAAAGAACCTTTATATGCTTAAATAAAGAGGAATTTGATGTACTTACTACTGATATTGAGGTATAGTTATATGCGTCGACCCTCTTATCAGTCAACCAGTAGTCACAAAAGGGGCCCAGTAACAGCAGGGATGTAGCCTGTATTGGTGCAGTATGTGCCAACAGGTTGAATGATCCCAATGAATATTTACGCTGAAGATGATGTACATACTGCATCGGAAGGAAGATACATCAGACACAATAATAAGTCAGTGGAACATATAGAGGGCATAGAAAATTAAAACGTTAAACTTGACAGTAAATGCAATTGACTAAGACCAGATATACAAAAGCAGGTTGCAGATACATCAGAAAATCTGGTTCTATATGTTGACACATGCAAACTCATACCACCGATTCGTATCAAGAACTTACATATTGCTGCAGGGCAGTGCTCCAGACCGCGATGAAGGCAGCGATAAAACCCTTTGTATTTACACTTACATCAGTAACAGTACAGATTGCAACACCTAGTAGGACTAACAAAATGCTTAATTTGGTGTCTCTCGAGTATCGCACATTATCCAGCACAATTTCCAAAAAGCAAGACACTGGTATCATACTTAGCTTTGCAATCTGATGAGAGTTCAAGAGGAAATGAGATGTGAGATCAAAATTCAAGACAAGTAGAGCATAAATATCTGATGATTCTTCACACTTACCTGATAAAACCCAACAGAGTTCCACATTAAACTAACGTTCATTCCAACAATAGAGAAGTTTGCAAACAAAACAAATTTCAATCGTTCAGACCACGGGAGTTGGGAATTCTGGATATGCCCAAGCCATTTAAGAAAAAACACCATTAATGTCGTCGTAGCAAAATGCATCCCAGTTAAGGTTGTCGCTGCAAATTGGACGGAATAATAAGACAAAGTCAGGATAACATAAGAACTATCAAGCTATTTCATTCTAAAAGCTTACAAATGATTAGCAAGAAACTATGTTTTCTAAAGAAGAAAAAACTATGCTCTTAAGGCAAGCTCAAAGACTTATCTTAATCCATTAACACCAAATCTTTAAAACTAGATATTGAAGTACAGGGAGGCAAAATGGCAGCTTCTTTCGGGGACTAGAATGAGAAAATTCATTTAAAATAGTCCACTTAAACGGCTTATACATTTGCTTGGTCTCAAAAAAGTTAATGCGTCCACAGTTTCCAGAAAAGCAGCCTACTTTATGCATAGATTTGCCTTAGAAGCAAGATGAATAAGATATCTTTGAAATCATCTGTTTCTATAAGATTTCATTCAAAGTGCTCAGACTTCAAACCCATGATAGTAGAAGCAAAAATTTGATCCTCATTGAAACATACACAAACAAAACATGCACCGACAACCATTTAACACGAGTAGATGCAAGTAAGATAACATCCCAAATAAAATGGAAAATATAAACCTTCAGGACAAGCACCATCACTTACCAAAGCTGAAACCATATGTAGCCATTAAGGCTTTATTAACAATAATAATTCCAACTGAAGTGACAATATTGAATGCCCATGCTGCCACATCAACAACCATTTTCTTCTCATCCTTGACAGCCATGGACATTTTCTTTGGCCGCATCTAAAACATAGAAAAATTGTGATGTTTGCCCTTCAGAAAGATCACCAAGAATCAAGCTTCCTCTGCAAAAAACATATCAAATAAATGAACAAAAAGTTCAAACAGAATGTAACAGAACCACGAGTTATGATCCTTGTACAAAACTTATGATCCTTTCTAGTGATTATATTGGCTAACCAAGAAGATTTTAATGTTTCATAATTAATAAAGGATGTCAATTACAGGAGGGATAGCTAAGGGAAACAAAGAGAACAAACAAGGAGAACTCATCAAACCCATATTCACAGTTACGTATACATCACTAGATGAAAAGACAAACAATCACAAATGAGAAAGCGGGGAATATATGCTAGATCAATTTTCAAAGCTACACTGCAATGTGCCAAAAGTAGTAAACTTTCAGAAAATGATGACACTTGTTTATCCCTTCCGCAATTTATTTTAAAAGAGACAAGTTTAGTTTATAAATTATTCATAAAGGAAAGTATATATTTGTCTCTTGATGAAATCCCAACCACCATAAAATTTAATAGTCCATCCATGATACACAAAATTTGGTATGTCCTTACAACGAACTATAGTCAAACCAATAATTTTGACAAGCAAAAATCAAGATGAGATAACTTAGACAAAACAAAACCACGATCTATAAGATATTACATTTACCACAGCTGTAGATCCAATGAAATGCTTATGCATGAAAATAATTCTGGAGAGCAATTCATTATGAGAGGAAATACGATCAATTATTGGAGATATGGATACATGAGACTTAATTGAATCCACAAGAAAATCCAGATTCAAATTTGAATATACTCCACGTTAGGTGAAGGCTGAAACTCGTCATTAGCTGATCATCTCTCACACACGTTTGCGAAATGATGGTATGAATTACAGATCAGAAAGTTTGTTGTTATGGTACATTAGTGGAGCTATAAAAAAATAGAGCTTAAAATCAGAAATCAACTGCCAGTATGAAATCTCCAGTGAAATACACAAGGATTCACACACTTCATTACATTTCTTCAACAGATACATCCCAATTCAACACTTAACATAGCAAAATCAATCAAACATAAGAGATCTTCACTAAAACAAACACTTCTATATATCGCATAACACAAATTCCTGAAGAATCCATTCCAAATCCAAGAATCAAATGCTAAAAGATAGTAACTGAAGAATCTAAATTCCAAGTAAATCAAAAACTAACTATTCAAAAAAAAAAACACCAAAAAGAAAGAACCACATAATACCAAAATCCATGAAATCACAAAAGAAAAAAACTCAAAGATTCAAATTTCAAGAAAATAAAAAAAACCAACTAATGAGAATCCCCCACAAACCCAACATCCCACTACTCATAAACTTCCCTAGTCGTAAATGGAGAAAAAACCTAAAAATCCAAACTTCACGAAAATCAAAAGCCAACTAATGAGAACAACTCAAACTCAACATCCAACTAATCATAAACTAACCATTGAAGAGGGAAAAACCCCAAAAATCCAAACTTCAAGAAAATCAAAAGCCAACAAATGAGAACACCTCAAACTCAACATCCAACTAATCATAAACTAACCAAAAACCCCAAAAATCCAAACTTCAAGAAAATCAACCCCTCCCAAACACATACACAAAATCCAATATCCAAGAAATCACAAACCAACAATTCAAATCCAAAAAACAGAACAACAAAGTATACATACTTCCTTCCTTGCGAATGAATCCCAAAAAAGAAGCGCCAAAAAGAGAAACAAGAACAGAGGCTGCAGCCTAGCAAAGTTTTTCGACAAAATGCAAATTATATGTAAATGGTTGAATCATGAATCTGTATATATAAAAAAAAATGAGAAAATTTGGTAAGCAATGGAAAAAGTTTGGATCTTTTGCACTATTAAGTAAAACATAGACTAAGCAAAGAGTTGCATTTTTACTTTCTGTCTGCGCCTCCTTTTAATTATTCCCAAAATATAAAATTATAATTTTTAGCATATTTATAAATTTGGCAAAACTCAATTTCATTTGACCAGAAAATTTATTTCTATATTGTTTTTAGAATAATATTACTATAAAACTGAAATTAATATTTATTACATAAAATGATTTATTTTCCTATTTTTGAGATAGAATGTGAATTTAAGCATTTTAGAGATCTGAGAATTTAAAATATTATTAGTTTTATTTATCCCATAAATTAATAATTAATTAATAATAGTACAGATTCCTCTTGGTGTTTGGAGCTTTTTTTCTGATCTGAAAATAATATAAATTAATCCATTTTTCCTCTTTAAAAAATTAATTAAACTGACACATTACAGATCCGTCTTGATATTTTTATTTTATTTCTAGTTCAATTATACTATTATTTTAGAATATGAAAATAATAATTTTATTGGTTTGGAACTAATAGAGGTTAAAGTTGTCAATTCAGTATGTAATACAAAATTCTACTCTTTTTTTTGTTCCAATCAATAGTAGTTATTATATTACCATGATTTTTTTTATTACCGCGTTTAATATATGTTCATTCGATTAATTTAGATTTATATCGTGAATTATTAATAAATATAAAATGCGTATCTATTTTTTCCATTCTCAAGCTTTACCTTGAGGAAATGTTAACTAAGTTTATTTTAATTAGGAAATAATTAATCATCATGCATACAAGTGATTTTTTAAAATTTATCTTTATTTTCCTAACTAAGTTTTATAATGTTGTGATAATTGAGATTAAAATTGACTTAGTCTCCCAATGAATTATTCAAGTAGTGCTGTTATTCTTTGAAGATTCTACTTTTATTCAAAGTGGTCAATCAATTAATTCTCTATTTTTCAACTCCAAGTGTCTTGTAATAATATGAACAAATGTCAGCATTTCAACCAAATAAACAAGTTGAATTTATTAAAACCTGTCTTTCTTCGAAAGAATATTCAAATTCCCATTATCATTTTATTCATTACATTCGGGATCGAAACAAATTGATATGACTTTATTTTTACGTTTTCATGTTTTTTTGTTTGGTTATATAGGTAAGAAAAGGGTGAGGTTTTTTCTAGCAATTTATATACCAAGCTCTTAATAGAATGCTTGCACGATAAAATATTTATGTTTTTAGCCACATGAATAATTTACCATATTTATTGACATATTTTGAAAAATAAAATTTCAAGAATTTAGACATATATTTTCTTGAATTTCTTCATTAAGATTTTCAAATATATTACAATAAGTATGTTATATCTATTCAACAATATATATCCTTTATTCCAAAATCATTTAATTTACGTTTAAAATATATCACATTTTAATTCTGAATTCACCTTAATACTATTATTTAAGGGGTTTGAGAAAAGGGCAAATGACAACCATTGAAGTCATCATCATGATTAAAAATAGGAACATGAAAGACAATGAGATGATGCCCATTTTTGTTTTATTTTTTGGTCATGGTTGGCAACATCTTAATTATTTGATTTATGATAACAAAAAAAAGATGCTGTCATTTTATAAGGTTGCACTATTAAATTGATACAATTTCATGTCCTTTTCTAAATGCAATTGATGTTCTTTTTTGGATCATATGTTTCTTCTTTTATTTATTTTATGTTTACATAGGAATTTCATGTCCGGCCCTTCACCTAGTGACTAAATATTTTAACTTTAAAGAATAAATAAGAGAGATTTCAATTTATTTTTATAGTATTTCGTGAGTAATTGATATTAACATAATATGTAAACTTTTAAAGGTGTTTAGAGAATCATTTTATATAAATTAAATTGTTCAACTGACATGATAAAGACGAATCGAAGTGTCTAAATATATATCTTTAAAGTTTGAGTATTTAGTTGTCAGAATTCATGAGGGTTAAATTAAGATGTCTATATGTATATTACGCCTAATAAAAACATTAATTGTCGTCAATAAGGTAGGAAGCATTGAAAATACCATCGCCAAATATAAAGACAATTTTCTTTAATGATTATTCAGCTAAAAAAATAATATCATATACTTATAAACTTTTGCTTTCGCGTCGCTCTAAAATTGCAATCATGATAAAATCTTAATTTATAGAGTCATCAAGACTTTCAGACACACGAGTATTTTATAAAAATGAAAAACTTGTTATTTAATAATATAATGATTTGTGCATAGTATCGAAAATTAACCCCACCCCAAATTTCCTAGAAACTTATTAAAGATACCATTTTTTATCAAATATTTTTCATAAAATTCAAATCCAAGTCATTTGATTAGGGAAGGTACGTACTTGTTTAGCCAATCCCTTTATCTTTGCTTTTCCTATTTTGATATTTGTTTCTCCAAACTTTGAGGAAAAAAGCAAAATATATATAATATAGACTATAGTATGGCTTTCAAAATATAAAAATAATTTCTGAGCATTAGTTAAAATGTCAACATTTGTTTCCCAAGTACTTTATTAAAGAGTTACCGTTTCCCTACTTTGCTTTTTTAGAGAAATGGTCTACCTTCTTTTAAATAATTAAAAAAAAAATGTGAGGTTCATCATGTTAATGTTAAAGAAAAATTTAAAATTTTAAAATTGAATTTGATTGTGTAATTATTGTCCTTAAAAAAATTTAATTGGCCGTTTGTCTATGAAAATAAAATTCAAATTTTTTTTTTTTTGAATTCTAAGGTTGGAATCAATAAAAGTTCACTTATGATTTATTAACACTTTTATTTGTAACAAATCATCTTATATTTATCGTTGCCGTTATTGCAAACTTTAACTTAAAATTAGTGAATTCTACGTCCCTAGTTTCTCCAAGAAGAAAAGGTAAAACTCTTTAATTATGATTTTGTTGCCTTGGATTTGAACTTTGGGGGTCGAGGAGTCAATAAAAATTAGACTTTTAATCTTTACAACGATCATAACATTATATTACAGTGAGTTAGAGTCTCACATTGATCGAAAAATACACTAATAATCTACTTATATGACACAAACTAATTTTAGGATCGAATCAGACTTAAATATCGTATCTTTAATTATATATTACTACGTAAAAAAATTACAAAAGAAATAGACAAATTTACTTATGGATAGTACATTAATATTCTTTTTTTACCATTTTCCCTAAAACCAATTGCAAAAGACAACATTCAAAGAAAAACACATGAATAATAGATAACAAAGAAATATTAAAAATAATAGCTACACGGCTATATATGCATATGCAGAAACGTCAATAGTATGACATTAATTTGATATCACACTCTTAGTTAAGTAAAATTATATTAATTGAGGGATATATAATATAATTATTTAATAGAATATGAATATAAAAAGATATATATTTATAATTAATTTATTTTTATGAGGTATTTGCTTAATTTCATTTAGCAATTAACATAAAAAATTTATGAAATATTTTAATACAGCATTTTATAGTATATTATATATATATATTGCCCCTGCACTATGTATGGTCTGTTTGTAGTAATGACCAAATTAATATGGATCACTATGAAGGTCAACTATTGTGATGATGATAGTATTTTTTATTTATTTTGATACATAGTATATATGTTGACCAAATAAATACTAAAGGTAGTATATGCATAAACTTTATAATAATTCATATACATTGTAGAAAAGGTAATGGGATTGTTCTCCTAAGACACTCAATTTAATAAATTAAAGCATATCAAAAAATAAGTATAAAAAATAATTATAATAGTGAAAAGTTGAGAAAATGACTAAGATAGTCTTTAATATATATGTAATGTTTTTATTTTGATTCTTAATGTATTTCACTTTTAATCCTTATTAATATAAGAGAAAAAATATTTATTTTTGTTTTTTTATCTTAAACCTAACAAATTTATCTATTTTTAAAAAGTATATTAAATTTTATTATAGACTTACATGGCTAACAAAAAATTTATCATTACTGCATTTTTTGTTTTGCTAAAAAAAAAGACTTCATAAAATCTAACATAATTTTCTTTAATTTCTCTAAAAACTTTTATAATTTCTCTTGCTTAAAATAAAAATTGATATTACATCATTAGAATAATATTATAAAATAGAAAAAAGAGTAAATTTTATTAGATTTTATGGAGTTTTTTCTTTAGAGCTAACAAAAAAGGTAACAATGCTAAATTTTGTTAGTTATGTGGTCTGTAGTAAAATTTAGCACTTTTTTAAAAAATAAATTCGTTAGGATTAAGGTAAAAGACTAAAATGAACACCTTTTATTATCAGATCATATCAATCAAGTGAAATATATTAAGGACCAAAATAAAGCATTACTCTTATGAGAACTATTTTGGTTATTTTTTTCGTGAAAAGTCCATGAATTTATAACAACAACAAATAATGTGACATCCAAAGTGAATGAGATAATAAAATAATAATAAAAATATAAAAATAATATTGATAAGAGAAATAAACAAACACTCGAATATTTATTAAAAAAAAATCTCACAACGTAGTAGAATCAGATCGTAAGTAAATTACAGTTACGTCATTTATAATTAATCTTTCGCCAAATGTTGATCTTTTTATTTTTAAGTGAACATAACGTTATTATTATTATCATAAACTTTTATATTAAAAAAAAAAAGCACCTCCACCTCATGACGGTCAAAAATAAAATAATATTTCTAATTATTAAAAATAAATAAATGCATGAAAAGAACAAATAGACGTGTTTAGTTAATTATACTATATTTTGCTTATGGCTAAAGAGAAGGATATTAAAGGTTTAAGAAGTCAACTCTCTCTTCACGTTGAATGAATGAACAATACATACTATTGAAACAAATATAATTAAACGTATATGTAATTTGTTTATTCGGAAAAAATAATTTTCTAGACTTTTATAAATTTATTTTTATTTAATTTTATGTCTAAAAGGATGTTTTATTTTTACTTATAAAGAACTTGAAATGGACATTTCTTCTATCGTCATTAGAAGTAGACAAAAAATAATAATGTTAAACAATATGATGTTTACCAATAATTGAATTAAGTGCATCGAGAGTAATCTTTGAAACAAAAAAGAGATATATAATAGAAGATATTCTATATATTTGTGTAGATATATGTTTAGGAAATAGGAAGCAAAAAGGATTTTTTTTTCATGAAAAAATCGCACGTTATGTAGGTTTGCTACCAACGAAAAGAAAATATTTTAAATTTCATGTTTGATTTGATCAAGTTTCTTTTGAAATACATTTTCTATGAGAATTATATTTTTAAAAAAATGAAGAAAATAACATCTCTTATAGAAGCAGAAAAAATAATATAGCGTTCCATTTTCTTTTTTCATTCTCCAACATGTAATGACAGAGTGTTGTAATAAGTTATTTATAATTTCAATCTAACATCATTGTAGTATTTTCTTCAACAAATTGAAAGCGGTTTTCTAACCTACAATATTGATAAATGACTATTTCTTTGAACAAAACTTTTCCTAACATACAATATTGATAAATGACTATTTCTTTAAACGAAACTTTTAATGATTTGTCAAAACTTGAGCCTTTGAATGAAAATAATTTTAAACGATGGTCACAAAAACTTTTAATTTTCTTTGAACAATTAGAAGTTGATTATGTTTTATTTAAAGAACTTTCTATGAACGTATCTAACACTATTACTAATTCTAGCAATGTTATAACTGTAAATGATGTTGTTAAAAAGAAGTTTGAAAAGGATAACAAAATTGTTCGAGGACATTTGCTAAATCAATTACTAATTCTTTATTTGATTTATTTTTAACCTATAAATCTGCCAAAGAAATATGTGATAGTTTGAAAAAGAAATATGATGCTGATGATGCTGGAAAAAAAATATGTTGTCGGTCAATGAATTAAATTTCATATGGTTGATAATAAGGTAATAATGGAAAAAGTTCATGAATATGAGAACTTGACTGCAAATGTTCTCAATGAGGACATGAAAATGTGTGAGATATTTCAAGCTAATGTTCTTCTTGAAAAATTCCCACCATCTTGGAGTGATTATAGAAATCAATCAAAACATAAGAAAAAGAATTTAAACTCTCCAAAAACTTATTAGTCACATGAAGATTGAAGAGGCAAACCGTCTCAAAGATAAGATGGAAGAACTTTCTCTTAATTCTTCTAAAGCTAATCTTGTTGAATTTTCTGGTACTGTTGAGAAATACAAGTTCAAAGGTAAACAGAAGAAAGTCTCGAAAAAGGAACATATGAATAACAAAGTCAATTCAACAAGTCGGGGAGTCAAATTCAAAAATTTAAGGCCATTGTTTTGTTTGTGGAAAGTTGGTCACAGGGCTGCCATGTGCTATCAAAGAAAAGGGAAGGACTCAAAGTAGGAACGACAAAGTGGTGTCCAAGTTAATCTTGCTGAGGATAATGAAGTGATTGTTGTTGTAGTCATTGAGGCAAATCTAGTGGCAAACAAAATTGACTGGTGCTAGACATAGGCTCCTCAAGACATTTATGTGCCAATAAAAATTTATTTCATGACTTTGAGGAGTCCAATGATGAAGAGTGTGTTTACATGGGTAACTCTACTACTGCTAGAGTTATGGGTAAAGGAAAAGTTTTACTTAATTTAACTTCTGAAAAGACATTATCCTTGAACAATGTTTTGTATGTTCCCTCCCTCCGTAAAAACTTAGTTTTCGAAGAACTTCTCAACAAAGTGAGCCTTAAACTTATTTTTGAAGCTGATAAAATAATTATTTCTCTTGGAGAAAACTTTGTTGGAAAGGGATATCTTAGTGGAGGATTATTTGTATTGAACATTGTTCAAGAGATTGTCAATAATGCAAGTATTTCAAATTCTGCTTATATTGTTGAGTCTATTAATTTGTGCATGGTAGACTAGGTCATGTTAACATTGCTTCTACTAAAAAGACTTAGAATAATGGGATTAATTCCTATGATAAAAACTGATAAGTTTTCTAAATGTACTGTGTGTAGAAACAAAGCATGACAAGAAACCTTTCAAATCTGTTATTAGTAGAAACATTGAATTACTTGAACTAATACATTCAGATTTAGCAGATTACAAGAATAGTGTTTAGCAAAGATGAAAAAAAGTATTACATTACTTTTGTTGATGACTTTTCTAGATACACTACGATATATCTTCTTAAATCTAGAGATGAGGCCAAAAACATATTTTTGAAATTCAAAGCAGAAGTGAAAAATCAATTAGATAGGAAAATCAAGAGATTTAGATCTGTAGGGGCGATGAATACAGTACCAAAACACTAGAAGATTTTTATTAAAAAAATAATATTATACATGAGGTTAGTATTCCCTATAATTCCCGACAAAATGGTGTAGCTGAATAAAAAAATAGAACCCTTAAAAAACTGATGAATTCTATGCTTTTAAGCTCTAGTTTATCTGACAATATGTGGAGAGAAGCGGTCTTGTCTGCATGTTATATTCTTAATAGAGTCTCGCATAAGAAGTTAGAGAAGACCTTATATGAGTTGTGGAAAGGGAAAGTGTCACGACCAAAAATGAGCCGCGAGTGGCACCCACACTTATCCTACTATGTGAACGAACCAACCAATCTAAACCCCAACATATTGAACAAAATACAATGCGGAAGACTTAAAACTCATTAACGAAATCAATTAAATAACTTCTAAAATTTATCAATCATTATCCCCAAAATCTGGAAGTCATCACCACAAGAACATCTATCCTCAAATTACTAAATCTAAGAATATCTAAGAAGCTAAAATAAATAAAAAGCTAGTCCATGCCGGAAGTTCAAGGCATCAAGACATGAAGAGGAAGATCCAGTCCAAGCTAGAAGCAATAGCTCACCCTGAAATCTGGCTTGATGAAGACTGGCTAGAGTTGCGGTTGAGTTGAAGACGACGGCACGTTTGCTGCACTCCACAATTAACAAAGAAAAACAAATACAAGTAGGGGTCTATACAAGGCACAAGTACTGAGTAAGTATCATCGGCCAACTCAAAATAGAAAACAGTATATATCAGATAACAACATAGAATCAACTAATATTCTTAACAGGTGACAGCAACAATTACCGTAACCCTTGGTCACAACACCAAGCACATCAATGAGGGCTCAAGCCTCCACACCCTACTCATTTGGGAATTAGTTCTTTACAATTTAGTATATTATCATAATTCAAGATTCATTATCTTTATTCCTCTTGTGTCGGTACGTGACACTCCGCTCCACTTCTACTATCCTGGTGTCGGAACGTGACACTCCGATCCATATACTATCCTGGTGTCGGAACGTGACACTCCGATCCATATACTATCCTGGTGTCGGAACGTGACACTCCGATCCATATACTATCCTGGTGTCGGAACGTCACACTCCGATCCATATACTATCCTGGTGTCGGAACGTGACACTCCGATCCATATACTATCCTGGTGCCGGAACATGACACCCAATCCATATACTATCCTGGTGTCGGAACGTGACACTCCGATCCATATACTATCCTGGTGCCGAAACGTGACACCCGATCCTCTATTACTATCCTGGTGTCGGAACGTGACACCCGATCCTCTAATCTCATTACTTTAGTTCATCAAGCCTTTTTTTTATACCAAGGCATCATCAATCTCATTACTTTAGTTCATCAAGCCTTCTTTTATACCAAGGCATCATCAATCTCATTACTTTAGTTCATCAAGACTTCTTTTATACCAAGGCATCATCATTAACAAAGTAAATTTAGGATTCAAGATTCAATAGCCTCATCATGCTAATTCATCACAATTATATAATCACATCATGTAAGCACATAATTAAGCATATAGAAGACTTTATAATACTACCCAACACATATCATTCGCTATTAAGAGTTTACTACGAATAGCATAAACCATAACCTACCTCCACCGAAGAATCGCGATCAAACAAGCTACTTCCCAAGCCTTTTGTTTTCCTCTTCGTTCTCCCTTTTTCTCGTTCGTTTCTCCCTCTCTTTGTTCTTTCTATTTTTCTTATTCAAACCCTTTTTCATTTACCCTAATTGTCATATAATTAAGTATAAAAGATGATAAAAATAACCCACTAATTATTTCAAGGTTATCTCCTTTAACCCCCAAGTAATTGAATTATTAACATTAATCCACTAACTTTATAATTATAAGCATGAATAGTCCAAAACGCCCCTTAAAACCTTTAATAGAAATCCGACCCAGTTAGGGTTACGCAACCTGTGACGGTCCGTCATGACTGTGACGGTCCGTCATGACTGTGACGGTCCGTCCTGCAGGTCCGTCAGAAAGTTCAGAGAGTTAATTCTGTGGAAAGGTTTGTGACGGTCCGTCGTTCCTGCGACGGTCCGTCCTGCCATTCCGTCACAAAGTTCAGAGAGTCGATTTCAGTACCCGAATTTCAGAATTCTAAGTGTTTTGGAACGAAAACCCCTCGACGGTCCGTCGTGCCCATGACGGTCCGTCGTGGGATCCGTCGACCCAGACAGTGATTTCCAGAAATAAACTCTGCTGCTCAAAACGACTAAACAGGTCGTTACAATCTCCTAACTTGAAATCTCTGAAAGTGTGGGGGTGTTTGGCTAAGGTTGGTCTATCTGATTTAAACGAGTGAATGTTGGATCTAAGACATTTGATACTGTCTTTATTGGTTATGCTCAAAGTAGTGTTGCATATAGATTTATGTCTCTATTTGTGAATCTAGAGATGCAGAGTTTTTTGAGCGTATTTTTCCTTTGAAACATAATGTGCCATGTGATGTGCAAAATAATGCTTCTGCATCTATGTCAAACAATTCTCATGTTGTGCCTTCTAATGTTATTTTTAATGAGCATGAAAATGAACTCGGAAGGAGTAAAAGACGTAGAACTGAGACTAGTTTTGGTCCTGATTTCATCAACACTTCTTAACTGAAAATTTTGATGTTAATATTTTAAATAACGAATTAGTGTCTATCTATTTAATAGAAAAGACCCTAAGACTTATGATGAAGCAATGAGATCAATAAAAGTTATATTTTGAAAAGAGCTATTAAAAGTGAGTTAGATTCTATAGTTTCTAATCACACTTGTGACTTGTATAATTTGCCTAAAGGTTGTAAACTCATAAGTAGCAAGTGGTTATTTAAGAATATAATGACCCGCAAGGTCATTTTTAAAAACTTTTATCAAATTACTATTTTTATTCCTCCCGATAGTTGCTTCGAGTCATTTATGATTGGTTGGTGAAGTTGGTTGAAAATTTTGAACTATTCGATAATTACATTTATTAAATTAGTGGATATTTATTAAATAATTTATTTTTAATAGTTGATGGTTAATGGGCCAAGTCCATATACCCTTACCAATTGGTCCATACAATGAAATAAGTTAAAGGAACTTAGCAATTTAGAAGAATTTAGGGAAGGAAAACGATAGTAAAAAGAGGAGAAAATTTCCTAATGGGCGTCGGACGAGAGGGCACCGACTTCAGGCACTAAGTGAAATAATGAACTTTTGTAGTATAAAATTTGTGGTTAGAAGTGGAATAATGCACAAGTACCCTCTCAATCTGTGCCCGAAATCTCATAGACACACTTATATTATACTAAGGTCCTATTACCCCTTGAACTTATTTTATTAATAATTTTCTACCACTTTTCAGCCTACGTGACACTATCTTGTGAGCCCAACGTTGTTTGACTTTTTTTTTCAAGCTAATGCCACGTAGGCCGAAAAGAAGTAGAAAATTACTTATAGTATTACAACTACTAAATATCAAAATTGTTAGGGTGTAACTCCAAGTCCTATTCAATCAGTTAGTAATTGAGCTTGAATATCAAATAAAATCCAAACAACATTTTAATTTGCCCAATAATCTCAACTAGATCAGTCTCATTCAGCCCATAGACCCTTGTGTAGATAATTTAGTTGATAATACACCATCCCCGATGTACGCTAGTGTTTGCCTAGATTGAATATAGCTATTTTTTGTTTTAGTAAACACTAAAAAATAAGTAGAAATTGTTGTAAATACATGGATGTCATGGATAAAAGACTTGCACAATAAATGTGTTCACATAACAAATTGTGAATAATGTTTACTGCAGTCAAAACATCAATTATTTTTTTAAATTAGAGGAAATTTATTAAGTTCCAAATTAATGGTTACTTGCCTTTAAATATCATTAGTCGGAGAAAATGAGATAAAACATATCAATACCATTTTGTTTTTTCTACATCTATGAAATTCTTACAACTTGAAGCTTGATCTTTTGATACAAAATTTAAGGTAATTTTATAATTTAATTATGAACAGACGAATATGTATATTAATGCATATTAATATCGTTATAATTTTCATGACCTATTATAATAAGTATCATCTTGATCTGGAAATATTTTGTTCATCGTTCTATATGATTTGCTACTGCATGCCATTTGACACATATCTTCTTTGTTGGATGCTTTAATCACTTATTTTGTTTCTATGCTAAATGAATCATTAAGAGTTTATGTCATTTATACTAACAATATTTTCTTTGTTATTATTATAGATGGTTGATTTGTTTAAGGATTTCAAATCTGAATCCTTTATAATTGTGGTTATGATAAAAGTTTGACAAAACTCAAGGAAACACATGATTGTCAATAGTGATAATTTTTTTTTATAAACAAAAAAAAGGCTTGGTGGTTAGTTTTGATGTACTTTGACATATTATGTCATTGATTGATGGTAAGACAGAGAATTCAAGTTTCATCGAACAAAAAAGGTAAGACATCGATTAAAGTCTCGATACGTCATGTTGAAGGATTTTGGGTTCAAGGCCCATCATATTTTGGCCTAGCACGCCTTTATACGGATAAGATATTGATTAAAGTTTCAATGCAATATATTGATGATATAATGATATCTGAGCAAATTGATATGCTCTTGATTAAAAGAAAAAGTGAAGTCGTTCCCATTAAATATTTTCCATTCTTTGAGGTGAATGTGATAGTAATACATTAAAAGTCTTAAAGATGACAAGATAATTTTATGATTAAACATATAAATATGGACGTGAATGGACAAAATTATAATAGTCATCATTGTGATAATTATAAAATAAAGAACATTATGAATTCTCAAAATGGTCCTTCAAAGAGTGAAGATTTTGTCATCAAATGATATGATTGGTCATTAGAAACATGTTTGATATGAGACCTAATAATTAGATAAGTTTATAAGTCCTCCATCAAAGAAAAGATGAAAAAGTGGTGATACACTTGACTTTCAAAAGTGATTTCAAGGTATGTCATGTGAATATGATAAATTTCAAAGTATCACAATGAACTTCTAATGAAAGAAAAAATTATGAAGCATGAATATATATAGTCATTCCTTGAAGAGAATGTGACTTGTGATGAATATCACGAAAATTGGATTATTTTTGAAAGTGAATATGTCAAGAGATGATGATAATTATAAATTAGGACATGCTCATGTATGATTTAATAGATAACACAACTCACCCCTATGGGAGGTTATAGAGAAATAAAGAATTTTTTTTATTGTTGTTATAAATGGTCATTGGTCAAGTACTTTTAGTACATCACAAATATTGTGATATGTTTTATGATGAACAATCGAAATGACAAAAGAAGGAAATAATCCTTACCACAAAAAAAATTTGTCATTTATTATGTATTTTTGTACGTAAAAAAATTAATGATAATATTTTATCAGATATTAAACAAAAGGGAGGAGATACTAATGACAAAAAGAAAATAAAGAAACAAGTTTTACTTGTAATGATCTTGACCATGACAATAATGATATAAGTTTCTCCTTGAAAGAAATGTTTACCACACAAATTTTTTTATGAAGTACGTGGTAGTATCCAATGTTAATTGTGAGCTTTGGTGAGCTACGGTGCTACTACCCAAATTAATAAAATTACTCATGATATTGAAATTATAGCAAGTCTCGAAAGAAATTTTTTAAGTTTTAAAGAAATAGTCAAAGAAAACATATATTGAAACTATAAAATATGAAAATATTTAATATTTTCACATTATAAAGTGGATATAAATGTGAAAGATTACCTATTTTTCATATTGTTTGTGGTAACTAATTATTGACACGATGATGAAGTCACATGCAAAATAAACTAGAAGTTTATTAAAACAAATATCAGTTAGCATGATCGGTCGATGATCATCCCGATTCAGATGTGATACGAAAATAAATGAGAATTCATGTGGTTATATATATTGAAGAAATAATAAATTCTTTAAGAATTCTATTGTTATTGAAATGTAGATATGATGAGGTGTAGTTTTATGATTGGTTAGTTCAAATGTTAGTTAGAGTCACATGTGTTAGTTAGAGTCACATGCTTGTCACATCTTTCCATTTTTCAGTTAGGATTCTGTTACGCTAGTTGAAGAGTTAGTTGGTAACAAACTAACAGCAATTGTAATCCTCTATATATAGATGATGAAGTATAGATGTATAATGAATGATCAATAAGAAAAAGAAGATAGATTGCTTCCATATTCTTCCTGCAAACTCTGTCTCTGCGTTTCTTCTTTCTTCTTCTTCTGTTTCTGTTTTTGTGTGAATTCACAAACTTAATATGGTATCAGAGCATCGATCAAAGGATTTCTGAAGGTTTGAATCTATAATTTCTGCAATTGTTGAAGCTGCAACAATGGTGAATCACAGAGTACAGAGGTAGAAAATAATCCCCAGTCGAATCACAACCATCCACTTCATCTTCAAGCATCAGACATACCTGGTGTTGCCTTGATTCCTATGAAGCTCACAGGACCAGAGAATTATGGTGTGTGGAGCAGATCTATGCGATTAGCACTACTAGTCAAAAATAAACTTGGATTTGTTGATGGCACATGTGTTAAGAGTTCGTACAAGGGAGATCTGGCAGTTAGATGGGAAAGATGTGATGCAGTTGTTTTATCTTGGATAAGTGCAGCAGTTGCACCAGAGTTGATGACTAGCATAGTATATGCTTCTAGTTTGAAGAAGATCTGGAATAACTTCAAGGAAAGGTTTGGTAAATCCAATTTGACAAGGATTTTTCACCTATGGAAAGAGATTAGTATATTGTCACAAGGAACTGATTTTGTAACAGCCTATTATTCCAAAATGAGAGATCTATGGGATGAGATGGATGTAATGGTACCTTTTCCATCTTGTGATTGTGTTGAATCAAGTTCACATGCTGAACATGTTAAACAACAAAGGTTATTGCAGTTTTTGGTAGGTTTGAATGAGAGTTATGCTCAAGTGAGGAGTTCTATTTTGTTGAGTCTATCTGTTCCAAGTGTAAACCAAGCCTATGCAATGGCTATACAAGAAGAAAGTCAAAGGAAGCTAGGACAAACAGAAGGAGGTAAAGAACCTCTCACAATGATGGCAGGAAGAAGTGCTCAACCACATAATTTCAATAATCAAATGAACAATAATCAGATGAACAACAACTTGCATACTAAGAAGACTCAGGGTCAAAATTCACAAGGTAGAAGGATGGGATTAGTTGGTGATCACTGTGGTTACAAAGGTCATACCAGAGAAAGTTGTTATAGAATTGTAGGATTTCCAGCAGATTTTAAGAGTAAGAGAAAGGGATCTGGATCTGTGAATGAAGCATATGCAAATAATTTCACTTCTGAGTCATCTGGATCTGGATCAGCATCAAACTTCTATTTTCCAGGAGGCTATTTCACAAAGGAAAAATATGAGCAAGTTACTAAGATGTTATCTCCTTCTTCACCTACAGGAACCTGCAGGGCTGAGGCTAATGCTGCAGGTATGAATCCTTTAACTGTTAATGATAGTGGAAATGCAGTGAGATGGATTATTGATTCAAGAGCAACACATCACATTACATGCTGTGAAAGTATTTGAGTGAATGTAGAAAATTATCAGAATCCAGTTGTAATAAAGTGCAAGTGCCAACAGGAAATAAAATTCATGTGAAACATATAGGAGATGCAGTGATTTTGGGGAACTGCAAGTTAAGAAATGTTTTGCATGTACAAGATTTTAGGTTCAACTTGCTGTCGATTTCTAAACTAACCAAGGATAAAAAATGTAGTGTGTCTTTCTATCCTGATTTATGTGTAATGCAGGCTCTCTTTACTGGAGAGGTGATTGGGATTGGTAAGGAGAATGATGGCTTGTATATTCTCAGACAAGAAGTAATACCTACTGTTGGAGCAGCACACAAAAGCAAGAACTCAGAAGAACATAAACTTTGACACCTTAGACTAGGACATCCTTCTTTGAAAGTATTGCAATATCTACATATATTGAAGAATAAACTGGTTGAGACTGTACATGAAGATTGTTTGATTTGTCCTTTGGCAAAACAATGTAGACTCAAATTCCCTTCTAGTGTTACTCATAGTAATAAGATGTTTCAGTTGGTACATCTAGATGTTTGGGGACCTCATAAAGATCCAACTTATGATAGAAAACAATATTTTCTGACTATAGTTGATGACTTTAACAGATTTACATGGGTTTCTTTACTGCAAACTACGAAGGATGTAGTAGTTGTTTTGAGAAGTTTTATACCAATGGTTTGTAATCAGTTTGACTGTGCAATAAAGGTGTTGAGATCTGACAATGGAACTGACTTCTTTAACAGTCAAGTAAATGAATTGTTATCCTCTTTTGGTATTATACATCAAAGTAGTTGTGCATATACTCCACAACAAAATGGTATTGTTGAAAGAAAACATAGGCATATACTTGACACAAGTAGAGCTTTAAAATTGCAGTCTCATGTTCCTAGTAGATTTTGGGGTGAATGTGTACAAACTGCAGTCTACTTAATTAACAGGTTACCTACTGGTGTGTTGAATGGACAATCTCCTTATGAAAGGTTGTTTGGGAAGGCTCCAAAACTAGAACATATAAGAGTATTTGGATGTTTGTGTTTTGCTACTACCTTACCAAGAGGTGGAAAGTTTGAAGCCAGAGCTAAGAAAGCTGTATTAATGGGTTTTTCTTCCACACAGAAAGGATATAAGCTATATGATCTTGAGGCAAAAATTATGTTCATTAGCAGGGATGTTGTATTCAGAGAGACAGTGTTTTCTTTTAAGCTCATGCAATCTGCTGATACAGGTCCTTGTCCTTTGCTAGCACATTTTCTTGATAATGTAGATGATGCTAGTAATGATGTAAACTTGGACCCATGTCATACTCATATTGAAGAGATTTCCAATAACACTGATGGTCTGCAGGAAAGTTCTCATAGTTCTCATAATGAACCTCCAATTAATGTTGGATCCAGAAAGACTACCAGAACAAGCAAGCCTCCTGTGGGATCAAAGATTATGTTGTGCCTCATAAATCCAGTCCTCATTCAATCACTAATCATGTCTGTTATGACAATGTCTCCTCAGGATATCAATCTTATTTACAAGCTTTTTCAGCAGTTGTAGAACCTCAATCTTTTCATGAAGCATCACAAGATAAGAAGTGGATTGATGCTATGAAACAAGAGATAAGGCTTTAGAAGATAATAACACCTGGACAATTGTAGACTTACCTCCAGGTGAGAAAGCAATTGGATCAAAATGGGTATACAAGATAAAGTATCAGTCTAATGGTGATGTGGATAGATACAAAGCTCGACTAGTTGCCAAAGGATATACTCAAAGAGAAGGACTTGACTATCATGACACTTTTTCCCAGTTGCAAAGATGGTTACTATTAGAACTGTTCTTAGCCTGACAGCTTCTTGTGGTTGGGATTTATCTCAAATGGATGTTAACAATGCCTTCTTGCAAGGTGATTTAATTGAAGACATATACATGGCACTTCCTCTAGGCTTCCAAGGACAAGGGGGATCTAAGGTCTGCAAGCTGAGGAAGTCACTTTATGGTCTTAAGCAGGCTTCTTGACAATGGAATATTAAATTCACTGAAGCATTGTTGGAAGCAGGATACTCTCAAAGTGTTCATGATCACTCTCTTTTTATTAGAAAGGAAGGAACTGAAATGGTTGTGATTTTTAGTATATGTTGATGATCTTTTGATAACTGGAAATAGCTCAAGAATGGTTTAAGAAGCCAAAGACACATTACACAAAAAATTTAAAATGAAAGACTTGGGAAGCCTCAGATATTTTTGGGGATTGAAATCTTGAAGTCCAAAGAAGGGTTGTTATTGAATCAAAGAAAGTATGCTTTACAACTAATCTCAGAGACTGGATTGAGTGGAGCAAAGTCTGTAAGCACTCCTTTAGAATTCAATCAAAAATTGACTAGTGTGGAGTTTGATCAACACACTGGTGGATCTGATGATGCAGAGCTAGAAGATGTTACAACATACCAAAGATTGATTGGTAAATTGTTGTATTTGACAATTACCAGACCTGACATTTGTTTCAGTGTTCAAGTTCTGAGTCAATTCATGCAACACCCTAAGGTTTCACATTGGGAGGCAACATTAAGGGTAGTAAGATATATTAAAAAATCCCCAGGACTTGGAGTAATGCTTAGAAGAGGTATTGGTGTTACAAAACTCACAAGATACTGTGACTCAGATTGGGCATCATGTCCAAACACAAGAAGGTCAATAACTGGATACATGGTAAAACTTGGAGATTCTCTTATTTCGTGGAAATCAAAGAAGCAACAGACAATAAGTAGGAGTTCAGTTGAAGCAGAGTATAGAAGTCTGGCAGCCCTTGTTGCTGAACTGATCTGGTTAGCAGGTTTACTTAATGAATTACACTTTCCAGGTGCCACTCCAATTTCAGTGTTCACAGACAGCAAATCAGCCATTCAAATAGCTGAAAATCCAGTTTTTCATGAGCGTACGAAACATATCGATATTGATTGCCATTTCATTCGAGAAAAGGTGAAGTCAGGGTTCATTGATATTCAACATTTGTCCACTACCATGCATCCTGCTGATATTTTGACAAAAGGGCTAGGGGAAAATCAACATCATCTCCTCATGACCAAACTTGGTGTGCTAGATGTCTTTCACCCTTCAGTTTGAGGGGGTGTATTGAAATGTAGATATGATGAGGTGTAGTTTTATGATTGGTTAGTTCAAATGTTAGTTAGAGTCACATGTGTTAGTTAGAGTCACATGCTTTACATTTTTCAGTTAGGATTCTGTTATGCTAGTTGAAGAGTTAGTTGGTAACAAACTAACAGCAATTGTAATCCTCTATATATAGATGATGAAGTATAGATGTACAATGAATGATCAATAAGAAAAAGAGGAAGATAAATTGCTTCCATATTCTCCCTGCAAACTCTGTCTCTGCGTTTCTTCTTTCTTCTTCTTCTGTTTCTCTTTTTGTGTGAATTCACAAACTTAATAATTGTGTTGTTTGCTTTCATGGTAAAATTATTGTTGTACCATCTAATGTTGAGATTGTATCTACAGAAATTTTGAAATGTATAAAAAGGTGAGTATGGGTTCGTTCACCTGCCATGTGGACCGTTTACTATTATATAGATGCATCTATTTATGGTCATATACGCTTTATTATCAACTTGCAATTTGATTTTTGCAAAGGGTGTTTGCTCGAATTGATAAATCAAGAGCACATTTCAAATTATAAAACTATATTGATAATGTTGGTATATATCCAAGTGATTTAAGAAAAAAAATTCTATGCCTCAAATTATAGCTAAACCATTGGTTATGAGAGCAAAACTCTCAAAAGAAATTTGGTATGAGATATGTTATTTAAAGTATGACAACACTTGTATGTATCAAGCCAACAAGGATCCCTATCAAAATTGGTTCAGGATCAGGAATTGAATAATTCTCATCTAGAAATTAAAATGTAAGATATATTATTCAATTGCTCTACCACTACACAATGCATAAAGATGAGTTTCCAAACAAAGTTGAGTGAATGTTAGATTCTCTAACATTAGGGGAGATGATAAGCAACTGAAAAATAACTTATACATAATGAAATATAATTGATATGATCCTCGTTGAAAATATAATTTAAGTCTATTGTCAGACATATCCACTGACCATATATTATAATCCAGTTATAAATGCTCAAATAAAAGGTCCGTGAAGGACATAATTTATGACTCGCCGAAAGCGTGATAGACAAATCGATTTAAAAAATGAAACTTCTTGACAAAGAAAATGAACAAATAATTAAGATGGTCTAATAATAAGGCATGTGCTTTAGAAAAAGCACCATGACATAACACTTCATAAAACCTTGACAAAGGTTCAGGTACCTAAAAATAATGAAAAATAAAAAAAACTCGATAAGTTATGTCATATTAGAATTGATAGCAAATAAATCGTCGACGATATTATTAATATAATATAGAGCACAAAATTATAAATGATAATGAGGATCTTAATTTAAAGCTGTCAAATAGTGTGAACAGATAAATGATTGGCCAAAGAAAATGCAATTCAAGTAATATTTTTATTCACTTGGAAAACTGATATTTTGGACTTGCTTTGTCCATATACCAAGATATAATGTCAGTGGGTGTACAAATAGATTATTGTACGCTGAGTAAAATCATAAGATATAAGTACCACTTATGTCTTGGGTTATAAAAGGATTTCGCAAAAGTCTTGACATTATCATATGGAGATGTGTTCTCTATTTGTGGATGCAATAAAGTTTCTTTCAGTCTGACAATATATGAAAAACTTGAAAATGAATGATGAATGATGATTACTAGCTAGATAGTAAATATTATATGAATATTCTTGAAGGATTTAAAATGTTATAAAGCGATCTCATTGAATAGTACCCCAATGGTTGTAAGATCGCATATTATAAAGATCAATTTTGATTTCATTAAAGTGGCTAAGAAGTACCATGCCATAGTGCAATTGGTGTACTTATGTATACTGCTATTATTATTCATGGTATAATAATTTTACTAATGTGCATGCAAGATGTGACATCACTCTTTCGGTAAAAATATTAGAGTGAAACAAATATTGACATACGTTTATTTATTCTAATCAATCTTGTCCAAGTTTATTGGTTATGAAACTGTAGGAAATCATTTGATTTATATGAAGTTTGATCTCTAGAGTGATAAATATCTTTAATGTAGAAATACAGTCATAATTATATTATCCTACAAGACAACCAATTTTATTATTATGGAAGTCTTTTTCACTTGGCTATTGCTACGAACAAGTCGAATGAGCAATTTATATACACCGACGAAGTCACAAACTGAGTGATTGTCAAGGATGTATTGGATGAACTCAACAAATCCAACGGACAAGAAAACGATATATAAGATAAGCTCAGGGACAGGGGCAGACTCACGTTGGGTTCAGGGTGTTCACCCGAACACTCTCGGTAAAAAAATACAAGATATATATTAGGTAAATTTTCTGTATTTCTGTAGACGTATATATTTTGAATCCCCTCAATAACAAATAAAAATTGATGGCTCAATGGTAAGACCCCTGAATATTAAGCTGTACGCCCCAGGTTTAAATCTCTGCAACAACATTTATTTATTTTCCTTTATAGTTTCAATTTTTTGTGTTTAAAAAAATCAGTTATGTTTTTCAAGCCTTTTTTATTTTAAAAATATGCCTAAAGTGTGGTTTTAAATCCAAAAAAGTTCAAAGGGCCCATTTTGAAAGACTTATTTACACGTTTATATTTTTATTTTCAAACCTCCTAAATGAAAATCCTGGGTCCGCTACTGCTCAAGGATGCAACGTCTTCATGAATATGATTTGGTCACAAAAATATAATCAATATCAATATATGAAAAGCCAAGTATACAATTGGGAGACATCCTTTACAAGAATTAAGTGATGTTTTAATCAGGGGGGTAAATACGCGCTGCACTCTTTTTTTCTTGACCAAGATTTTGTCCCATTGGATTTTCTTGGTAAGGTTTTTAATGAGGCAACTCTCAATGTGTATTACTAGATATGTGTGTACTCTTTTTCCTTCAATGAGATTTTTTTCCCACGGAAATTTTTTCCTATTAAGGTTTTAACGAAGCACATTATCTATTGATAAACTCCAATGAGTAGGAAATACATCATATTTTAGATGTCTATTACAAAATTCTCTGAATAAGCTTGAAATCAAGAAGACAACGTCCAAGCAGCTCCACAAGTAGACACCTGTAAGCAACTCTAGAAACAGGTTCCTAAAAACTTACAAACAGCTCCGCAAACAGATTTTATAAGCAGCTTACACAATCAGATTCTTATAAACAACTTACAAGTATCTCTACAAACGGGTCCTACAATCAACTTACAAGCAGCTTCCTTCAAGCAAATTGTTACGAGGCAACATTATATCACAAATGACTCTGTACATTTATATATATATATATATATATATATATATATAATATATATATATATATATATATATATATATATATATAGATAGATAGATAGATAGATAGAGAGAGAGAGAGAGAGAGAGAGAGAGAGAGAGAGAGAGAGAGAGAACATCCAAGGGGGAGTGTTGTAAATGCATTAGTTGGTGGATTTCATGAATGACCTCACTTTGTCACTATAGCAATATAATCCCTCTCCAAGTAAGTTGTATCTATAAATAAGACATTACATACAATAAAGAGATGTACCAATAATTATAAAAATACTACTACTTTCTTCCTTTCTTTGTTCTTATTACTTGTTTTCCTCTTTTTCTTTCTATGTTTTTCATTTGATTTTAGAATTCAATCATTATTTTATAACAGAAATCACTGATTTTTAGGAATATAACAATTTCCTTCAAATCGAACACGCATATGACATAACTTCTTCTTGTTTTCAACTACCAACATTGAGCCTTTTCGTACATACAACAACACCCCCTCCCCACTCTCCTACAAATATGCTTCACTTCTCAAATTATTTAATTTTATGTACGTAAACAACAGTTCATACAATTAATGTTTTCACATTTACTGTGTCTCATCTGTATGAGTAGAATATTTATAGACACTGAAGTTCATAGCTAACTAGTTCATATGCTGGTGAATCTTTTAAGTTACCTTGACATGATAAACATAGTAAAGCAAGTCATATATTGCAACTCAGTTATCTCCATACTCATCTCGTCGAATGTGATATCACTTGTTGAATTAAGCCAAAACAATGATATTATTAACATACGTGTGAATATTACCTTTTTTGGACTAAGCCAATGCAATTCATCTTATAGAGAATTTTTTTTTCTTGTCAAATACGTATTTGATAATTTATTCATGCACACTCTATTTTAACATATTTCTTTTATTTTACTTTGTGTAGATAGAAAATATGTAAATACAATTCTTAATGAATTAAAAATTTACCCAATATAAAAAATTGAATAAACTATTCGATATCAATAAAACATTAACTATAATTTCAATTCAATTTTAAACCCCAAATCACACAAACTCCAATTTTAAACCCCCAAATCACACACACTTCTTTGGCTAAGTCTATTTCCTTTCCCGCCCTAACACTGAAGCTTAAAACCCTCGACCCTTCAAATTCGAACTTCTCAAAAATGTCTCAGCCGATCTCCGTCGACATTCTCTCCGATGACGAAGACGACGGTGGCAACGGCGGATATGGTTTCTCCTTCAATCAGAACGATACCATTGATCTATCGACGCCGCTGACAATTCCATCCAAGAAGAAGCAAAGAACCGAAAAGTCTACTAATTGGAATCCCACAGTTCTGGTAATCGAAGATGATGATGAGACGCCGTTTAGGCCTTCAAAGTCCACTCCTTCCTTCGTGGCTGATACTCCCATGTCTGATTTATCCAAACCCGAAGTCTCCTTTGTTAGATGCTCATTGGGTTCCTCTTCAATTTCCGACCCTAAGTCTTCCTGTGAGTTCACATTTCTTCATCATAGTTTGATTAAGTGATTGTTCAGCAATTAGTGTGAAATCACACAGTTTGGCTTACGCGTGTTAGTCTTTTTAGTTTTTACTATAGATGATGTCTCATTTCGTAGAAATCAATATGAATTATACAACATTTGGACCTTTACTATTTCATTCTTTGATTATTTAAGTGCTTTTGTTTGTCTGTGGATTATGGGTTCGTCGGAATCCAAGCTGTTGTTTAAGAATTATGCAAAAACACAACAATGCTGGGGACACTTCCACTTGAGATTTAGCTTGATTTGTTTTTGTTCTATAAGTGATAATTCAGAAAACAATGTCAAATACAGCAGTTTGGACAATAAAAAAGAAGAAAGGAAAACAAGTCTTGACGATATTTTTTCTCTTCTTCAGGTCTTGATTTGACTCCATCTATGGTTGCTGAAACCCCAGCATCAGAGCTTTCAAAATATAGTGTTCCGATAGTCAGATGCACCAAAGCTAATGCTGATTCAAAGAATTGCTCTTCTTCAATTATAGACCACAACAAAGATGGCGGTAAGCCTTTAAACTGGCCTAGTTTATAGTTTTCAACCAAATGTCAAGTTCTGAGACAACATAGTTATTATTATGTAAAAAATGACATCTTTCTATATCTAAAAGCAATTCAAATTCAAATTTCTCATTTTATCCTTAATGAGATGATTTATAGCCCATAATTTAAGATGACTTGTTTTAGGCCACAAGTTTAAAATACTTTCTTTTTCTCTTGAACTCGTGCCTAAACAAACACCTTAATATAAATTGGGATGGAGGGAATAGTACAACAAAAACAACATACACAGTGGAATCCCACAAAGTGGGGTCTAAGGAGGAGGGTAGAGTGTAAACAAACCTTATCTGTATCTCTTGGGGGTAGAGAGACTGTTTAGGAAAGACCCTTGGTTCAAGTGAAGCAAATCAAAGTAGTAATAGAAAAAAAAAACATTGAAGAAGAACTTGACAACAATAGAAAAGCAGTGGGGCGCACAAACATATATTCAAACAGAGGGAATAGTATTTATCTATTATTTATTTCTTCTGTCATTATTTAACATTATAGGTCGGTACTTCAATTTCCTGACACATATTCTTTATTTGATGATCAGTGTTTTTAGAATAAATTAATTGCTTTGCCATCATCATCACTCATCTCCAGAAGTTTGAATGTTGCTATTGTTGATCTAGCATGCGATTACGGTTGCTTTGCCTTCTAGACGGTACAACAGCAAGTTGAAGCTTAAGCTTTCATATAAGTATTTAAATGAATCATTCCAGGCCTTTCTTTAGTGATTCTTACATGATTTTGCTTCGTTAACTTTACTAGTTAACTGCACAAAGAACATGAAGTGCATTTACAATATCTTTGGTCTGTTACTAGAATGCGCCAGAAAATTAGTGCACCATATTCCGGTTACATTTTGCCTTCAGGAATCAAACCCATTTTCTCTGCTCAGTGTGTTTGTCTTTCCGAATGAAAGCCTTGGGCAACTGTAAAGTTGTGTCAGTGTGAAGTAGGTTACGGGTTCGAGCTGTGGAGTCAGATACTGGCATCAGGGTAAGCTGCCTACACTACTCCCTCTTGGGCTGCAGCCCTTCCTCGATCCCTGTGTGAAAGCGGGATGCTTCGCTCACCCGGCTGCCCTTTTAGTCGTTTTCCTTTCCCCTGGACATACATCATGTTGAACTACTACTAGGATACTTCTGTAATACTCTTTATAACCTGGATGAGTGGATGTTTTGTTTGCTCTTCGTGCTGCATCACCCTGCCTGCTTCTATGAGTTGTGTTTGATTAATCAGTTATTTTCTGCAAAGGCAGATTCTAGTATTAGTTCAACATGGTTCACTTGTTTTGTTTGCTCTTCCTGTGCCTCGTTCGAGATCAGCCATAATACCTTGAGCTAGTTAGGCATACTCCTCATTACGTTTTTCTCTGATGCAAAAAAGGGATGGTTAAAAAGAGATATTTTTAGTCCTTATACTATTTGTTAACCCAAAGATAATGGGTACATGGGTTTAGCAATCTAGGTTTATATGAACAAACAAGCAAATGACAACCTAGCTTTGACATACTTGCTTATTCTTCTCATTTGGTGGTATATTCTGGTTTTCCTATTTTCTTGGCATAAAACTACTTTATTTTACTACTTAAGAAAAGAAATTGCCCTTTAGCCTCAGAGTTTTGTTCTCACCTTTCCTTGCACAATGGGCTGTTTTAACTCAGGAATTGATGGAGTAATTTGTTTGGAGTCTGATAATGAATCCGAGAATAGTGGTTATCATGGTGCCTGGAAGGAGGAGGAGAAACTTTGTTCCACTGAGGCAGTTGTTAAGGAGACAGAATGGAGTTCCAGACCTTTCGGGTCCACCTTTTCTCTTGGTAAGCTACTGCTGTTTAATCTACTAGTTAATTCAATTATAGAATCAAATTTTCCATTGACTGAAATTAACTGTTAGGCTATTCAACTGAGACGAAAAACTGTTGAACAGGTATTGACAATTTTATGCAAATGCCAGAGGATGTTTCTCATCGAAATTTGACTGAAGCCGGTCCTTCTGTGGTGTGTTTGCCTGGTTCAAGTTTATCTTTCAACATTTTCTTATCTGTGTGCATAACAATAGGCTCTCTGTTTTCCATTCCATTGTTCTTCTTAATATGAGTAACCCCACTCCCCTCCCCCGCACCCCTCATCTTGTGCATGTGTGCCACTTAAAGAAAAGCCAGCCTTTATCATTGCATTATGGTAGGACCATTCCTTGAAACACACATCATTGACAGAAGTTTGCGTGAGATTTGCGCGGATAGCTTCAAAAGAAGGAGACAATAAAAAGAAAAGTTCAGTTTAACTTTAGGATTTTCTGACACCTGGACTACTGACTACATGGCTGAAACTAAGTTGATTTTATTCCTGTAAGTTGATAAGATACCTCGTAACTTGCTTCAGGAATAAGGGAGTGGAACTACATACTCCTATAGATTGGAATGTGAACAAGTGAGCTGGACAGAGTTGTGAATATTCAATTTCAGCACTACTCTCTTATCCTTGGACTACTGTTTGGTCGCTTCTGGATTCTCAAGAAAGAACTTGAAGTCGAGCTTAAATTAAGAACAAACTTTACTGTTTTTAACCCTTCGCGAAGTTTCTTATCAGTTCCACTCAAATTCACTCTCGATCATGCTATCAAATTGATCTCATTTCTCAGGGTTCAATCAAGGAAGTACTGAGTAAAGCGAGATTTCAAAAATGAGTTTAAGGGTTTTGGAAGAATAGAATAGTTGGCAGACAACCATAGCAATGCGAAGGTGCGGCTTAGATTGGACTGGAGAATAAGAGAAGGAGAAGCCCGATTTGAAATATTACTGACGGGGAGAGGGAAAGGAGAAATTTTGAAAAAGAGGTGAGAGAAGGTAGTGAGATTATGGCTTAGAGCCGTTCAGCATTGAGGAACTGAGGTGGAAAACAGAAACCCTAAGTGCTCAACTATTTATCTGTTTCCATAGAAAATATGGAAGAAATTCCTCATGAACAACATTTAGTCAAATGGTCTGACTAAACTGAGTTTGTACTAAATGAATGAACTCAAGTTGTGCTTCATTTAGCAGTGTGAGTTTTGTTCGTGAACCACTCATTTCATTTTAATAAACCTACTCATACATTGAGAATATTGAAACTGTTTTAAAATGGTTTGAACCTCTAGGGGTTTCTTATTTTATCAGAAGGGTAAGAATATTTCAATCTAGATTAGAGATCTGTGCATCCTGGAGAGCTGATTCATGTCCAGAACTCTTGAGTGCATATTCTGCCAAATGGGAAAGGCATTTGAACATTACAAGTCTGTTCACAAAAAGTGCCTAAATAATTAGCATGGAGGATAGGGCTTAAGACATGTTCTTAATATTTGTATCCTTTTGTCTAGACTCTAGAGCTTTTCTAAATTCTTGAAAGGGCTTGTCTCTATATAAATTTTAATTTTAATGGTGCAATTTGCTTACAGGACCATGATCATCCTGACAAAGAGAATGATTTCTTGGAGCCAAACGAGGAGGCCTCAAAACCAAAAGGCAAAGGTAAAGGCAATAGAAGTAACAAAAGCAGCGGGGATGTAGCAACGCGGAAAATGAGGATGTCAAAGGAAGAACAGCTTCGCCTAAAGGAAGAAAAGAGATATCAGAAAGAGGTAAGCCTTCCTACAAAAGCCTATTTATTTGGAGGAGGTTAAGTAATTATGGATGTAATCTAATGTATATCCATAATTCAGCAAGAAAAATTGCAAAAGGCAGCCGAAAAGGCTGAAGCTGCTGAGCAGAAAAAGCTAGAAAAGGAAATGCAGAAGTGGGAAAAGGGAAAGTTTGCACATAAGTCTATTGTAGCTCAAATTGACACCAAAGTTGTGGAACTAGGTTCAATTGGAGGTAGATTTTTTATTTCTCTGCTTGTTTCTTTCCCACGCCATTCCATGCGTCCTTTATTGCATATAAACGTCTGTCTTACATGGCAATGTTACCAAGTCAGGCCATTTGCTAACAAGGTTTGCGGAGAAAGGTCTTTCCTACCAAATTAAATCAAATCCAATTGAAAAGTCTATTGTGTGGTCAATGAGTGTCCCAGAGGAACTATCTAAGGTAACTTATTCTTCAGAAATTTGGCAAATTTTAGTCAGCGTATCATCTTAAGCTACTTGACCACCTTTTACTTGTCGTTGCTAATGTCATATACTTAACTACTGTACCCATTTAACTTTCAGTAGAATAATAGATGCATAATTGACTTTATTTATTGCTGAAATATATGCATTTTTATGCTATATCCATTTGGATGTCAATTATCTTTGCAAAGTTTGGTTTTTTTCTGATGGTGATATTTGGGTGTTAGTTGTCAGTTGTCACAACCCAGTCTAGGTTGCGGACAGACCCTTAAGGTGTAAGACACCAACGCTAGCCTTTTGGGGGTTCTAAAAAACTGGATAGAGTTTTCCTTGCTTCTAGGGATGTCCGTATTACAATGTCGAAACTGAATTACCTTCCACTACAACAACATACCCAGTGAAATCCCACCAAGTGGGGCCTAGGGAGGGTAGAGTGTATGCAATCCTTACCAGTACCTCTCCGAGGTAGAGAGGTTGTTTCCGAAAGACCCTTGGCTCAAGCAAATCAAAGCAGTAATAAAAACGAAAAAGAACAGGTGGTGGGGAGAAACATGACAACGAACAACAAAGCAGTTACAACTATATGTAAGGAATCCTAGCAACATTAACAAGAAGGTGCGATCACCTAAACACAGTAAACCACAAATGACAACGAATACCAAAAGCAAACACAAGCATAAGCTTGTAATAGGACCTCTCTTAACTACCTACTAACCTCCTACCCTTATCTGCAATCTCTATACCCTCTTATAAGGTCATGTCCTCGGTGAGCTGAAAATGCACCAATATAAGTGATATCCTCTACTATTCATTATTTTTAACACTTATACTATGCCAATCACCTGATACCATAAGGAATTCTAAAACGTACTTATAAGTCTCATATCAACCAAGGTACTTAGCAACTTTAGTTCAACGTTTAAGTATCAACACAATATAAATAAGTCATGTCAGCCCCTTTATTTCAAAGAACTTACTTGTGGAGGAAGGACTTGTCCTAATCCTTATTCTTTAGTTCAACACTCTATTAGTATGATGCTCTCCCCAAATATATAACCAAGAATAATAATAATAATAATAATCTGATAATAAAGTATTAGAGGTTAATGTCTCTTTACTTTTTTACATGATATCTGTAAGTACTTCCATATTTTGGAAATATTGAAGTTTCATTTCACTGTTATCACCTGTGTCTAGCAAGTAAAGGTTTTATATGAGGTGATCACATGGAAAATGGTATAAGAGCAACTTGAGATAATACTTCACCTTATTTAACAAAAATAGTGTCAGAGCTGAAGGAAAATGCCATATTTTCATTTACTAGGCCAAGTAAAAGAATCAAGCTTGCATGTGAGTGGGTGTAGAATGGGGACCTGTACAAGTAATAAGTGTCCCTACTCTAATAATTGAGTTTTCAGTGAGGTGGTTACATAATTCAAAATTAACACTAAGAATAATATCGGATATCCATTTGGGCTGTGAAAGAGCATGGTGCTGGTGAATGTTTTGATAACTGTGCCAAATTGTTTTTCTTGTACTATGCAAAAATTTGTCTTGCTGATCTCTGATTTCATTCTTTTGAGCTTTTTACTTGTCTTGTGTATGATGGCAATGTGTATGTTTGTGCTGCTACAGCAAGTTTTTGAATTGGTTCTCTAAAGCTAAGCGTAGCTATTCTTGGTAGCTTTTACAATTTATTGAGGTCATTGGATTCACTACTTTTGTGCAGATCTCATCTGAAGTTGTCGATGTTCCATATGTATTATTCATATTTGAGGCCGAAGAGTTTTGCAACCTTGTGAATAGCAAATCATTGATGAGTCATGTCTCCCGTGTCCAACGCCTTTATCCTCTTCATACAGTTTGTTATCTCACAAACAAGCTTTTGGCATATATCAACAAAAGGTTGACGGTAACTTCATTTTTGTCCTTCATCTCAACTCTTTTTCACTTTAAGTTCAGTAAATTTTCTGACTAGCTTGGTATTGAGGTGTAGTTGTTGTTATTGTTAAGTTTGTTCATTTATTTTCTGACACACATAAATTTTCTCTGTTCTCTATTTGTAGACCTCTGTTGTTGCCGTAATTATCTTTTTCAACCTTTTTCACGTATGATAGAAGATCCTGAATTTGACCATTGGATTGTTCAGTACGTCTGTTCTCCATTTATAGAACTTTCTGTTATACGTGCCTTTTATTTTTCAGTGTTTTTCTGTTCGTGTGTGACATGCTAGAGAGATGAAATCAAGTTGTGACAGATCATGAATTTAACAGTTAGTTGTTCATTATTTTTTTGTTGAATGTTAAGTAAGATGGAATGAAAGCTTTGAGGTGCAAATTGTATCAAGTACAATGACTATGCACCTTCTAGGTTTCTTTGTGGTTTTCTATTGTTATGCTTTCAGACCATGTGCTTAGTATCAAATTGTTCTTGTTTCAAGAAAGAATTGTTCTTCTTTCAAGAAAGAAATAATAAGTAGCAGAGTCCCTCTGGGATTTCTCGGTTGTAAAAAAGTAGCAGCATGTTAGTTTATTTATTGAGGCCAGGGTATAAAAAATTAGCTGAAATAATTCTAACTGGAAGTTTAGTTTTATTTGCTTTATTTTAGAAGTTTACAGAGAAATGCAGCAGTTCAAATTTGATTTGTTAGAAAACTCCTCTGGTACATGAGCTTGTTGAGTTGCTATGACTTGGATATGTGTATTTTATAATCCTTCTTAATACACAAATTATTTGCTGATTACAGAACGTAATTGTCATACATAGCATATTTGATACTTGTAATGGAATCCATGTAACACAGAGCATTTTAATCTTGGGCATATATTTATTTTCTTTTTTGTTGGTGGAATTCTGTGTGCCCCTAAAAGGTTGGCTTGTTAATATATTTGCTTTTGACATCGTATTTTGGCAAGTCTAAGCACTTCTTCTGTCCCAAATCCTCTATGTTCAACCAAATGAATTTCATGTATAGCTCAAAGAAACAACTGGTCAAAGCTTCAAGATGCTTAAGACAAAAGAAATATATTTAATTTTCTACAGTATCTTATAACTGTTACTTCTATTGGTGATAGGGAACAAGGACAATACAAGGACCCTGCCAATCATACTGGTTGGAAACGACCACTTATAGAGGAGGTTGTTGCAACACTGGTTCTCGTTATTATTGGCTATGTTGCTCGGACTCTCCAAAATTGTTACCACACCTGTGTCAGATTCTTCAAAATACACTAATTTTTGAGTATCCTGCACGCAACCATCGACATTTTGAAGAGTCCGGCAACATAGATTATTGGAAATAATTAAGAATGTTATTAGTGTAAGCTTGAAATTCTGGTGCTATTCCTTGGGTATTGAGTTTCTCTTTTCTTTGGCAGGTTCTGTCAAAATTAACAATTAACTTTGTTAAGGTGCATTCTAGGCACTGTGTTGATGAAGCTGAATTAGCTGAACATGTAGCTGGGCTGACTTGCAGCTTAGCTTCTTGTCAGTTTAGGTATGTCATATTTATATTTCAGTGAATTCGTATTTTTGGACAATTGCCATATACGCGACCATCTATATAATATCAATGTGTCGGGCTTGTAGTATTTTGTAATTAAAAAATTGGGCTAGTTTATTGATTAATACTTACTGAATAGTGAATTTTTGGAGTTTTGTATGCTACTACCTTTTGTCTACTAAACTTCTTAATTATGAAAGATTGGGTCTGTTGTTTATTACTCCCTTCATTCACTTTTACCTGTCCATTATATTAAAAATAGATTTACATTTTTACTTGTCACTATTAACATATTAAGACAAAAACATATATTTTTTTTCATGTCTTAACCTTAACATTAATTATTTCTTATCTAAATCATTTCCCTAAACCTTAAGACTAAACATCAATTAATATGGGTATTGTGGAATAATAGTCGATACTTCTGTTAATCATTGTTTCGTAAGGGTTGTACAACGTCCAAATCGGACAAGTAAAAAGTGAATGGAGTGAGTATGTTGCTTTCAGGAGGAAAATAGTTGGTTAAATTTTTTCCTTTCCTTTCTGGATGAGTGGGCAGGTGGTATGATGATTTCATTCAACAATGCTAAGCTTGTACTCCCTCCTTTCACTTATACTTGTCTCATTTGAACTTGGCACACCTATTAAGAAAACAATGATTGACATTGTTGTTTTACCACACTATCCCTATTTATTGATGTTTTGTATTAGATCTTGAAAAATGATTTGGGGAATAAGTAATTAATGTTAAGGGTAAAACATGAAAAAATAATAATTGTTTTCTCTTGATAGGTAAAAAGTGACAATCAAAAGTGAAAATCTATTTTTGGGAATAGTGGACACGTAAAAGTGAACAATGCACAGAGGAGGTAGTTCATTGAAAACAAGAATTGGTTTCTGCTTATTTACTTTTTGAAAATAAATGAATTTAAAAGGTTTGGTACATACATACATATATATATATATATATATATATATATATATATATATCGTATTATTAATGATATCACGTGGACAAAAAATATGCACATGGCAGCGAGTGCATCACACCTCCTCCCTGGGTTGGGGTTATCCATGGGGGTGAAGACTACTAAATAACCAAGTATAGAGGGTTAATTAGGACAAATAAATAGTTTAAGTGTGCACCGAATAGGTGGTGCCAAGTTTAGGGGGTCCCGAGGTATTATGCTAACAAGTTTTTGATTGAGTTGTAGTTGTATACAGTTTAAGTAAACTTGTGCAGTGCCAAATGGTAATAGACCGTTTTTGTAAGTGAGCAAATGAAAAACTTAGAAATAATAGCAGCATAACTATTTTGGTGGCTGGACGCCTGAGGAAAAATAAACCTGACATAAAAATTATGGATTACTTATTTTAACATTTAGTTTGCAACATGAAACTCCAAATTACATATGTTCCAGGATAACTAATAAAACATTTGGTTTTCCTGTTTACAACTCTGCAATAGCTAATGCAACTGTTGGTTCAGCGATAAACTCTGTATTATTAGTGGTGGTATAATTTATGCGGGCATCTATATCTTATTTTCTGTGGGGTAAAATGTGAAATAGATATACTTATATTTGTAACACCTGGATAAGGAATGTGATATTATGTCTTATCAAAGCAAAATGCTTTTGAAGATTATAAATTTTTTAATGGAAGAGTATAAAGTCCTGGTTCATTTCCTAGGGACTGATCCTCAGAGAGAGTACTATACTCGGCTGAATGGTAAAAGTCGTTTATGTCCTTTCTGCTCTTGGTTCAAATGAGATGTGATGCTTGAGACATTTCAATATGCAGATGCCTCAGGACTTCCGTTCTCTGGGCCAATTGCCTAGATTAAATAGAGATGATAAAGAAGTTAACGTTTTCTTACTGTTTATGGTTTCATATGTCATTGCTAAGATGTTCTTGGTTTTCCACAGAAAAAAGTTAACAAGACTATCTGTTAATGCAAATGGTTCTCTTATTCCCAAGGATTGCGTGGACAAGAACCAGATAAAAAAGAGCCCATGGTAAGTGCTTATGCTGTTATCCATTTTAGAAGTTTAAATTTCCTCAGATCCATAAATATGTGTAATGAACAAAAACTGCATAAGTTTTCTGGTGAACTCTGGAGGCTGTGAATCACTAACTATCTTGGCCTCAATTGTTCTCTTAATAAGAACCTTTTTTTGGTTGAACAATAATGAATCTTCCTTATTTTTTTTTACCTTTTTGGTTTCATTAAACCTATACTGCCTTGAGAAACCCTCTTAAGTGAATTGTTGCCATGTTGCTAAGCTCTTGAATTGATCTTTTAGAGCTTATTGAAGCAAGCAAGATTCAAGAATAAAGTTATATGCGCGGAACATTTCCAAGTTAGTATAGTCAAAATCTGCTAGTTTGTTGTTGTATGTCTATCTTGACTTAAGTCTCATTTTTCTGTTTTTTTATATACTTATTTTATTACCACTCCAGATCGACTTACATAGATATCCAATCCTTTAATGCTGTATTGTACCGTCTTCTCCTGCTCTATTTGACTCCAACAAGAATGTTTGAGTTATGATCCCAATTTAGCAAGTTTTGTCTTGGCTAGCGTTTACCATTTTCCCACCTTCGATGCCTAGGGTAGTACTGCTTAGTTGCGCGGACTCTTCACTTTTGATGCCGCACCCGTCTCGGATTCTTCAAAAATACACTACTTTTGGTGAATCCGACACGCAACAGTCAGCATTTTTGAAGAGTACGAGCAACATAGGGTAGTAGTGGCTATTGCATTATTATTGGAATTGTTGTCTCTTGCAGGCTGAAAGCATTGGTGGCTATTCCAAAGGTTCAGCCACGATTTGCTATTGCCATATGGAAGAAATATCCCACAATGAAATCTCTTTTGCGTGTTTACATGGATCCAAGTAAATCGGTAAGCAATAAAATATCCTTCATCTCCTTGGAAAAGGGTTCTCATTTACTGATATCATGCTGTGACTTCTGGTTCACTATTTTCCTTTCATGGCCTTGTATGTATGGGTAGATAATATCAATAACGGTACTTCCTTCCCATGTCGCTGCAAATACTTGCTAAAACTGTAAGTCCAACTACTAGCCGACTAGGATTTTGGCTATCAACAGTGGCTAAGGGAGAGAAAAGGTAGTGATGCAGTGGTCTTGTTACACTATTCCTCTCCCTTTCACCAGCGTATTCAACTTAAGATGTTGGATAATACGAAGACATTTCTAAGGAGGGTTAAAATTTCTTTAGAAATTACATTAGATTAGCATTATATTCAGTTCATCTGAGAGCATTGAGGAGTGTATGCTTAATAAATGTCATTTACTAGAGGGCAAACTACTTTGTGGAGCTATATTCTCTGGTAAATGTCATTCATTCTTGTTAATGAGGATACTGTTATGCCAGGTGCCATATATATGATTCAGTTCAAACAAGAGCTTGATAATACTAAAAATTGAAATGTTACAGTAACATCTCATTTCATACGATTCAGTTCCACTTGCTTCGTTGTACTTATATCTAGTCTCTTAAGCAAATAACAATGAATGGAGGGTCAGATGTTGATACGTTTCATGTTGTTATTATGTTGATCCTTTGGTCCCAACATATTTTTACTGTTGAAAAATTTTCAGGTGCATGAGAAAGAATTTCTGCTTAAAGATTTGAAAGTGGAAGGGATGGTGTCAGATGATAGAAGATTGGGAGAGATTTGTTCAAAGAGAGTCTACAGAATATTGATGGCTCAATCTGGAAGCAGCAAGACAGATGACATCGAGTGTGGAGCTGATTTCTTCAGTCAATGCTGAATGATCTTATAATCTTTTGTGACATCGATGGTGTTTGCCTAATTTGTGCACACATCGACGAATTCAACAGACATCTTGTCTGACCCACAGGCACATGTATCCAAGAAGGTAATCTTGTCTACCAAGACTGGAGCAGATCGACTCACATCAATTTCTGTTGTTGGAGTTTGGACTTGGAATCTTCATGTTGTTAGTCCATTTGCGATTGACTTGAACTCAATGATCTAATATATTACTTAGCACTGTATCCAGTAGGTTATTTGCATCAAGATTAAGATGCACATGTTAAGAGAAAGCTTGATTTAATTTGTTTCTTAATATTGAATTTCTGCATTCTCTTAACCATTGACAAATAGGGAAAAGAAGAAATATAAAGAAAATAAATTTAGGACTTTATTTGGCGTATCTGTTTCGTTAGATTTTTGCTCCGATCTTTATCATATTTGAATTTTATTTTATTTTTTTGAAAGAAAAGTCAGAACGTATAACCATAATTGTTTTTGTTTATTGACAATATAAATCTTTTCAATACTTGGTTATTCCTTTTCGGAAAAGTTTCGTGTTTCTTCTCATACCGCGATACAATAACATACATAATACATTCGTTTAAGTTATGTGAGAGCTTATTCCCAATAGATTTTGTACTTTCAAAATTTACTTTTCAATATATGAGTTAGTTGATCAAATCATATATCAAATGGTAATATGTTGGTGTATTTTCTTGGCGTTTAATTTATTATCGCTTTATAATTATACTTTATTAGCAAGATACTCTAATTATTTTGATCCCGACATATTTTATTTTTAATGAGATAATATATTTTGACACTTACCCTACAAATTTCAAAATTGTCTATTCTTGGTGTGAATTATTAGTTTTATACACCTGTAGACTTTATGTGAATTATTAGTTTTATTTCAAAATTATTAATAATCTTTAAAACATCATTTACTTGACTATTTACACTTAAATATATCCAGTCATGCAACATGAATGAAATACACTCCTAAATTCTCATCAAGTTTAGGATTATTTTCGATACATCTCTTGATTTTTATTAAGAGTCTTATTTATATTCTTAAAAGAATTTGCGACTACTTTCTATATTATGTGATCGATTGGGAATGTAACGTGTCAATAATTTAGAGATAAAACTATGGAGGAGTTATTTATTACTTGTCTCTTTTAATATTTTATACTTGATGCACCTTAAACAGGAGTTCGGAGCCTAAATGGTGAAAAATGTTGATAAAAACTTTAAAATGATATATGATTTGTTTTTAAACCAAAACGATAAAATCGCTGACGAAGTAGCGATTTTATCCGAGAAAAACAAAATCGCTAAAAAAAAAAATTAAACAAAATCGCTCCCAAAGGAGAGATTTTCAAAATAATTTTTTAATATGTCGCTTTCTCAGCAGCAACTTAAGTTTAAATTTTTTTAAATTATTTTTTTAAAAAAATTAATTAAATTGCTAAATCTTTTTTTTTAAATTTATTTGATTTTTTTAAAAAAAATTTAATCAAAAATGATTTAAAAAAATTGATTTAAACCCTTTTTTTTAAAAAAAAAAAGCAAAAATAAATTTTTAAAAAATCACTTTATTATGTGATCAATTGGGGATGTAACGTGTCAATAATTTAAAGATATAACTATGGAGGAGTTATTTAGTACTTGTCTCTTCTTATATTTTATACTTGATGCAGTTTAAACAGGACTCCGAAGCCTAAATGGTGAAAAATGTTGACAAAAATTTTAAAATGGTATATAATTCTTTTAAAACCAAAATGATAAAATCGTTGACGACAATAATTTTTTTTTAAAAGAAAATTAATTAAAACGCTAAATCTTTTTTTTAATTTATTTGATTTTTTTAAAAAAAATTTAATCAAAAATGATTTAAAAAAATTGATTTAAACCATTTTTTTTTAAAAAGCAAAAAAAAATCACTTTAAGTCGCTGCCATATGAAAAAAATTTATTAAAATATTTTTATTTTGATAAAGGAGCGATTTTGTTTATTTTTTTAAAAAAAATTCAAATTTAACAAATTGCTATTATAAATAATTTTACTTTTTCGGCGAGCCATTTTATCATTTTAGCTAAAAAGAATATTTTTATATATCATTTTAAAATTTTTATTAACATTTTTCAACGTGCCGCGGACTAGCTTAAACAGCTTCACATATATTTGCAGCTCTGAGTAGCTGCTATCGAACTGCTCGTTGCTGGTCAAAACGAACCCAATTGGGCAATGGTTTTCGAATCAAGAATTTGCCGCCTTTCTAGTCACCTGCAATTCACACTTTCTTCTCCGATTTTCAAGTTTCAAAATAGCCTCTTTTCGACCTCTATATCTAACTATATTTCCTACACAAACCTCCTTTCAAACCTTTCCAAAACTAAGTCTTTAACCCCAGGTCTTCAAATCCATGCTCATTTAACCAAACTTGGGTTATCTAATCATAGTAAATATAGGAACCATTTAGTTAATTTGTATTCAAAATGTGGTATTTTTCAATATGCACAGAAACTGATTGATGAAAGTCCTGAACCAGATTTGGTTTCTTGGTCATCTTTGATTTCTGGGTATTCCCAGAATGGTTTTGGTAAAGATGCTATATGGGGTTTTCTAAAAATGCATTCTTTGGGTCTTAGATGTAATGAGTTTACTTTTCCTAGTGTTCTTAAGGCATGTTCTACTGAGAAGGAGCTTTTTCTTGGTAAGCAGCTTCATGGGGTGGTTGTGGTTACAGGATTCGATTCTGATGTTTTCGTTGCGAATACTTTGGTTGTTATGTACGCGAAATGTGGCGAGTTTGTGGATTCTAGGATGTTGTTTGAGGAAATCCCGGAAAGAAATGTTGTTTCTTGGAATGCCTTGTTTTCTTGTTACACGCAAAATGATTTTTTTAGTGAGGCGATGTGTATGTTTCATGATATGATTGGTACTGGAGTTAGACCAGATGAATACAGTTTGTCCAATATATTGAATGCTTGTACTGGTTTAGGAGATATTGTTGAAGGAAAGAAAATACATGGGTATTTGGTGAAGCTTGGCTATGGTTCTGATCCGTTTTCTTCTAATGCACTCGTCGACATGTATGCAAAAGGGGGAGATCTTAAGGATGCCATTACAGCTTTTGAGGGAATTGTGGTACCTGACATTGTTTCATGGAATGCTATTATTGCTGGTTGTGTTCTTCACGAATGCCAAGGGCAAGCTATAGATATGTTGAATCAGATGAGAAGGTCAGGAATTTGGCCAAACATGTTCACATTATCGAGTGCTCTCAAGGCTTGTGCTGCACTAGAGCTCCCTGAGTTGGGTAAAGGGTTGCACTCTCTTTTGATAAAGAAAGATATAATTTTGGATCCATTTGTGAGTGTTGGTCTTATTGATATGTATTGCAAGTGTAATTTAACAAAGGATGCGAGGTTGATCTATGATCTGATGCCCGGGAAGGACTTAATTGCATTGAATGCTATGATCTCTGGTTATTCACAGAATGAGGCAGACGATGCATGCCTAGAACTTTTTACTCAGACATTCACCCAAGGAACTGGATTTGATCAGACAACCTTACTTGCCATTCTCAACTCTGCTGCGGGCTTGCAGGCTGCCAACGTCTGCAAACAAGTGCATGCACTCTCTGTGAAGTCGGGATTTCTGTGTGACACCTTTGTTATAAACAGTCTTGTTGATTCTTATGGAAAATGTACCCTGTTGGATGATGCAGCTAGAATTTTTTACGAGTGCGCTACTCTGGATTTGCCATCTTTTACCTCTCTCATAACAGCTTATGCTCTACTTGGTCAAGGTGAAGAAGCTATGAAACTGTATCTGAAGTTACAAGACATGGATCTCAAGCCAGACTCATTTGTTTGCAGTTCTCTCCTAAATGCATGTGCAAATTTATCAGCGTACGAACAGGGGAAACAAATACATGCTCATGTGTTGAAGTTTGGGTTCATGTCAGATGTGTTTGCTGGTAACTCTCTAGTTAACATGTATGCCAAGTGTGGAAGTATAGAAGATGCTAGCTGTGCTTTCCATGAGGTTCCTAAGAAAGGTATCGTTTCATGGTCGGCAATGATTGGAGGACTTGCCCAACATGGACATGCGAAACAGGCGCTTCATTTATTTAGCGAGATGTTAAAAGATGGTGTATCTCCAAATCACATAACATTAGTTAGTGTCCTTTATGCATGTAATCATGCTGGCTTAGTTGCAGAAGCCAAGAAGTATTTTGAAACAATGAAAGACTCGTTTAGGATTGAACCAACTCAAGAGCATTATGCATGCATGATTGATGTCCTTGGCCGAGCAGGAAAACTAGATGATGCTATTGAGCTCGTAAATAAGATGCCTTTTGAAGCTAATGCATCTGTCTGGGGTGCTCTTCTTGGTGCTGCAAGAATCCACAAGAATGTAGAGGTAGGAAAACATGCTGCCGAGATGCTTTTTAGCCTTGAACCAGAGAAATCTGGCACTCATGTTCTCCTTGCAAATATTTATGCATCAGTTGGGTTGTGGGGAGATGTCGCAAAAGTAAGAAGATTTATGAAGAACAGTAGAGTAAAAAAGGAACCCGGTATGAGTTGGATTGAAGTGAAAGATAGTATTTACACATTTATAGTTGGAGACAGAAGTCATCCACGAAGTGATGATATATATGCCAAACTGGAGGAACTGGGACAGCTAATGGATAAAGCTGGTTATGTTCCTATGGTAGATATTGATCTCCATGATGTAGAGAGGAGACAAAAGGAAATTCTTCTCTCCTATCATAGTGAGAAACTAGCTGTTGCATTTGGGCTGATTGCTACGCCTCCTGGTGCTCCTATTAGAGTGAAGAAGAACCTTCGGATTTGTTTGGACTGCCATACAGCATTCAAGTTCATTTGTAAAATTGTCTCAAGGGAGATCATTATTAGAGATATTAACCGGTTCCACCATTTCAAAGACGGCTCTTGCTCATGTGGGGATTACTGGTGATTACTTGAATGTGTACTATGCCTACCCATATGATGTCCCTACTTCCTATTTATATGAATGTAGTTGAAAGACTGGATACATGATACATCAGATGATTGCCTCCGGTGCAGTAGCTCTATTTCGACAAAGTGAGGCAACTTTAAGAGGTCAATCAAGGTATATCTTTTGAGATCACCCTGTTACTAATCAAACACCAAATGTTTGCATGTTTGCCCAGTGAGATGCAGGAATAAATTTTTAAATACACACCATGCCTTTTTGTTTTGATAACCACAATAAAAAGTGACCACTTTCTGTTGGTCTTTCTTTAAGCAAAATTAGCATGGATTTATATATTATTATTATTATTATTATTATTATTATTAATGATGTATCAATTTCTTTTTATCTATTTGTGTAGTTTAAGTGGCTGTCAGATGACTTCTTTGTCTGGCTATAATAAGTTTACCAATTTATAGTCATTATAGAAAAATGCCCTTTTCATAAGCTAATAACATTAAAAAATACTCTACTATATAGAATTATAGATAATTTCCTTATCATCTAGTATGGTTTTGGATAGAAAGATCTTTGACTTCATTTAACTTATTCTTTTCTTATTTTGATCGGTTTGATCAGTGTGGTGACGATCCTATAAACAAGATGACAACTACAGAAACAATTCAAAGTCTTGTTAACTTCCATGGTTGTTCTCAGTACTGCTAACCAAGTAGAAGAACTTTCCAAAGTTGTATGTTTTAATGTACCAAACCTTGATCTTTGATTTCTTCATCATCTATCTAATTTCTTCTCTCATTAAATGTTTTTTTCTTGTGTGTTTGTAATAAAAAGGAACAGTGCTAGATTCCAAGGATAGCCAGGCTAGTCTCTTTATGCAGTCCTACACCTTAACCAAACGTTTGTTTGTTAATATGTCAAGAGACTTTGGCTATTACTGGCTGAGCGTAATGATCTGCTTGATGGTCTCCGTCTGCATTGGAAATTGGAATCATCTATATTAATGAGGGAACCAATATACTTCCATCCAGGTAACTTATTTCTCCTTAGTGGGATTTTTAACTTGACCCTTCATTCCCTTGTGATTAATTTCTCCTACAATAAGTCTCATTTTTTCCGTTGCATTAATTGAAATTATGCAGGCAAGATGCGCATGTGCAGCTTTGGTATTTGGATTTTTGATACTCATGTCGATTGGAGGTTTCCCTCCATTCATGAAGTAGATGAAAATATGTACTTCTTAATTGTGGTTTTCTTGAAAAAGCTACCTAAATATATGATAGTACATAGCCACACAATTCTAACAATTCATCCTATAGGCGTTATGGTGTCACTGCGCTTGTCATAAGCAACACGTTATCTGCAATGCCTTCCTAATTTTGATTGCATTTCTTTCTGTTACCGTCTGCTACTTCATGAACTGGTGAGAGTCATGCATCACTGAGCAAGCATGCCTCAATCTCGAATTAATTGGGTCGATTATATTGATTCTCTGGATAGAAATTGTAATTCCTGAGAACTTAAGGAGAAAAAGGGTGGGTGGGGTGGGGGTTTTTAGATCACCTGTTGTTTTGTCTAGTGGTCACAAAATTTTAAGACTGCTGTATGTGGACAATGTTTATAGAGAAAAATTGGACAAATGGAAAGAAATCAGTTACTGTTTTATTTCTGCTGGGATTTCGGGCCTCTTTGGACGGGCTTATAAAAAGTTAACTTATAAGTCAAAAAGTAAAAGCCATAGGGGTGCTAAAATAAGCTAATCCAAGTGGGCACTTAAACCTGAAACCTTGTGGTTTTCAATCCACTTCATTGACCACTAGGTCACTCCCTTGGGTGCTAAGTATGGATTTTATCCGAGTCATTATTAGAAATTGTTGTGAGCTTTGATACTTGCGAACTTTATTTCACTTGAAGTTTAGTTGACATTGATCATTTCTAGTTATAAACTGTGGGTTGGGTCTTTTAGCGATTATTCAGAAATTCGTCTGAAATTCTACTATGCTGGACACTTTTTTACTGAAATTCAATTAATTTCTGTTCTGTTTTCATCGTAATGGGTCTTTGTACAATTAGGTGGCTATGTTGGAAATATTCTGAGTTTCTGCGAATACTGTACTCATTTAACCTTCAGCCCACCTTCTATATTCCTTTGTTTCGTTTGGTTGTTTAGTGAGATTTCTGAAGGCTTGATTGTGAATTTTCTCCTTCACTGGGATTTCTATTGCAATTTGCGCCTTTTAAGTCTTATTTCTAAAAAGTTAGGGATTTTATGCACTCAATAGTCGACTCTTTTTTCATAATAAAGAAGAAAGCGAATTAAGTGTTGACAAAAATTCTCTCTTCTTCAGGTTTTGATTAGACTCCATCCATGGTTTGCCGAAGCCCTGCTATCAGAGCTTCAAAATAAGTGTTCCAATAGTCAGATGCACTAAAGCTAATGCTGATTCGCGGAGTCACTCTTCTAAAATTGTAGACCACAACAAAGATGGCGGTAAGACTTCAATTGTCTTAATTTGAAGTTTTTAATTGAATGTCATGTTTTTAGACATCATAGTTACCATTATGCCAAAAAGAATGACATCTCTCTTTATCTCATAAGTCATAACAATACTTCGAACTTCCCATTTATCCTTAATGAGATGATTTAAAGCCACATAAATTTTGATGGCTTGTTTTAGACCACAAGTTCAATAAATCTTTCTTTTTCTCTTAATTTTGTGCCTAGTCAAACACCTTCATATAAATTGGAACGGAGGGGATAGTATTTACCTAATCATTTATTTCCTTCTGTCATTAGTTAACATTATCGGTCACTTCAGTTTCCTGACTCATTTGTTTATTTTGATGATCTCTGTTCTTAGTTTATATTAATTGCTCTGTCATCATCATTCATCTCCAGAAGCTTGAACCTTGCTTTTGTTGATCTGACATGCTATTTCACATGTGGGATCTGGAGAGAATAGGATGTAAGCAAATCTTATCCTTACCTTTGTGGGTAGAGAGGTTATTTCCGATATACCCTTGCCTTCAAAATAAAGTGTGATCTAAACTAGGTAGAAAGAGAAATAACGATTGCGGAATAACAACATAAACAAAAGAAAACAACTAAACTAATAGTAAACTAGAAGGATAAGATATGATGTGAATACTGGGTGATACTGCTAAAAAAGAGAAGAGAAAATGAGCTCTTTGCCTCCTCCATGTAAATGTACTACAACGCTCGGCTATTTGATATCCTTCTTCCCTAATCCCCGACCTCCGAACATTTACATTTAGGTTCATGTGTTCAGTAAGTTGAAGATATACCATCTCCTGTTTAATCACCCCTCCCTAGTTTTTCTTTGACTACCTCTTCTTTTTCTCTTTACTTACTGTAGTCAGACTTTCACACTTAATTACTCCGCACAACTCTTCTTCATATGTACAAACCACATGAGTCTCACTTTCTCATTTATCAATGGAGAACATTTCCACCGTCTCATGTATAACTTCATTCCTAATATTGTTTCTTCTGGTATACCCGTACATACGTCTGAGCATTCTCATCTCCTCTATCTTCGTATTCTAAGCATGTGCATTCTTAACACATATCAATTCTTTGCTCCATACAACAACATAGGTCTAATCAAACTATGTAGAACTTACGTTTAAACTTTGGTGATATATTTTTATCAGTCTCTAATACGATGAGAAACATCATCATCAATCTTTACATTTCCTTAGATTATAGACCCAAGTATTTGAAACTTTCTTTCTTGGATATGCCTTGTGAATCAATCTTAACTTCCACCTTGTGGTTTTGTCACTAAACTTGCATTTAAGGTATTGTTTCTTAGTGCAACTCAACCTTAAACCTTTAGATTTCAGAATCTGTCTCCAAACATCCAACCAATCGTTAACTCCACCACCCGTCTTATCAATCAATATTATGACATTTGTGAATAACATACACTACGACATATTCTCTTGAATATGTTGCATCAATTTGTCCATCACTAAGGCAAATACAAATGGAGGCTAATGGTCGATCCTTGATGCAACTCTATCGCGACCAAGAAGTGTTCAGAGTGCTCTAATGATACTTCTACATTGTAGTCTTGAAGTCATTATACATATCCTCGATTGCCTTAATGTAGGCGACAAATACACCTTTAGGCTCCAAACATCTCAATAACGACACTTCCCTAGGAACTTTATCATATGCATTTATTAGGTTAATGAACATCATGTACAAGGTCCTATTTATATCTTTGTACGACTCGAACAATCTCCTCACAAGAGTAATGACTTCTGTAGTTGATTGCCTTTGCATGAATCCAAATTTGTTCTCAGAGATAGACCCTATCCCTCATCATCTACATCTCCAACACTTTCATAGTGTGATTTGTACTTTTATAATTGTTGCAATTTTGAATATCTCCATTGTTCTTGTACAACATAATTATGTTACTCCATATCTACTCTTGTAACATTTTAATAATAGTTTTACTTTGTTATCCCCGTTATATTCAGTGGCGTACATAGAAATTTTTATAAGCGGTTTCACATTTTAATTAAAAAAATATTATTAAGTTATATTAAAAATAAAATACAATACAACTAAAGTACAATCCACGTATATATCCCTTAGCTCGATATGAAATAGATTCAAATTAACTTCATTAAAGTCATACTCCCTCCGATTATGTTGTACATATTGTTTGAACCAGATGGGTATTTTATGTGTCACCCTTGCTAATTATAAGATCGATCAACAACTATGTTTAATTGCAAAGTTAAAGTAGACACGGTCACTTATCTCTTAATTATCCAAACCAGACAAGTGAATTTGGACAACTATTTTTAGTATATTAAATGAATAATAATGAGCGGATGAAATATTAAACACTTTTTAAAAATTATGAATAGAGTATGTATATATAAGGCACCAAACAATAATTCATTATTTATCTAATTCAATAAACTAGTTTAAATTTTTGTCAATTCATACGAGCGGAAAAAATAAAAAATATAAATGAAGTAACCGAATATTGAACACAGAACCTTGTGTTCACTTTATTAGGTTTTATATCTTTTATTTGTTTACCTTTTAATTATATATACATATTTATTATTGATTAATGTGAAAGAATACAATAAGTTAATAAAATAGTAGGCATACATTTACAATAAATAAAAAATAAGAAGTCATAACAAAAAAATATATTGTATTCCACATCATTTTCACAAAATAATATTAGGTACTACAAAAATTGTATCTAAACAAATATTATGTTGTATCCCACATAATCAACTGCAAAGATATTATTTTGAACTATTAACTTTATATTCACTTTTGAGGATAAATACAATTTGATGACATAAGTACAAAATAATAGGCATATAAATAGAAGAAATACATAAATATGTTGTATCCCACAGAATTCCAACAAAATTAATATGAACTACAGAAGTTGTATTTAATTCGTACTACGAAAACAAAATGAATATAAGATTACATATTTTGATGGAATACAGTTAGAATCAATACAAAATATATGTAAAAAAACCAATGAAAAACTGCGATAAATATATTGTAGTTTAGTTATAAATTGTATTCAGACTTGAGAATTTTTTTTAAAAAAAGAATACTTATTATATTATAAAATTATCTAAATTTAAAAGAAAACAAGAGAATACAGATGAAGAGCTTATAATTTCCTTTTCTTTTCATTATTTGTGTCCTTGCTCTTGATGATGTTTATATTCTGTAAGTGATGAAGGTATTGCATACAGATTAAGTCTGCTTTCTTCCGTCTTTCTAGCCGTCAGCCCGATATTATGGACTTATCCTAAAGTAATACAAAGATCAAACAACATAAATTGCTAAAAAGTCTATCATTACATGATATAGTTCTTGGAGTCCTCTTTGAGTCCGCCATTAGAGAGGATTTTTGAGTTTTTCCTTATGAAAAAACCTAATAGAAAATAGAGGATCTACTAAGCAATTATACAAACAAATATATTGAAAGCTTTAAGCTGATGCAAATCAGTAAAATACTTAAAAGTTTTAAAAAGATACATACCCAAAATTAGTATGATTGTTGTAAAAAAAAATTGGGGAGATTATTATCAATTTCTGAAAATAATAGATAAAAATTCACATAAAAAAAAGAGAAACAGAGTAATGAAATTTGCAGAACAAAGAGAATTGGATGAGTGAGAAAATCTTTTTGTTTTGCGATAATTGTAAACTGGAGAGAGACATTTGTTTGGGAAAGGTATTTTTGCAAAATGTGGGTCTTAATGGGGGAAAATAAGGAATTTGAATTGGATACATTTAATTTGCTATAAAACTAAAATATTGACCTTTTTAATAATTATTTTAAAGTGTTGTTGTTTTAAATAAATATGTTAGGGATTTTGACTAGTTAACTAATTTTTTCATTTTCGGAAATTAACTTAAATCTTAAACTTTACCATTTTCTCAAGCCCAACACTTTTTTAGCATAAGTATAACAATCTCAAATCCAAGTCCATCAAAATCCATTTAAGTCTTTACCTTCTGTACTTCACATAAAATAGTCACACTTTCTCTTAAATGAATCACTTTATCTATGTAATGATAACTCTAATATTACTTAATTGCTTGACGAAACTGACGTTAGTTTTTTTTATAGATTGTTCATGTATTTAGTGTTTGTGTATATCGAGATACGTACGTCCTCAAAGAAATTATTACTTTCAAACAAAATAAATCAGAAAAACTGAACCAAATCGACAATAACCAAACTGATGGTTATTTTATTTTTTTGGTTTGGTTTGGTTTTAGAAACTTAAAAAACCAACTAAATTGGTTTGATTTTAGTTTTAATATAACCGATCCAAACCGAATCACGAACACCCCTAAATCTGCCCCCGCTTATATTGTAAATAATATATATTATAACAAAACTATATTTGTTCAATCTTAAATTACTATATTACAAAAGTTTTGTTTTTTTCATATAAATATTTTGGGGACAATGAAGGGCCACAACTACAACTACAAGTAAAATGAGGGAAGTTGTTTGTAGGCCCATGTTGAAAGAGGAATGGTCACTTACTGTTATTTTGTGTCTCTTGGAATAACTATTGGGCCCATTTCCATGCTATATGGCCCACAAATACATATGGGCTATGACGCTACATAAGTCATAAGTGGACTTCACACTACTTGATAACTCCATTTGCCTTACTTTGGTGATGGCACACAAAAAATAATAAATATAGAATAAAAGAAGTCCGCATTTCTTTTCTAAAATATAAATTTTGTGTTTACGTATTTTCAAATACAAATAACTTATAAAGATTCATTAGTCAATAATACTATTAACTAGTTATTTTTTAAGATAATGTTTTCACATAGTACGTATAGTTTCGTCACGCTGAACATGCTGTATATATATATATATATATATATATATATATATATATATATATATATATATATATATAAGTTAAATTTTTATTTTTTAAAAAATAAAACAATTCGAACTCTCAGATCATAGTACTTTTTAGAATATGAAATTATGATTTCAAATCACATGTTCAAACATTGATATAAAATCATGATTCAAATACGAATACACACATTATATGTCTAAATACAAACTTAGAATTAAAGATAAATGATGCTTACTATATGAACAAACCCTTGTTCCTTTTATAAATAATTATTTGTGTTTAAAAAAGAAAGAAGAATATTTACGGTCACGAACCTTCAAATACTCATAATTTTATAAATAATTATTTGCATATTTTTCATGTAGTATGTATATTCTCTTTACGCTAAGCATAATTTTAAAAAAATAATAAAAGTTATAATAATGAGTCTATTTTTATAAAATATAAATTTATAAGTTAAATTTGCATACAATAAGATAGTGATTTTAAATCTCGAAATATATTTGTTAGAAAATTTAAATTTATGATTTCAAATCACATATCTAAATGTCAATATAAAATCATGATTTAAAATTACAAATAGATATTGTATGTGAGCAAACCCTTTAGTCTTTTTAATTGGACTTACTCACTTACCCACCCCTCACAATTCTTTAAAATAATTTGGCTTCTACACACTTTCTCAAGAATATATACCCAACTATAAACAATCTAATCATTTTCCTTCTTGATATATTATAACAATTAATGAAAGAAGATTAGGAATAAAAATATTATATAATACATATATAATAAGGTTATGGACACTAGTCACACTACCCAAGATTGGCTCAACTACCCCTTGATATGATCTTTTATCATCTTGTACCAAAATAAGCCTTAAATTTCTCAAAGTGACCACTTTTTATTCATCATATCCCAAAAACAACCAAATAGTCACACATCCATCAAATCCACCTAAATATTCCATTTGTTTCAATTAACATAATATAAAATCAAATTATTTAGTTCAATTAATATAATATAAAATCAAATTATTTAGTTAAGATCGTGAATTTAGATTTCAAAATTTTAAAATAAAATTTTAATATTAAAAGATTAAGTAAAAGTATTACAAGTCACATTTATTGACAATTTAAAATGCTTAATATATATAAAAAAAATTACAGCCGAAGAAAGACTTATTTGCATCTTGAAATTCAAAAAATGACACATAAATTGAGACAGAAGAAGCGATACAACATTTTATCCTATAATATCCGGGTCATATGCTCTTTTACCCCTATTTTATTCTGATTCTAGTTTTTTCCCTCGAGATAAATAAATTTTTGCGGGATATAAATTTATATTATTACATCATAATATTTTATATATTTTGTCCTTAAAGAACTTATGTGAAGCTAGATATAAATTTGATACAGACCAATTTATTTAAGTTATAATAATTAAAGACCAGAATAAACCGTGCCATCAAATGATGATATCCATTTTTTTTTTAAAAAAAGAATCTCGAAAAACAACCACAATCCTCTAAAAAATATTAAATCCAAGTCACTTTCTGGGCCCATGCATAAAACCCACTAACGTACAATATAACATATATACACATAAGATATACACATTTCTTACTTCATCTTGTTCTAACTAATATACCATTTTTTTTGAGCTTTTTTCTCATTTTCTTGATCATGGAGAAGAGTAAATCTTTCCCTTATCACTCTGCATCTTACAAAGAAGCAAGATTTGATTTCGAGGATCGAACGAAATCTTTTAGCTTCAATGGACCCGTGGGGGGAAATTCAGAGACGAAGAGGAGGAAAAGAATAGCTAGTTATAACATGTTTTCCGTTGAAGGTAAGGTTAAAACATCTTTGATCAACAGCTTCAAGTGGATTAAGAGTAAATTCTCCGATAATTATTACGATTAGTGGTGTGTTTAATAAAAGAAAAACTTTAATTTTATATTTTTCCCCGTCTTGATTCTCTACTTCTTCTTGATATTGCCATGTAACAAATGTTTTTTTTTTTTTTTTTTGTACGATGGTTATATGAACATCATATTTGTGTAATGAATGGGAAGAATTAAGTCATGATTATTGTACATAAATGTGTTTCTTGTACTCGTTTGGTTGGTTTCAATGAAATTTAGCCATAGCTCGAGTTGCTAATTTGTGTTTCTATCTAATCAGTGACAAACTCAGAATTTTTAAAAAATATTTACAATATACTATTCCTTACATTTTAATTTGTTTGTTTTACTTTTTTTTTTATCGGTTACAAAAAGATTTTTTTGATAACTTTGTCATTTTGATTTTTCACGTAACATGTTTAATATCAATTGATTAAGGACAATATGGTCTGTTTTACGTATTGCTAGTCTAAAAGTCTTTATTAGTTTCTTAATTCCGTGCAAAAATTAAAATCAAACAAACAAAATTGCAGTACAAAAATATATAACTATTTTTAAAAAAAGTTTCATATATATAGAGTTTAATTATTTGGAAATGGACATGTCGATGTCTCCATTGCCCCACTAATGCTTTGAGCATTAACTTGACATTAATGGGATTACGTCTTAATCTTGAAAGAGATTGGAAATTATTAATTTGTTTGTAGCAAGTCAATGGGTGCTTCAATAAATAGAAAAAGAAAAGTAAATATGATCTGTTTTTTTTATAAATTGAAATAAAAAATTTAAAAGTGAAAAAAAAACACAGAGCTACATAATAAATAGTAGTGAAGAGAAGTTCTCAAGAATACAATTTTAAAGATGTCTACTTAATTTATTTAATAAGAAATTGTTTGATAAATACTAGTTCTATTTAAGATGTTTACGCATATAAATACAGTGACAACATTTTAACAAATCGTCTATGACTTAAACCTTATTAAAAAAGAACTTGTTAATTGCCCCCCCAAAACAAACAAATTACTACTCAGTAATTTAGGTATGTCACAAAATCTTTGCATATTGTATTTTTTTTTATTTCATCAAGTAATTAATTAAAATAATTCACACAATCAAAATCAACATTATTTCTGAACCAAATGCACGAGTAAACAATTAAATTAAAAAAAAAAAAAACGAGCAACATTTCTAATTAATTAATGGAATGGTTGCATTTTAATCATTCAATTTTGGTGCTTGTGATATCAAACTCAACATATTAAGTATAATATTAATAAGCTTTATTTTTTGTTCCTTTATGTAAAAAATATATATTAAAAGTATTTTTTGAATTATAAGACTATCAAATCATATAATATATATATAAAGCTGAATATAAAAAAGCTGATGTGGCATGCCTATATGACCTCCATTCAATTTATTTTTCTCTCAATTTTTGAACATTTTTTTTAAAATAATAATGTACTAAATACATCTAATGCATCTATTAACTTACAATTAAAGAGGACAATGAAAAGTTTTTACATAAATGATATTTTAATTGTTCTAATGGAATATGAAGAATTGTAACGGTTTTCAATAAATTATTACAATTGAATGAAAAGTATAAAATAGGAGAGCACATAATCTGAAAGTAACAAATAAAATTCCAATTTCATTGCAAAAATAAATAAATTACTACTTCATGTAAATCAAGAATTTTGATTTGTCTATACAAATGAAGTTATGCATGAGAGCACATAATCGAAAAGTAAGTGACGAAATGGAAGAATTATTGCAATAGAAGATATACTACTTCAGGTAATTGAATTTTTGAAAATTTTTATTGCCTCAAATAAATAAAAAATTTATTTGTTTGTACAAATGAAGTTAGACAAGATGATATGAAGGTAAATTAACAAAATTGAAGAATCATTCCACAAGAAGATTTACTGCTTCAGGTAAATCAAAATTTTGATTTATAAATGAATTCATTAGAATATACTTGTGCAAGTTTAATCATTTTATGCCAACGAAAATTATATCAACGGATTTATCAAAATTGTACAATGAAATTTTATATAGAAATTCAATATACCAAAGATCGAGAAACATCTAAATGTCCTCTAATATCCAGTTTGTAAATCATAAAAATAATGTCTAAAGTATAGTTTTTAATTTTATTCTCTTTTTTTTCAACAATTAAAAAGTGAATAAAAAGATGAAGTAAGAAATAGTAAGATTAAAAAAAAAATATTAGTAATTTTTTTCTAATAGTATAGAATAATTTAGTGTGTGATATAATTAGAAAAAAAAATAAAGAGATATGCATGACATTGCAACTTGCAAGATAAAAGGAAGAAGATATATAGTAGTGAACTGAGTAAACAGTAAAAGGGAGGTAAAGAAAAAAAGGAAAGATTTTTTTTTTAAGAAACTACATACAATAAAAATAAACACAAGAAAGGAAAACAAATGTAAAAACGTTACAAAAAAATAGTTATTTTTAATTATTTTTTCGCTAACTATTTCTTCTCTTCTATTTCTTCTTATATATAATCTTAAATAAATATATATATATATATATATATATATATATATATATATATATATATATATATATATATATATATATATATATCATATTATAAATGCGAGTAAATTATATTATATTAAGTAAAAAATGAAAGGAAGAAAGTAACTAAAATAAAAATAAACATAAGAAAGGAAAACAAAACGTTATTTTTTTTAGTTTTTCGTAACTACTTCTCCTCTCTTCTTCTTTATTATAAAACATTTTAAATAGATTTTTTTTTTTATAAATATATATATTGAACTTTCAAAGAATATATATATATAAATTCATTGAATTTACTTTTTAGAATTTTTTAAAAGTATAATACATTAGAGAGGAATTTAAGAAAAAGTGACAAATTATAGTGACGTGGGGACTAGGGAGGGAGACAAACATGATATTTGAATTTTATTTCACTGATTTTATAGATCAAAAGAAAAAATTGTAAAGAATAAAACAAATTTCAATAATAATAGTAAATTGTGATATTAAGGAGCAGAGATAAATAAGATTTTCTCTTTAAATTTATAAATAGAAGATAAAAAGACTATTTTAAGAAAAAATATTAGTAAATTACAGTAATGATGAGGAGAGATAAAAGCAATAAATTATAGTAAAAGTAAGAAAGAGAGATAAATAAGGTAATACTTTAATTATGTCATATATTAAATTAGATACTATTTTATAATTTCTATTGAGTTTTTAACATAAAATAAAAATAAAAATAAATTAACAACCAAGAAAATGGATAACTTCTTTTGAATTTTTTTAGCATAAATATAAAGGAGAAGAATATTTGAAAATCAGAGATATCTTATTTTTATCAAGAGAACTTATTTATTTATATTTTTTTTAAAAGAGAGTCTGTGAATATTAACAGAAATATTTAACATTTGCGTTTTCTTCAAATTTATAAATTAAAAAAAGAAAAACAATTAAGAAAAAAGGAGCTTTTTTGTGAATAAGAATAATTATTTATGGTTATACAGAAGAGATATAAACAATTTATTTATTTATATATATAGAGAGAGAGAGATTGAGAGATACAACCCCAATTACATAAAGAATAAAGTATTTAAAGAAACTAATAATTTGAGGCATTATATACTTTAACAAAATACATATAACAAATTTGGAAAAACTTTCTAAACAAACTTTATAAGAATGCTCATAGAAATAAAGTTGAGTCCTTTTTACAAAAAAAAGAATTAGGAAAAAAGTTTTATTATAACATATGCATTTAGATGAGAAAAATAATCACATCTTTTTAAGTTATCAGGTGTCTTCAAAGCATTAAGATAATCATAGTTTCTCAATTTATAAAACAAATGAATTTAGCAAATTATAACAAAAAAATGTATGTTAGGACTTTGACAAACAAAATATGAGATTTCTACATTAGAATTTGTCACGACCCAAATCGGGGACGCGACTGGCACCCACATTTACCCTCCTATGTGAGCGAACCAACCAATCTAACCTTTAACATTTTAATACAATATCAACAAAGAAATGCGGAAGACTTAAACTCATTAAATAAACAACTCAAACTATAATTATTATTCCCAAAATCTGGAGGAAGTCATCATCACAAGAACATCTATGATCAATTTACTAAACTAAACTATCTAAGAATGTCTAAGAAGCTAAAAATACATAAGAAACTAGTCCATGCCGGAAGTCAAGGCATCAAGACTTATAGAAGAAGATCCAGTCCAAGCTAGAAGCGTTAGCTCACCCTGAGATCCGGTATGACGAAATCTGGCCCGAGTTTACTGTTGTGTTGAAGTTGACGGAACGTTTGCTGCATAACATAAATAACAAGAGGAAAACATAAAAGTAGGGGGTCAGTAAAACCACACGTACTGAGTAGATATCATCGGCTAACTCAAAATAGGGAACAATATATATCAATAATAATGTAAATCAACTACATTACTCATGTAGCAACAACAATTTCTTTATCATAACAATTACCGTCAAGTTCACACATGAGGACTCAAGCCTCAATACCATACTCATTTGGGAATTAAGTTCATTAGCTTGAGTATATTCATTATCTTTCAAGATTCATTATCTTTCTTCCTCCTGTGTCGGTACGTGACACTCCGCTCCTCTAATTCTATCCTGGTGCCGGAACGTGGCACTCCGATCCTCATATACTATCCTGGTACCGGAACGTGGTACCCGATCCATACACTATCCTGGTGTCGGAACGTGACACACTCCGATCCTCACTTCAATCTCTATCCTGGTACAGGAACGTGGCACCCGATCCCCATATTCATTCTATCCTCTGGTACCGGAACGTGGCACCTGATCCATATTCTATCCTGGTGTCGGAACGTGACACTCCGATCCTCATATTCATTCTATCCTGGTACCGGAACGTGGCACCCGATCCCCTAATTCATCAAGCCTTCTTTTACACTAAGGCATCATCATTCTCATTATATAATTTATCAATCCTTCTTTCATACTAAGGCATCATCAATCTTATTATATAATATATCAAGCGAATTAGGGTTCTTTCAAGATTTGGGATTCAATAGCTCATCATGCTTTGTTAATTCATCACAATTTCATAATCATAATCATGCAAGCATACAATTTAAGCACATAGCAGGGTTTACAATACTACCAACACATAATATTCACTATTAAGAGTTCACTACGAAATATCGTAACATAAACCATAACCTACCTCCACCGAAGACTAGTGATCAAGCAAGAAATTCCAAGCTTGTTTCTCCCCTTTGATCCACTGCCCTCTCTCTTCCTTGTTCTTCTCTTTTGTTTTCTTATGTTCAAACCCTTTTTCTTTTACCCTAATTAATCATATAATTAAGTGCAAAGAGGACAATAAAACCACTAATTAACTTTGGGTTACCTCTTTTAACCCCCAAGTAATTAGACTTATTAAATTAACCCTCAATCTTATAATTAAGGAAAGAATAGTCTAAAACGACCCTTAAAACGTGTGGAGAAATCCTAAACTGCTGGGAATTGCGAACCTTGACGGGCCGTGCGTGCTACTGCGACGGTCCGTCACGATGGCCGTCGCAACCTCCCAAATTCCAGGTGGTCTGTGACGGCCCGTCACCCCTGTGACGGTCCGTCCTGCCCCCCGTCATGACGGTCAGAAACTCGTTTCTTGCACCAAATTCTCAAAAGTTGAAGTGTTTTGCAACGGGGGCTCACGACGGTCCGTCGTTGCTGTGACGGTACGTCCTGCAGGTCCGTCACAATTTACAGAGAGTCGATTTTAATATCCAAATTGAAGAATTCTAAGTGTCATGGGACGACACCTCCTCGACGGGCCGTCGTGACCACGACGGTCCGTCGGGACACCCGTCGTCTCAGCCAGTTTTCCCCGTATTACAATCTGCTGCTCAAACGACTAAACAGGTCGTTACAATAGATACCAATTTACCCATCGTTCGTCCCCGAACGATCAAAAGAAGAAAAACAATGGCGAAAAGGAGTACCTGAATCTGTAAACAGATGTGGGTATTTTTCCTGCATATCTGCCTCCTTCTCCCAAGTAGCCTCTTCAACCGGTCGATTCTTCCATTGAACTTTGATGGATGCAATCTCTCTCGACCTCAACTTGCGAACTTCTCTATCTAATATAGCAACCGGTTCCTCTTCATAAGTCAAGTTCTCATCAAGCAAAACTGAATCCCAACGGATAATGTAGTTTCCATCTCCGTGGTATCTCTTCAACATGGACACATGAAACACCGGATGCACTCCGGACAGCCCTGGGGGCAAGGCTAATTCGTAAGCCACCTCCCCTATTCGCTTTAGTACCTCGAATGGTCCAATATACCTTGGACTTAGCTACCTCTTTTTCCAAACCGCATCTCCCCTTTCATGGGTGAAACCTTCAACAAGACTTGTTCACCTTCCATGAACTCCAAGTCTCTAACCTTTCGGTCTGCATACTCCTTTTGTCTACTTTGCGCCGCTAGAAGCTTTTCTTGAATAGCTTTCACCTTATCTAACGAATCCCTCAAGAGGTCAGTACCCCAAGGTCTAACCTCAAATGCGTCAAACCACCCAATGGGAGATCTACACCTCCTCCCATACAATGCTTCAAATGGAGCCATGTCAATGCTGGAGTGATAGCTATTATTGTATGAAAATTCTGCCAAAGGTAAGAAACTATCCCAATGACCACCAAACTCTATCACACACGCACGAAGCATATCCTCCAGCACTTGAATCGTTCGCTCAGACTGACCATCGGTCTGAGGGTGAAATGCAGTGCTAAGGTCCAACTAGTACCCAATTCAGTATGCAATTTTTTCCAAAACTTAGAAGTAAACTGCGTACCTCTATCTGATATGATGGATAGTGGAACCCCATGCAATCGAACGATTTCTGAGATGTAGATTTTTGCTAACTTCTCTGCATTGTAAGTCACCTTGACCGGAATGAATGAGCAGACTTAGTTAACCTATCAACAATCACCCAAATGGAGTCATACTTACCCATTGTCTTTGGAAGACCAACCACAAAGTCCATTGCGATTCTCTCCCACTTCCATTCAGGAATGGACATTCTCTGAAGCGTTCCTCCGGGCCTTGGTGTTCATACTTTACTTGTTGACAGTTTGGACATTTGGCAATAAAGTCAACAATATCGCGCTTCATTCTACTCCACCAAAAGTGTTGCTTTAGATCGCGATACATCTTGGTTGCACCCGGATGTATAGAATACCTTGCACTATGAGCCTCTGTCAGAATAGTGTTGATCAAATTATCGACGCGGGGTACACATACTCTTCCCTTAATCCTCAAAACACCTTCCTCATCAATTGTTGCTTCTTTAGCCTCTCCTTGCAACACCTTGTCTCGAATCTGGATCAATTTCTCATCGTCAAACTGCTTCCCCTTAATCTTGTCAAGGAAGGAGGATCTTGCCTCCACACAAGCTAACAATCCTCCCTTCTCATTTACTTCTAACCTCATGAGGTCATTAGCCAAAATCTGCACTTCTCTAGCCAATGGGCGTCTAGAAGCTTGCAAATGAGCTAGACTTCCCATGCTTACGGCCTTTCTACTCAAGGCATCTGCCACAACATTCGCCTTTCCCGGATGATACAAGATAGTGATGTCGTAGTCCTTCAGTAGTTCATCCATCTCCTCTGTCTCAAGTTCAAGTGTTTCTGAGTGAATACTACTGTAGGCTACGATGGTCCGTGTAGACTTCACACTTAACCCCATACAAGTAGTGTCTCCATTGCTTTAGTGCAAATACTACCGCGGCCAACTCCAAATCATGGGTCGGATAGTTACGTTCATGCACCTTTAATTGCCTCGAAGCATAAGCAATCACATTCTTCTCTTGCATTAGCACTGCACCCAACCCAGAATAGGATGCATCACAATAAACAATGAAGTTTTTACCCTCTACTGGCAAGGTGAGGATAGGCGCGGTAGTCAACAAAGTCTTAAGCTTCTGGAAGCTTTCTTCACATTCATCTGACCATACAAATGGAACATTCTGCTTAGTCAAGTTCGTCAATTGAGAAGCAATAGAAGAGAATCCCTTGACAAATCGGCGGTAGTAGCTAGCTAAACCCACAAAACTCCTTATTTCTGACACGTTTGTAGGTCTTACCCAATTCTTCACTGTCTCAATCTTGATGGATCCACCATCACTCCATCCTTAGAAACCACGTGCCCCAAGAAGGACACTGAATCTAGCCAAAACTCACACTGGAGAGATTTCGCATAAAGCTTTTTCTTTCTCAACAACTCTAACACCATTCTCAAATGCTCCTCATGTTCCTTCTTACTCTTGGAGTATATCAGTATATCAATCAATAAACACAATCACAAAGAGGTCCAAGTATGGCTTGAAAATCCCGTTCATCAGACTCATGAAGGCAGCAGGGGCATTCGTAAGACCAAAAGACATTACCACAAATTCATAATGCCCATACCTAGTTCGAAAAGCAGTCATTGGCACATCCGTTGCTCGTATTTTCAATTGGTGATAACCGGACCTCAAGCAAGCAATTTTTGAGAAGACACAAGCACCTTGTAACTGATCGAAACAAGTCATCAATGCGAGGAATGGGGTACTTGTTCTTAATAGTTACTTGTTCAACTGTCGGTATCTATGCACATTCGGAAACTCCCATCCTTCTTCTTCACAAATAGCACCGGAGCACCCAAGGAGATGCACTTGGTCTAATGAAGCCTTACTCAACAGTTCTTGAAGTTGAGCCTTTAACTCTCTTAACTCCGCGGGAGCCATTCTATAAGGGGGTATAGAAATGGGGCGAGTACCCGGTTCAAGATCGATACAGAAGTCAATATCCCTATCTGGTGGCATACCAGGAAGATCTGCAGGGAACACATCCAAAAACTCACAGACTACCGAAACTAACTCACTCGAAGGTACTTGAGTAGTGTCATCCTTGAGATGTGCCAAGAAAGCTAAACACCCTTTACTCACCATTTTCTTAGCCAAGAAAGAGATAATAATACCGCACCGGACTGGAAGTGTAGTCGCCCTCCCACACTAACGGATCTGCCCCAGGCTTGGCTAACGTCACACCGTTTTGGCATTACAATCCAAAATCGCAAAGTTTGGAGAAAGCCAAGTCATACCCAGAATTACATCAAAGTCACCCATTTCTAAGATGACCAAATCTACATAAGTGTTGCTCCCCACAAATTCACCAAACAAGACCTATATACCTTTTCAACTATCACAGACTCACCCACCGAGTAGAAAAACAATAGGCATGTCAAGTAATTCACAATGCAAATTTATACCATTAGCAAATGAGGAAGATACATAAGAAAATGTGGATCCAGGATCAAACAACACGGAAGCCATGCAATCACAAATCAGAAGGTTACCTGTGATAACTGCATCATAAGCCTCCGCTTCAGATCTCCTAGGGAAAGCGTAGCAATGAGCCCCATTATTGGTCTGTCCGTTGCCCCTACCATGTTGTGTAGTAGTGGCTCCGTTTTGCCCTTCACCTCTGCCGTTTTGGTGACCACCATTACCTCGGCCACCACGCCCTCCAGAATAACGACCTCTACCATTACCACCCCTACCTCTAGCCAGTGGGGTTCTGTAACTCTGGTTTTGGACAATACCTCTTAATGTGTCCAATCTCTCCACATCCATAACATTCTCTGGGTTCACGCATCGGCCTCTCAGAGAAGTGTTGACCGTTCTGAGGTGGACCACCAACTACAGTCTGTAGGAAGACTGAATTGGTCGACTTGCGTAACCTCCGAGCTCTGTCCTCTAGAGTGAGAACCATTAAACTCACCTCCCCTTCGAAACCTTTTTGATGTCGATGTCGTGGGGAAGTCATCTGGCTTCACTCCTTCCCTTCCACTTCTATCACAAAGTCCACCACCTCTTGGAAGGATGTTGCTGTTGCCGCTATCTGTAAGGCTGAAATCCGCAATTCTGACCTCAACCCCTTTACAAAACGGCGGATCCGTTCTTGTGGACTGAAACAGAGTTGGGTGGCGTATCTGGATAGTGCGCGAAATTTAGCCTCGTATGCATTAACCGTCATTCTACTACCTTGCTCCAGACTCAAGAACTCATCCCTCTTTCTATCTCTCAAAGTCCTTGGGATATATTTCTCCATAAACAGGGTAGAGAATGATTCCCAAGTCATTGGTGGTGCCTCTGTTGGTTGACACTCAACATGTGATCGCCACCACATTTTGGCGTTCCCTTGAAATTGATAGCTTACGAACTCAACGCCAAACCGTTTCTACTATCCCCATCTTGTGTAGTAGCTCATGACAATCAACCAGAAAATCATAAGCATCTTCAGATTCTGTACCCTTGAAGACTGGAGGTTTCAATTTCAAGAACTTACTGAAAAGTTCATGCTGATCATTTGTCATAATAGGCCCAGTAGTCAGTCGTGGAAATGTGCCTATTCCCAATGATGCATCCATGCGGGGAGCCATAGTAGTCGCATGTCGTTCTCTGAAACCGGAGGTGTTGGTGCAGAACCCACTGGAGGAGCCTGTCCCTGATCGGATAACCCGCTAAGATAAGCAAGTACCTGGTTGATCATCTCTGGGGTAGGTTGGGGTGGCAATTCCTCATTTTGCACTTGTTCAGTTTCCCCTTCCTCACCCTCTCTTACTACCTCCTCAGTCGGTGGAGGAGTCACCGCCCTAGTATCAGATGGGCTAGGGGCTTGTCCTCTCCCTCTAGAGGACGTCCTCCCACGACCTCTTCCAGGCCTCTTGCCGTTACCCTTCCTCGAGCCACAGCCCCCAGTGGCTGGCTCAGTCGTTTCCTGTCTTTCCGTTGTTGTTGCTGGTGCGGTCGTTGCTCTAGTTCTAACCATCTGCGAAATAGAGTGAAGATGGTCAGATACCAATTTGTATCACCTAGATACCAATTGGACTCAAGTAGTAGCACGAAAGAAAGAATGAAAGAATGGAATTTTCCTAAAGTCTTATAGCCTCTCTAAGAAAAGTAAAGGCGTCCCCCTACCGTTCCTTAAGACTCTACTAGACATGTTCTTGTGTGATGAGACCAATGAACCTAATGCTCTGATACCAAGTTTGTCACGACCCAAATCGGGGACGCGACTGGCACCCACATTTACCCTCCTATGTGAGCGAACCAACCAATCTAACCTTTAACATTTTAATACAATATCAACAAAAGAAATGCGGAAGACTTAAACTCATTAAATAAACAACTCAAACTATTATTATTATTCCCAAAATCTGGAAGTCATCATCACAAGAACATCTATGATCAATTTACTAAACTAAACTATCTAAGAATGTCTAAGAAGCTAAAAATACATAAGAAACTAGTCCATGCCGGAAGTCAAGGCATCAAGACTTATAGAAGAAGATCCAGTCCAAGCTAGAAGTGTTAGCTCACCCTGAGATCCGGTATGACGAAATCTGGCCCGAGTTACTGTTGTGTTGAAGTTGACGGAACGTTTGCTGCATAACACAAATAACAAAGAGGAAAACATAAAAGTAGGGGGTCAGTACAACCACACGTACTGAGTAGATATCATCGGCTAACTCAAAATAGGGAACAATATATATCAATAATAATGTAAATCAACTACAATACTCAACATGTAGCAACAGCAATTTCTTTATCATTAACAATTACCGTCAAGTTCACACATGAGGACTCAAGCCTCAATACCATACTCATTTGGGAATTAAGTTCATTAGCTTGAGTATATTCATTATCTTTCAAGATTCATTATCTTTCTTCCTCCTGTGTCGGTACGTGACACTCCGCTCCTCTAATTCTATCCTGGTGCCGGAACGTGGCACTCCGATCCTCATATACTATCCTGGTACCGGAACGTGGTACCCGATCCATACACTATCCTGGTGTCGGAACGTGACACTCCGATCCTCATATTCTATCCTGGTACCGGAACGTGGCACCCGATCCCCATATTCATTCTATCCTGGTACCGGAACGTGGCACCCGATCCATATTCTATCCTGGTGTCGGAACGTGACACTCCGATCCTCATATTCATTCTATCCTGGTACCGGAACATGGCACCCGATCCCCTAATTCATCAAGCCTTTTTACACTAAGGCATCATCATTCTCATTATATAATTTATCAAGCCTTCTTTCATACTAAGGCATCATCAATCTTATTATATAATATATCAAGCGAATTAGGGTTCTTTCAAGATTTGGGATTCAATAGCTTCATCATGCTTTGTTAATTCATCACAATTTCATAATCATAATCATGCAAGCATACAATTTAAGCACATAGCAGGGTTTACAATACTACCAACACATAATATTCACTATTAAGAGTTCACTACGAATATCGTAACATAAACCATAACCTACCTCCACCGAAGACTAGTGATCAAGCAAGAAATTCCCAAGCTTGTTTCTCCCCTTTGATCGACTGCCCTCTCTCTCTTCCTTGTTCTTTCTCTTTTGTTTTCTTATGTTCAAACCCTTTTTCTTTTACCCTAATTAATCATATAATTAAGTGCAAAAGAGGACAATAAAACCCACTAATTAACTTTGGGTTACCTCTTTTAACCCCCAAGTAATTAGACTTATTAATATTAACCCTCAATCTTTATAATTAAGGAAAGAATAGTCTAAAACGACCCTTAAAACGTGTGGAGAAATCCTAAACTGCCTGGGATTGCGCAACCTGTGACGGGCCGTCGTGACTGCGACGGTCCGTCACGATGGCCGTCGCAACCTCCCAAATTCCAGGTGGTCTGTGACGGCCCGTCACCCCTGTGACGGTCCGTCCTGCACCCCCGTCATGACGGTCAGAAACTCGTTTCTTGCACCAAATTCTCAAAAGTTGAAGTGTTTTGCAACGGGGGCTCACGACGGTCCGTCGTTGCTATGACGGCACGTCCTGCAGGTCCGTCACAATTTACAGAGAGTCGATTTTAATATCCAAATTGAAGAATTCTAAGTGTCATGGGACGACCACTCCTCGACGGGCCGTCGTGACCACGACGGTCCGTCGGGACACCCGTCGTCTCAGCCAGTTTTCCCCGTATTACAATCTGCTGCTCAAACGACTAAACAGGTCGTTACAGAATTAAAATTATAATTTAAATTCTACAATGTTTAAGAAAAGTAAAAGAGAATAGTAACAAAATTAAGCATGATAGTAAGGAAGAAAAATAAATAATATTATTATTTCTATAATCTTTTTTTAAAAATAGAAGGTAAAAGAAAGGTTTAAGAAAAAATGATAAATTGTAGTAATGTGAGGAGAGGGACAAATAAGGTATTTGAATTTATTTATTTTTACAGATTTTATAAATCAATAAAAAAACTTTAAAGAAGAAAATTTTCTTCAACAATAATTATAAATTATGACAATAAGGAGGAGAGATAAATAAGATTTTTGATTTTTAAAAATTATAAAAATGTAGAGGGTAAAAAATCTAATTTAAGAAAAAATATTAAATTATAGCAATGATGAGAAATGATCAAAAAACAATTAATTGTAGTAATGATAAGATGAGAGATAAACAAGGTAAATATATTTATTGTAATCATAATATAAGAAGAGTACTATAACTATATTTTAAAAAAAAAAACTAAATTAGATACTATTATAACTTCTTCTGAGTTGTTAATCATAAAATATAAATTAAAAAATATTTAAGAGTCAAGAAAAGGAGAAAAAATAATAACTATGAGTCTTCATCAAAGAGAAATTTATTTATTTATTTACATATTTTACGGATCAAGAAAAAAAAAAATTGAAAAAGAACTTTTTGAATAATAATAATATTTGAATCTATTTTTTCTTCAAATTTTATGAATCAAAAGGAAGAAAATAATTAAGGAAAAAGAATAATTAATTAGGATAATAAAGAGGAGAGATAAATAAGATTATTATTTTAAAAACTAAAATGTAGAAAAAATAATAAATTATAATAGTATGATTAGGAGAGATGAAAATATTTAATAGATTGTAATAATATTAAGGAGAAAGATAAATAAGATATTTTATATTCTTTTTGTGAATATTATAAATCAAAATAAAGAAAAAAAAAATTTGACAATAAAGACAAGTGATAGTTTTGACCAAAGTGAGGTATTGCATCATTCTTTTATATCAATCTTCAACTATAACTCAAAAATTTAATTAAATAAAATTTATTTCATATGATTATATTTAAATTTATTTTCATAATTATACGTGAATGTTTTTTTGTGAAATTATCTCTTTTTATTTCTTTTTAAAAGTCAAACACTTCTGATAATATATTTAATATATATATATTTTGTAATTTTAAATTACGGTTATAATCAATAACAAAAAATTTATACAACGTCGTTATTGTTACATTATTTAATTACAATTTAATAATAACTAAAATTTTAAATTCAATCTATTTGAGTATAAAAATTATAAACGATCCTTAAAATATTTTTAATATTCAAATATTAAAATAAAAATAAAAATATTTGATTAATACTAAGTAATGAGTATATATCTTAGAGTGTTCATGTATTAATTTTATATAGAAAGAGGTGCAATCATTGATTGAGATGCAAGAAGTATATTTAAAATGAAACATATTATCAGAGTATTCAATTTAATTAACTTTTGAATTTTATTAATTTATACACATAATATGTGAAGATGTTTATTTTCTATCAAATATTTTTACGTAGTTTATATGAATCTTTTACCTTTATATTTCATATAAAAGATATAGATTAAAATATAGTAAACGAGTTAATAATTTTTTAAAAAAAAACATTTTCTCATTCGAGGTTGAATATATTGAAACTTAATAATAGCGTAACATTTTGGATAACATTCTAAAAAAACAATTTGACTAATGATAACAATTATCTTTGATAGGTGCAACTAAAGAATCTAAAATACCAATAGATGTGATTCATGCAATAATCATACAAATTAAATTGTATATTTGAAAAAGGAACAAAAATGGTTGAAAAATGAAATATTCAAAGGAGTTTTATCATATCAATATGAAAAAGGATAATAAGACGTGTAGATGTATTTTATTAGTATTTTTCAGTTATAATATAATTCTTATATACTCAAGAAAAAAAGTACATCAGAGTATGTGTTGTAATATAAAGATTCAAACTCATTGATATTCCAATAAAATGTAGAAAGTGACATATTAATTACATGTCCAAATAAAAAAATTACTAAGAAAATACATATTGACATTTGACATATTGATTAATAATGTACTATCCCTCATTTAATAGATTATAGATGTTAAATTTGTTAAGTTTCATTTCAATCGTCATCTCAAAACGATCTTCATAATTAATATATAAGTAAAAAAAAAGTGATAATATTACGTTTGGAAATAAAGAGAGCTATATAATTAATTGAAAAAAGTAATCCTTTAATATTTATTTTAAAGACCGCGCTTCGCGCGGTCAAATTCCCTAGTATTGAATAACAATGGAATAAGTAATATATTGATTAATAATTCAATAAATTTGTTATAAAAATAAAAAAGCAAGCAAAAGGAATAGAAAACTTAAGTGCATCAATTAAATTTATTAATTAAAGGTCCAATACAGTTGATCAAAGATCAAAAGGCAAAATTTAGTATTAAGTAATTAACTAGTATCTTCAAAGCTAAATATGTTAGAGATTTTGTGGTCCATTAGATCATGATGATTTCTAAAATCAATGGTTGAGATTGACCTACGATTAAGACTTAATCTATTATCTTCATAATTTTTGGCTGCTTCAGTAATAGAGGCTAATAAAATTGGATAATTTTTAATGTTTTTGAGAGCATTAGGATGTGCCTCAGTTTTAGAAAATTGATTAATGTTTCTAAATTTGAAAAATGGAGTTGGTGATGGAGGAGGACTTTGATTATTATTATTATTATTAATCATGTTTAAGGAAAATGAATTACTACTAATTTCACCCATATCTTGGCTTTGGTTACTTGACTCCCCTTGCTTTTCCTGTTAAATCAAAATTGAGGAAAATTTAATCAGTTTGACAATATTATAAAGTGATTTTATTTTGTTATGTTTACTTAAAAAAGATAAGTGTAAGTAAATATATATAAAAAGTAAAAAATTAAAACAGATCATCTATTATACTATATCAAGATATAGTAATACAATAAGCAGATATGTATTAAATCCAAATGCATGTAATAAACTTGTAATTTTTAATGTATCATTTTTTCGATATATAATGTACATGTTGAAATATTGATTAATTCAAATTTAAATTATGTTAAATTTATTAAAGGAAATATTAATTTATTTTAATTCAAAGGCTCAAATGAAAAATATATGATTAAACATAAAAAGATTATATTCCACTTATTATCTTGATGATGATAAAAATGCATATATTATTGAAACCTTACCATATATGAATGATAAATCCAATTATTTTTGGGAATGATTGGTTGATCTCCAAATTTGTTTTGGTAAGTGGAAGTTAATTGCCAACCTCATGTGTGTATGTTATTAATTGGTTGGATACATGTGGAGGTATTTATGGCATTTTGTGTCCTATTTAGAATGTTTTTTATAATAAAACTTTTTTTTTTTATTTAAAAGAAGTAGAACTATAGCTCAGTTGGAAGCTTAAAGGGCAAAAAAATTGTCAAAAATTTTAAATGGTACATTAATTTCTTTTCTAGCTAAAAGGGTAAAATCGTTGCTGACCTATCAGCGCTTTTGTCCATATTTTTTTTCTTTTTTATAAAAGAAAATCGCCGCGACAGCAGCATTTTTATGAAAAAAATTTTTAAAAAAAAATCATTGTGTAGGTAACAATTTTAGTGGGAGTTTTTTTGTTGAAAAAATCATATTTAAAAAAAGGCAGAACAAAAGAATGAACAAAAATCGACAGCGATTTTTGTTCATTCTTTTGTTCTGCCTTTTTTTAAATAAGGCATCTATTAAAGTATTTTTTTTAATTTTCTGCAAATTATTTTTATAAAAAATTGTATTAAATATTGATCTTTTTTTTTTCATTTTGGTCAAAAAAAATTGCATTACAATTGTTAATAAAGATTTCATTAAATGATTTTATTTTTTTAAAAAAAATCCAATATATATATAAGGAATGGCAGGATTTTTGTGAATTTTTTTCTTCGGAATATCGCTGAATTTTTTTTTAGCGAAAAATCACCGCAATTATTTATTTTAATCATAAAATTTATTTTGAATAAAATTCGCCAACATTTAATACAATTTTAAGAAATAAAATGATAGCAATATATAAAAAAAATAGCAATCTAGCTGCCAAGGCACCAAATTTTTAAAAAAGAAGATAAAAGGTTCTACAGAAATCGCTGATCTAACAGCGATTTTCCAAAAAATATCCCTCTAAAATTGCTGCCTAGGCAGCGATATAAATTTTTTTTTATATGAAAACACTGCATTGGCAGCGATTTAATTTTTTTTTATTTTATGAAAACATTGCATGGGCAGCAACATTCTTGTAAAAGTGAAAAAAGTTCGGACAAAATTACTGGTAGGTCAGCGATTTTGTCCTTTAGGCTTTGGACTCAACTATAGCTCGACAAGTTTACTTAACTAACTGAACTTTTTTATTGTGTAACATGAATGAAATACGCCCTTAAATTCTTTTTAAATTTAGAGGTATTTTCAAACTTCTTTAAATTTTTTTTATTGAGAGTCTCAATATGCTGCTACAAATATTTGAAACTATTTGCTATGCGATGTAGTAGATCGGTGTGTATCTAAATTTAGTTAGTCATATAAATGAGTGTTTTTAACGTTGTTAATAGTTTCGAACTAAAATTAATGATTTATTGAATTTAAAAATTACGATAGGTAATTCAAACGAATAGAATGCATTTTCTTACAAATTCAAGAGAAAAAAACATAGTAATTAAAAGAAAAAAGAATTTACCTCTTTTGAGTTTTCAGAAATATTGGAGAGCAATTTTCTATAGCCCTCCCTATTTTTCTTAACCCGTTTGCCTTTTGAAGCTCTCTTCCTATGATGCAATTTATTTTTAATTATTTATTAATCATCATAGCAAAACACAAGAAAATAAATAACACACCATTTAGTTATTAGTATGAAAATATTATACATATATAAATAACACAGAAAGTAAAATTGCTATTTTCCTAGTTATAATATGAGTATTTCAAATAAAAATATATTATAATTATGCATTCCATTATTGTAGGGACCATAATTTATATAATAAGATTACTTAAAGAGACTCAAATATCTTTTGTCGAATGTCAAGAAGAATTAAATTCCTGATTTTAACCAAAAAAAATAAGGGACCACAAAGAGACACCACCCAAAAATAAAGGAAAAAAGATAAAATAAATAACTCAATATTATATATTTATATTAAATATATAATAATGTCTTTTTGTGCTCGTGATTTAATAATTACTCCTATGTGACACTTTTCAGATTTCGATATTCAAACAAATCTAACTAAGATCGTAATTTTTTATAGATCTTTAAAATATTTTGAATTATCGATCATTGTAGCTTATAATACTTTTTACATAGTTTTACAAATATATAAATTTCATTTCAAAAAAATTGAAGACCATGCGCAAATTCTCAATCAAACTTAAATTGTTTAACTCTCGAAAAACGTAAAATGTCATATAAATGGAGACAAAGAATATCATCTTGTATGGCATGGGATTATGTCAATAAGACTATGATTATACTATTAACCCTTGTGACTATATTATTAATTTTGTGACATCTAATGTGTAATGATCTAACTTGCCTTGGTCCTAAAGTCTCTTTTTTTATGATTATTGTCTAAAAGGATAATTAATATACCTACTATATATAGAACAATGATGGAGTATATAATCATTTTAATGATCACATATGTGTAATTAATAATTATAGCATTTTGGAAAAGGTAGTAATTTATAATTATGTAAATATAAAAGTTCATAAAGAAAAATTAAGGTGAAGATAAAAGTTTAAATTTTATATATTTTTTAATCTCTAAAAGCTCGTGATAAAATCGATCAATAGCTTAAAAAAAAAGATTTTTATATTAACATGTTAGAAACTTAGATTAAAGATGTTTATGATAAAAGTCATAATTGTCAATATTATTTTAAAATACGAAATTTAATTTAACTAGCACATGTAAAATCGAAGATACCTTGTGATATCAATGGATTGGGCCGGCCCATCTTCTTCCACTTTGAAAACAGGCAATTCGGAGAGCCCACATGCTAATGGGCTTGTTGTAAAGAACTAACACAATGTTCAACAAATTAAATTTTAGTGTTCAATAATATGGGTGCACATAATTACTTTCCTAGTCTTTTTTCAAATCACGAAAATTTCTTAAAATTTATGGATTTTGGATACTTTCGAATACATAAGTGAGGGATGTATCAGAGAGATAGGATATCTGGATACATCACTAGACTTCCAGATATATAAGTGATACATAAGTGAGGGATGTATTAGAGAGGAAAGGATATCCGAAGACATCATTGGACTTCCGGATATATAAGCAGACATCCGGTTACATACGTAAAAGGATGTATCAGCAATGAGAGAGACATATCCGAGAGGGAGATAGAGATGTATCATACAGATGAGAGTGATATACCCGAGAAGAAATTTTTAAAATTCTTATAAATAATAGAAAATTTTAGAGATTATAATAAAATAAGATACGTATTTTGATAATTATTGTAACTTACTTCATTTTGAAGGGCAGTAGAAGCAGTGCCACGAAAGTGAGGCTCAACAGACAAAAGTGTGTATAAGAGGGGAAAAGCAGAATGAGGCAAATTGGGGAAAAATTGTCCAAAACATGGCTTGTGTTGCGGTGGTCTAAATGTTGTCGGTGGCTTCACTTTCTTCCAATATTCTTCTGTTGGTGAACCACATAACTTAAATATCTTGTGAAGTTGTTCAATCTGTATAGTTTAACCAAAAAAGAAAAAAGTTTTAATAATTCACTAATAAAAAAGATTTTAATAAAAATATATATATATTTTTTTACCTCATTTCTACCAGGCAAAATAGGTCTTCCAATAAACATTTCAGCCAAAAGACAACCAACACTCCAAAGATCAATTCCAACACTATAATTAGTGGAACCCAAAAGTAATTCTGGTGCTCTATACCAAAGTGTGACAACTCTACTTGTTAGGGGCCTCTTTGTCTTTGTTTCATAAAAATTTGCAAGTCCAAAATCACCTATTTTTAGTATCCCATTTTTGTCTATTAGCAAATTGGACCCCTTAATATCTCTATGCAATATTCCTCTTTCATGACAATGTTCAAGTCCACATAACAATTGCTCCATGTAACATTTTATCTGCAACAAAATCTTATTTATATATTGATCGTGTAAATAATATTTATATTATTATAAATCGTTTTTTTATTGTCAAGTTTGAGTTATTCATATATTAAAATAGATATAGCCATGTTTATTGATAGTGTTTTTATGCGATGTTTGATTATCTTACAATCTCATCTAACAAATTAGCCTTTACAAGTTATGAGTCAGTTTTTATTAACTATTATTTAAAATGAAATACAATAGCGATAAAGTCAATATTATTTTATCACTTAATAGTAAAATGCACTATATGGTCTTTGAACTCACAATTCTACAATGATAAGATAAGATGTATTTCTACCACTAGACTATTTGTGCTTATGTTGGGTTTTAGCAAAATGTGAATGGAAAAATAAAAGAGAAAAATGAAAAAGTGAGGAGCTAATTTTGGAGGAAAATAAAAAGTCGTTTTTCCCATATTGGTAGAAGAAAGGAAATTGTTGTCCTAGTATTAGGAAACACTTCCTTTGCTTCTTAAAGGGTTAAGAAAAAGGTGTCCCCTTGCACAGTCATCGCTTGGCCTTGGATTTGATTGATATATTTTTTGGACAAAATTTATTTAATCAATTTTGTTAATCGAATAAATCCTGTTAATTATTTTCTGTTATAAATTAATTCAGAATGTTGGTTAAATAACATAATTAATTTTGGCGCAACGGAATTTATTTGAAATTCGCGCGCAACGGTAATATCGATTTGATTTTTGATGAATGTCGTTTTTTTAAAAAGACACACATTTCCAAAAAGTCGTTATTTTTTCCGAAAGACACAACTTTTTGAAAAAACGGGTCTGAACAGACACGTGTCTTACTGAAAATGGCTATAAATAGGAAGTCTTTTTCGTTTTTCAAACACTGAAATCTTTTTCTATCTGCATACATTTTCTCTCATAAACAAATTGTACATCGACTGAGTTTGTGTGTGCTTGTTAATGTTCTTACATTCGCTGAAGTTATTGAGGTTTGAGGTACCGCTACTTCTCTATTAGGTTAATCCATTTTATCTTGAGAGAAATTAATCTACAACCTCGGGTTCAATGAGGGGATTAAATTTCTTAAGAAAACACAGTGATTTATGTGGACTCAAAATAAAAGTTTTCTTTCTATTTCATCTTATTTCTATTTTTATATTTTTGACTAACCTTAATACAGGAGATAACAACTTATTGATTTAAGGCTATGCTTATTTATATACTCTTTAATTCAATTTTATTTTTGTGAGAAAACCCTACCTCTAGAGGTTGGAGATTGATTTACATTTTTCAATTTTTGGCACAAGAAATTTTTTAAAACCCAACCGATAAGATTGGTTTTTGATAGTTTCTTAGTTGTGATAACTATACTCTACAAAGTAAGATCTCATGTCCTTAACCAGAATCTCAGGTTCTAAATTATACAAGAAAAACATTAAACAATTAGGCACTCAATATTATTGATTATAACATATATAATTCCTCTAAATTGTGCAATTAGACCTATTTTATATATACAAAAATTACTATAAAATGAGGAAAATAAGTAATTTTACTTACCTGAGGTTGAGTGAGTCTAATTCCTTGAGTGTGATTAATAAGTTTAGTTAAATCAGATGGCATAAAGTCAAATACCAAATAAAGACTATAATGCATTCTTGAAGTAGCTAATCCTTCAAGTTTTATAATATTTGGATGATCAAGTTTCTTCAATATTATAATCTCTCTTGCCATAAATTTCACACTCTCTGGTTCACTTGTATCAAATCTAACCTTCTTTAAGGCTACTAGTTTCCCACTTTTCCTATCTCTAGCTTTATACACATTGCTATATGTCCCTTGCCCTACCTGCAAAAAAAATAATAAAATGTATTAATTAAGGTAAATTATCAATTATTTTTTGCGGAGTTGATTTCCCATAGAGTTACTTAATGAATTTACAGTTGTGGTTTCAGAAAGTCACTTTCTTTGTTAAATCAGAAATATGACCATATGAGAAATCATCTCTATGTAGTGAGCGATAGTTTATTTTGAGTTTCATTGAATCCAATTAATGTTATATGTACGGAGTCTAGATACTTACATGAAACTTATAATTAAAATTACAACAAATGTTAAATATTAAACTCATAATGTCAAAAGTGATAATGAAGAAGAGTCTTGAAGCAACGATACTAAAGTTGTTTACGTATGATCATATATAGCTCACATGTTTGAATTGTAGAATCAACTAGTACTGATATTTGTGTTAGGGTATAGATTGTTTACGTCATAATCCCTTAGGGTGACACGACCCTTTCTCAGATGTCCCTAATGTGAATATGAGATACTTTTTGTACTAGGTTATTCATTTAATGCCCAAGTGCATGAAGATATTATATAAAGAAATTTAAAAGTTGAAAATTTTAAATTTTGAATCCGACTGGAAATGAACTTACCTTATCTAGCTTTTCATATGAATCAGCAGTCTTTGGAACTAAACCAACCAAAACCTCTTTAGGAACATTATCAACAAGCCACTTAGGCCATCCATCTACCATTGATCATCTCCTCCTATTTTCCTACCATTATCACTTATTATAACTCTTTGTAATTGATCAATTATTCCTATTTTAACTCCATTATTTCCATTTCTTTTTTCTTCGTGATCAACTACTACATGATTCCCTTCTTGATCGCGAATTCGAGACATATCCCTCATTTGTTGTTGTTCTCTTCGTCGTTGTTGTTTTTCAACTCTATTTCCTTTAACATAACTATTCTCATTTTTCATCCTCTCAAGTCTCTCCTGAGTGAAACTATAACCCTTGCCTACTACACAACCCATTATGGTCCTTACGCGACGCGAATCTCACAAAATTCTGTGGAATGATATGAGCGGTGATAATAACTATAAATGGCAAAAAAATGCTAGAGAAGTTTTAATTCTCTTTGTACATTTGGCCGGCAAATATATATTCATGTAATATTTGTAAAAAAAAGTGTCATTTTCTTTTATTTCTTTGCTTTTATCGTCATGTAAAATGATATGGCAAAATAAAATAAAATCATGAATTATGTCCATGATTAGTAACCAAATTCTTTCTGTTTTATCAAGGAATTTCTCTTGTTTATGGAGATACATTTTTTGTTTAATTTGTAATAAAATAACAAAGTTTTGGCTAGTAGAACCTAGTCAAATTATATTATGGTATTATTATATACAATCTACTCTAAGTATAAGCCAAATGGCAAAAATATTGAAGCAATCAAAAGAAATTGTGAATTCAATCCTTTTAATTTGTCGTAAACTTTGATTTCTAAACTCAACAATTAGAGGAATAAGGTCTAGTGCCCTCGAGGCTTACGTATCTACATGCACACTCTAGAAGAGGAACATTTATAGTTTACTTACGCCCAACAATGTATCTATATTCAGTGGTGGAATCAGAATTTTCGTTAAAAATGTTCATACTTTAATATATATATATAAAGATTGATTACAAAATACTCATACCTTAACTGATTTTTACATAGTGCTCCAAGTTGTTCATGCTCTTTATTTGTTCAATATCAAATTAACTAATTACTATGCTAAATGAAATTCTTAAAACGAAAAATTACAAAATATCTATGGATAAACTAAAAAAAATAAAGTATGACAAAAATATTGACGGATAGTTTCATATTCATCAAATATGTAAAGTGATAACTATAATTGGTAACTACAATTGCACTCGAGACTTTATCTCTTGAAATGTTTTCATAATACACTCCTTATAAGCCTCTTTAAATACTTTTTTTCTCTATATAAGGGCACCATGCAGCTATATGAGAATTTATCATCTATTTGATTTCGCAAATCATTCTTTATAATTTTCATTGTCAAAGAAGTTGTTTCAACTGTAGCAACAGCCGTAGCAACAGGTAGAAGCAAAGAACAAACGTAACCAAAAAGAAATTGAAGAAAAAACCTAAAATGCCTAATCCCGGATTCGAACTTAGCAACGCGAGTTCGCACACCGCTAGGTCATTTTTCTTCATTATATCAACAATTAATATATATACAAAAGTATCAATATTAATATATATATACTCGCAAATGAATAGCTCCCTGTCTATTTTTGTATTATATTCGTCATCTTGAACATTTGTTTTGATTATGTATATCTTGCATTGTTGGTTCAGCAACATGGACAACTACTCTAGACATTTTTTTCTTGCATTGTTCGCTTTTTATGTAAAATTATCTCTTCAGTCTAATTTGCATCCTAAAAAATGAAAAGAAAGAAGGTTGGGTAAGTCCTACCACAATTCTTATTAACACTCTTTTATTTTTGAGGAATTTCAAAATTATTTAAAAAATTAATTACATCGTATTAGTTATTCCATTAATTTTAATTTATTTGTCTTATTTTTTTTTTGTTCTGTTTCAACTGAAGGTTTATTTTTCCTTTTTAACAACTTTTATAATTTTAAAACTTTTGACATGACATATTTAAGAGTATAAAATTTAAAAGTATTTTAATAAATTTGACATATTTTTAATTTAAAATCATAAGATTAAAAGATCTTGTATCTTCTTTAGAACTTTATAATAAGTAAAAATAAAAACAAATAAATTGAAAGAATGGGAGTAGGACTTTTCTTTGGGCCAGCAGTTAGGATGAGGCTTTATATCCTCCTCACCTTAGGCATATTACAGTTTAGAAACATGGGAAATTTAGTTAACTAGTCAAAAAAATCAACTTAATTAGTGATAATATTCATACTTTAATAATATTGGTAAACATGTCAAAAATGTCATTATTTTAAAAATAAATAATTATTCTGATATTATTAATATTTTCTCTCTCATTATTTACACCCTTTTTTCTCTCTCATAGATTACACATTTTCTATATTTATGTAATTGGATAGATATTAATGTCATTTTAATTTTTCTCTCTCTTTTCTTAAGCTTATCAATTTCTCTCTCTTACTTTCTTTCTAATCAAATTTTCAGATTTTTCTCTCTTTTCTTACTTTCTTTTCAATTTCTCTCTCTAACATTCTTCCAAATCAATTCCACAGATTTTTGATTCAATTTATTAATATTTTTTATTATTCTCATTTAGTTTCGTTGCAAGATTTGATTTGAAGATTGACATTGATTAGGGTATTATTTTTTCAGATTCCTTATTTATTTACTTACTGATTTTAGCGTTTTTTTTTGTTCTTAAAACATTTTTTTGGGTTTGAGATTACATAATTCTCTCTGGACGTTTTCAAGAGAGTTATTAGAGGTATTGGACAAAATAATCAAAGTTCTTTCGATTTTCATCATTTTATTTATTTTTCACTCAAGAATTAAACAACAATGTAGGTTCTGTTTCTAAATCTAAAGAGGATATACGACGGAAAAAAATGCCTGAATCTGTTGATGTGCAAAATCACACACAAATTCATAACCATGAAGTTGAAGAAGGTCAATTTGTTGGAGAAGAGTTTTTTTTTTTACATGTTCTGTGTCTTGCATGTTTAGTTTAATTTGTTTAGTAATTTTTAAGATTCAAAAAGATTCATGTTACAATGCGTTTGAAAGTGTATATGGAATTTATTTTTGTATTTCATATATTGTATTTTGTGTTCTGTTTTTTTTTTTCTGTGTGTGTTAGTTATGTCAATGTAACACATTACAGTTTAATTGTGTATATTTCATAGTTTTAATGTTTTTTGTATTCATAGATTTGGAAATGTATATTGAACTTTGTTGTTGTTTTAGTCAGTATGTATTTTTGTATTTCATTGTTTTATTTTATTTTGTATCCATAGATTTGAAATTGTATTTCATATATTTCATTCATTTTGTATTCCGTTTTTTTTTTTGTGATAGTTATGTCAATGTACCACTATTTATTTTTGTATTTCATAGTTTTATTATTTTTGGTATTCATAAATTTGGAAGTATATATTGAATTTTGATAGTGTTTTAGTCAGTATGTATTTTTACAATTAATAGTTGTATTCATTCAAAAATTATGTTGCATTATTTCTGAATTTGACATGTTTTTCTAATTTGTATTTATTATAAAGGTTGCCAACAAGTTATATAATTTATTTAAGAATGAGTACACCAAATATTCAATTATTTGTTTTCAATTTTATATTTCATTCAGTTTTTCATCATAATAATTTTTCGTATTTTATATATTATTATACAAAATTCTAAATAAAAACTAGAATAAATAGAAATACAAATAAAATACATATTGAAATGAATACATACAAGATTTTTGAAGAAAAAAATAACTATATAGGGAAAAAAATATATGAATACAAATATATTTCTTAAATAACTATATAGATAAATTCGGCATACCTATTGGAATGAATACAAACTAATAAAACTATAATAAATATAAATAGAATATATTGTGGAATGAATATAATTTTAAAAAGTAAAAATTCTGGAGGAAAAAAAAGAACAAAGTTTAAATTTTATTTGAAAATGTAAAAGATAATTAAGGATCCTTAATATTCTCTCCCTTGATTTTCTCCTTTTTGTTATTAAATAATTATATTCTTTAAATAAAAACAAATAATAGAAACATAAATAAGGTACATAACAAACTAAAATTTGACATTTTTACTAAATATTGAAAGTTTTGCTAATGAGCCCTCTTAAATGTTAAAATATTGACATCTTGAAAAATTTCCCTAGAAACATTAATCAAGAATTATCGGTTAAATACAACCAATTCGGTATATAATTAATTTATATATGCAAAACAAATACCGAAATTGTAATTTGATTCTTTTCAAGATCTCATACATAACGAGAGTTTAATGCATAAAGATGTTTTTTTTTATATGTCATAAATATTTATGATTCGTTTTTTTTAAGATTCCGTACAGCTAAATCAAGATACTCTTTTTTTATATACAATAGATATTATGATTCAATTTTTTCCGAAATTCCGTATATAACGAAAGTTTAAGGCACCTTAATGCTTTTTTCATTTTACCGGAAAAAAAGTTACTGTCAACTCCTCTAATGAATAGAACTATAGAAAATTTTTTCCCCGGTCAATAGAGTATATTGGCACTAATCATTAAACCATATGCATAAATGCTTCTCTCTTTATTTGAATGTGATGTTTTGTTTTAATTTGATATAAAATTTAAAAAATTAAAGAAAATAATTGAATTTTTTGGGATTAAGTAAAAGATATATCCAATGTACCAATATAGCAACATGTCCTTTTATCATGTATTTTTAAATATGTCAAGTAAAAAGTTAAAATTGAAATTAAAAAGTCATTAAAAGAGAAAAAAGAACGAACTAAAAAAGAGAGTAGAACGAACAAGTTGAACCAAATGAAATCATCCTTTTCATATTCACATTCCAAGTGGATAGATTGGAAGAAATAATTTATGTTTGCGTTCTTTCTTGAACAATGAAATTAATTTCAAAAATCTCATAATTTTGCAATTTTACTCATGTTTGACTTTTTAAAATAAGTTAACTATATTATTTTATGACATTATGACACAATTTATTTAGGATTCGCAAATATTTATTATTAAAAAGAACATCTATGTGTGATTTACGAATGTATGGCCAGATTTCAATATCTTGTTTAGGAACTATAACACATGAGACTTTTATGTTCATTAAAAAAAATACTTTCTCCGTCCGATATTATTTGTCATGGTTTTTATTTTTAGAATCAAACTATAAAAATTGACTAATAATTTGAGATGTATATTTTAATCATATTAATATGCAAAAAATTATAATTTGTAGTACTTTTTATATAGTTTTAAAATATCTAATCTTTTGATTTAAAATATCGAATTGATGTGATCTAATTTTCCATTGAAAATTAATCAAATTGACTTTCGATAAACACAATATGACAAACAATTTCGGACGGAAGGAGTATAACTAAAAAGACTTCCAAATTGCATGTTCAAACAAATTTCTCTGAGTACCATAAGAAAGTACTACAAAATCCTTTGCCTTAAGATGGTGAAGAAAATGAAAAGCATAAATTAAGGCTATACACATTACAATACAAATGTATGTAATCACAAGATTATTTTGAAACTTTTTATGAACAATTCAGAGCATCATTTTTACTTTCAACTGATCAAGAATTTGATCCTCGAGCTGAGGAGAATTTTCTTCTGTTTATGGTATTCATTTCAAGACTCTACAGTTTGTTATTTAACGAACTCACTGAGGCTAACACTGTCCCCACCGCTAACGGGTCTCAAAATGGGCTGTCCGAGATCAAATGGTCCCAAAGAGTCTTCCTGCAAAGCAAGCATAGGAATGGACCATGTTAAGTTATACTGTGGACAGGAAGAAAACTTCAGATGGAACAAGCAAAGTGAAAAGGAAGAAAGTACCCATTTGATGTTGCCCTTTAGCCCAAGGCTGCTGTCTTCATTGAGAACAACCCATGAACGAGAAAAGAGTGTTGTCTTTGGTTGCTGAGATGATTGATCCTGCATAATCAGACTTTGAGTTGTGCAAAAGAATTTGTAAATCCTTCCATGAGAAAATCACAAAGTCGTGTAATAGTGATGCACAGCAAACAAGTTCAGGAAGCTCCACACTTAAAGAGTTGATCCTTAATTGTAAGCAGTCTTATCAAAAGCCAAAACTAATGTCGGTAAAAAATAAGCTATTTGAAACTAAAACCAGAAAAGATTACAGCAAACAAACCTCAGCAGCATTAGAGGATGATGGAATCCTGAAAGATCTTGAATTGTCAGGACCAGCTGTTCCACACAAAGTTATGGCATTTCCATTTCCTGATGAAGCTTTACGCACTGGAAATGCATGGCATGTCTCTTCAGCATCCAAGATAGACGAGTGCAATTCATGAGGTGATGACTTGGAAATTTCAGGTTGTGAATTTATGCATGCAGCAACAAACGCATCCTGCGAACTTGGTTTGTCCTCATTTCTTTGGTCATGTTTTTTTACTTTCTCCAGCAGGGACACCTCAGACAGAAATCCTCCAATGCTCAAGGTAGTGAAATTAAAATCCCAGGAAAATTTTGAGTCAATGTGGTGACCACACTCTGATGTTTCTTTCCATCCAGATGTTTCTTTCGAAGCTAAATTGAAATCACTAATCTTTCCCTGAGAAGATGCTTCAGAAAGGAAGTTTCCTGTGCTAAAATAAGAACTAAATGGCGGTGGCTCCAAATCCACTCTGTTTTCTTGCTTCATTTCAGTAGACAACTTACCCTGCAGAGACACTTCAGCCAGCAAAGCTCCAGTACTAATATCAGAAACCAACTGGATTGGCTGCAAATCCAATTTATTTTCTGAGTTGCTGATCTTTCCTGGCATAGATGCCTCAGAAAACAATCCTCCAATGCTTAGGTTGGTCAAAATATCATTCCACGGATTCTCCATCTTTGAAAGGACATTCTGCTTTACTTCATCAACCTGGAAAGGAGTATCAAATACTGAATTTTAAGATGTCCATAGCATTTTCCACTAGTAAAAAAGTACATCTACGTCCTTTGAGAGGAATCACCTCTACGGACTAAAATTTTAGTTAGACCAGTCCTAGAACACATCAAATATAATCAGAGAGGTAGGGTAGTGGTTAACAAATGATCTTAGCCCCTCATATGTGGTAAGGGAACCACACCATCCAGCTTTTGTGGCAATAAGTTTGAAAGGTAATTTCAACAATTATTCATTCATATTTTATCCTATAAAGAATGTTAATTTTGATTATGCACACATCTCGAGCATTGAGTACTCCCCATATTATCACTACAGCAGTTTGCTTGACCTACCTCAGCCTACAGGTTAAGTAAACATGTTGTATCCTTGAGGTTGGTTCTGTTGTCAGCTTATGGTTCACGCAGATTGCAGGACAAGCCTACCAATTTCAGATTCAGATGATCCAAAACACTACTCCCTCCATCCACGTTTATTTGTCATGATACGCTTTTCGAAAGTCAATTTGACTAATTTTCAAAGTTAAATTAGATTACATTAATTCGATATTTTTAAAAAAAATTAGATATTCAAAAACTAATATAATAGGTACTATAAATTGCAATTTTTTTTGCATATCAATATGAAGAAAAAATATATCTTAAAATGTTAGTCTAAGTTCATCATATAGTTTGACTCTAAAAATAAACCATGACAAACAGTAGTGGACGGAGGGAGTAGTAGAGTATTTTCAGGAACAAACTTCTCTAACTGAGTGGATTAGGTATCCCCAGGAAAAAGGTATCACAATCCACTTTGATATGCCTACTTATCAAACAAAAAAGAGGTCCACCTTGTTAAGCATCAATGCAGGGGTAGAGGAGAAAAGGTATATCTTTTATTGTGTCTTGCGAATAATTTTGAAGAATGGATTTTAAACTAAAAAATAATAATTTAAGAAGTTAATGTTAGATTTAAGTTTTAATATTGACAATGAAAAGGTTAAATGAATTGAGCAACTACTGATCTTCTGGGACAATCATGAGAAGTTCTTAATAATGATGTTGTAAGGGGTCAGTCAACGAGAACCAGAAGGAAGAAAAATCAGCCAAAGAAGTGTGGAAAATACGAACCGAGACAATGAAGAAAGAACTCAAAAGAAATCAGAGGAGATAAAAAGAGCAGCCCAAAACGAGATGAACAATTTGTGCCCAACCTCTATATCAAGATAGAAGACGTTACAAGCAGAAGAAACAAGGACTGATCAAAGAAAGAGAGGCCCAAGAGTTCGAAAGAAATAAAATCAGAAGCCAAGACTAAAATTGATGACAGACAAGAATTCAACAAGGTGATCAAGAAAGAAGTCTTGACTCAAATAGTTGGCATTAAAGTAATCCAGCCAAAGCAATGAAAATTCCTTGGGTTACTCCACAGGAAGCTCCCACCACTGGTTGACTTGGGAACACTGAGCTGCATTCAACATGCATTAAGTCTCAAAGAAAAAGTTCAACAGCTACAAACCAAAGCCTCTACAAATTCAAAAGCCAGAGCAGAATAAAATACAGCTCTTTGATTCAAAAACATTCTGTCTTGTTTTTACTCAAGAACTACACTCTTGTGTAACAAATTGTAAGTCTACCTAATATTGACAATAAAATAAAATCTTTACCGGTATTAGTTAACCCAAGGACTCGGTGTGTGAACTAGTATAATAACATCTTCTGCCATTTTACATTCAAAATAAATTGTCTGTCCTTGACTCTATTTTTAAGTTCTAAATATCAAGTTGATACTTGTCTATCTAAAATCTTTAATATTTGCAAAATCTGTACCCAGACTAAGTAATCTTTAAATCAGGCCACACACACCCCTACCCATCTCTCTCTCTCTCTCTCTCTCTCTCTCTCCTCTCTCTCTCCCCCCCCCCCCGTGTGCTTCTGGTTAAGCAACCGGGGCATCCTGAGCACACGTTTCCTGGAAATTGGAAAACTAAAGATAACTTGACATGCCAAGCAAAGGATGTGCCTATCAAACATCTGTATTTTAATAGAGTATACCTACAAATACATACATAAATGGAGAAAATAATAAACTGGACAAAAAAAATTTACTGTCCTGCAAAAAAATTTCTCCCCAAACCACTGCACATCAGTTTATTTAGCTTAAAAAGAAAAATCTGTAATGGGGTGCATCTAATGCTTTGGGCACTCATTTATGAATTAATTAAAGCTTTTGCACTGGCAGATCTAGCAGTATCAATAGAACCGCCAGAGATTACCACGATCACAGGATATAGGGGGCAGCATTATTTTTCATTTTGTTCAACTTTTCAGCATAAGTTCCGAACTGAGAAAACTGAAATCAGGAAAAACCCTAAAAGGCTTCAGATTGGATGACTGAAAAGATTTACAGAACAAGAGACTAAGTGAAGGAATCAGACAGGCATAATAACTTACCATGTGATCAACCGGCATGTTCAAAGCCATATTCTGATTCTCAGTTACATTTGCATGCTCATTTTTGCAGATTGGTTCAAAAAGCTCTTCCTTTTTCAACTTAGCTCCGTCCACTTTGTCATTTGCTGTGTCCATTGCAGCAGCAAAGATTCTCTTATTACCCCTTGATTGTGAATGCATACCGGAGGGCTGGGAGATATCAGGTACCTCAAAAGCCTTGAGCTTAAGATCAGAAAACCAGTCATACCTAGAAAATTTGAGACAAATTAATACATTTTGACTAAAGAGATATATGCTAAAAATGAAATCAGACCAGCCTAAAACCTTAAGCGAAAAATAGCAGGACTTCCTATTGCTGCATGCACTTCTCCTGCAGAAACATTGGTATCTTTAGAGCTCCATCTTTTCTGCGATGTTATGTTTTCTGTATTAGTATCATAGGGGAATAGAAGGAGCTCCCCTAACCCCAAACTCGTAGCACTCCATTTTGTATTAAGGTGCTTAATCACTGATGATATCTTCTTCTGAGCACTTAAAGTGAGTTCCTGGAACGGGTTGCAGCCATCCTACCAAAAATACCAAAACAATCAAAAGTTACTCCTACTACATTTTATGCAGAGCTCTTAATGCATCAATTCATAGATATACCTTCTCCAATCTTTGTCGGGTACTTCTATTTATTGGGAAAAGCTGTAGCTTAATCTTCTTATAAGAATTAAGCTGTTGACTCCCTTCTGCGGCACCTCCTTTTGTTGCAGGGGAACACGTTGTCCTTCCTGGAAGCTTTTGACAAGACACCTTAGCAGCTTGTAAGGGCAAAGTCACATCATTCTTCCCAGCTGAAAGATTTCTACATTCCCCTGGGAAGTAGACAAGAAAAGTCACTTCCTCAGTTGAGAGACAAGCCAAACACAAGTGGATTTCAATCAGAACACTCAACATACAGCAACCAAACTCCCGGATCATGCAACTAATATAAACGTAAATGAGTTGATAAAAGAAAACAACTGTCTACAGATTCATGTCAGCTGCCTGACCTGCTGCTTTCAGATTCTGTCGACCAATCCTATATGTTGCTTTCTTTGATGCTACATTCTCCTTGTCACTGTATTTTTCATGAACATCAACTGCCTTTCTCTTCATACATCGGCTCGATTTCATGGCAGCTTTGCTCTTCTGCAAAATAAATTCAATGGCTGAGTATTGTCATTTAATTTACTTCAGAAACTTCATTCATGTCATTCAACAATTTTTTTCTCTATATTACATGTCATTATCAAATCTTTAACAATAGAAGACTTGAAAATTTCAGTTCTTGTAGAAGCACAAAAATGGTTAAATCAACAACTTCTTCTTGTAAAGTAGATCACTCCCCACAATATAAGGAACAGCAAAGGTAAAATGGTAAGCAATAAGTAATCAGCCTCGCAAGTGTCCCCGCCCGTAGGTCTAGCAATGCTTCTTCTCATCTGGTTTCTCAAATTCGAAACTGTAGCAACAGTATCAGAAATACAAATAGTTCCTTGAGCAACAAAAGAAATAAGAACATAAATAAGGTATGTAAGTATCTCTTCGTTGAACTTATGCACCAAACTTGCAAATAAATCATATTCTTCCAATCAATTTTTATCTCACCAGTACAAGTTATCATAAGCCAAATACTTTCTCTGCTAAAATGGAAAAACGGGCATGGTAATGGATAATAAAGTATCAATAAGGGTGGTGGTAGGTGGATAAAAGTGATTCACCTTGTGAGGTTTTTGGGTTCGAGGCCTAGGTATGGACAAGTATCACATATCCTGTTAGAAAAAGAATATGGTTCCAAATTCCATGCCAGATTTAGGGGTTCCCAAGGTGTAATAAAACGTTTGGTATCAGAATTATTATAAAACACAGGATAAGGTCCAAGGCTCCAAAAGTTACATACATTTCAGCCGTGAAATAGCACCTAGAACACTTTCAAGCCCATTATTATTTTGACTAAAGCTACTAAATTTAGAGGATGGAACTAAATCTTTAGATTTGCAAAGAGAGAATAGTCTGATGAATCTCGTGTAAAGCCAACTTCCATGAACTTCCTCCTAGGCCTTTCATGGCTCTCTGTTCAAAGACCTCTTCGACTATTCGAGCCTTAGTAAAGTGGTCTTTATCCTATTTGTATCCTAACAAATTATAAAGGACTTCTTAAAAATGCACCTTATAGCACACTTTTTTTACAACTATAGTGTTAGCTAGTTTGCGCCTACCAATTTCACGTGGTACCTGCTAGTTTGCGCCTACCAATTTCACGTGGTACCTGCTACTTCCCACCTGCACAAGTACTAGGTAACTCTAACCAACAAAGCTTGGACAAACAGGAAGAAATCTACCTGTGTTTTTACCTCTGCTATTGAACCTGAGACCTCAAAAAGTACCAAACTTGTGTTTCATTTTTTTATGACGCAAGATATAGCAAAACTGAACCACATCAATGGATTGAAACAACACAAATATTCTCACACCAAATTCCAACTAAAACTCTTCCAATCCCCATATCAGATTCAAAACCATTAGTTCAATCAAAAGGCATCAAATTTCTTCTCTTTCTGCTTAATTCTAAAGCAGAAAAGGTACCAAACCCATGTTCCATTTTTTTTAATGAAGCAAGATATAGCGAAAGTGAATCCATCAATGGATTGAAACAACACAGATATCCTCACACCAAATCCAACTGAAACTCTTCCAATCCCCAAATCCAAAACTAACTTTTCAGCTAAAGTATCAACTATGGACCACAAACATCAAATTTGTTCTCTTTCAGCTTAATTTTCTGCATCCTCTTCCAGAAAAAGAAAAAGAACGGAGCTAGGGTTTTCTTAAACCAACAAAAAAGAAGAACCGAATTCCAAACATTTACCAATTCTCGTTTCGATTCCAATCGAACATCTTTGAATTCCAAGTTCAAATTCGATTAAAAACCAAGTACTTTTATGCTTGTTTAAGCATCAAATCAATAGAATACAAACAAATCAACAACGCAGATATTCACATAACAATTCCGACTGAAATAAATCTCAAAAAAAATCCCAAAAAACTCGCAATTCAATAGATTCAAACAGCAAGCAGATTCATAAACGAAATTCAACTAAATAAAACTGATAAAAACAGAAAATTGTTCCTTACCTGGAGATACAAATAGTGGGCGGGAATGAGAAATTTTGAGAAAACAAGAACAAATTCAGCGCCTATATATTTTATTTTTGAAAAAAATATTTCCCTTTTTCTCGTACAATTATTTATATGCAGATTTAAAAAAAAAAAAAAAAAAAAACTATTTCGGTTGAGCTGGGCTTAGTATAAAGCCCATTACCATGTGGACAAGGCCTTATATAATGGCCCAAAATGTATTTTTGTAGTAGAGTAGAATTTAGCAACTCTTGAATAAATTTAGGAGTATATACTAATATAGTAATGCAATTTTTCAAAGGGAAAATTACTTGAAGAATATAGTATTATAATATTAAAATTATCTATAATGAGTACCAAAGTTTTTTAGTTTTGCAAAAATACCCTATTTTTAATGTCAAAACTATCTCAAGTGGTGTCGACCGACACTGTTTCATTGAAAAGTTTTAGTATCATAGTAAAAATATTATTAACGACATTATTTGAGAAAATGAGCTTCTTTGAAATATATTAATATGGTGCGTGGATGAAGCATGTCATTGGGATGGTCGATGGGATGTTAGCAACAACTTTGTGAATATGATTGTACATTTTATTTATTTAGTTATATGGTTGAATCTATTATTGAATATTGTGAATGAATTTTTAAGCGTTCAAGCTTACGTGCTTCGAAATTGTTCAAGATTCGAACTTTCATAGAAAGATATTCGTAAAAGCTAAAGCGTATACTAAAGCTCAAACAACACCTGATGTTGTTTGGGGTTTACTATCAAATTAATAAGTTCGAGTATATCTCATGTGGATTGTCACATATGATGATAACTGGTAAGTAGAATGTGTGTCTATTTGTTTAATTTTATACAAGTTTAAATATCTACTTATACATATTCAAACGATATCGAAAATAATTTAGAATATGTTTATGTATTATTCCTATATATTAATACTCCATCGAATCATATATAATACAAGAATTTTCACCTTATCAAGATCTTATTTGTTTATTTACTTGAGATTTTGTTCAACTTATACAAATGCTAATACCCTACTGTGGTAGTACTCTCACAAAATTCCAAAATTGGTGTCATTTTCTGATTATTTGACATGTTGTGAGTCTCTAAAGTTTAAGTGGCCATGTTAATTAGGAACTCAAGACATTAAAAGGGGGGCCAAATATAATCTCACATGCTTATGTTGGAGATGTACAACACTCTATCTTGACAAACCATGGCCAATAACATAGAAGCTAAGATATATGATGGATGAAATGAACTTTAATTTGTCTTATATGGAGAAGAGACTCTTCAATGATGAGTCATGTCTACTATAATATTTTGAGTTATAAGTTTTCTTCCTAATGTCATAGGTATATATATGGGGGAAATTGTACATAACCTAGTTTAGGTATTCGATATTCGATATTCAAAATTCACTACTTTAACTAATGTCGACTTGCATTGAATAGGTCTATTAAGGTGGTAAAATGATCCATGCCAAAAAAATTACTCATTTTTATTTCTCAGAACTAATCTTGATTTGCATCAGATAAGGTTATTACTTAGTAAGGTGGCAAAACGCTCTATGCAAAAAAAGTTATTCATTTTTATTTCTCATGGATCGAAACTGAGATCTATGAATTTGAAATATTTAATTTTATTTTTTTAAATTTTTTTATATCTGATTTAATCGTAGTTAATTAAGTAATAATAAAAACGTTGGGAAAAGAAAAAGAAAACATTTTGTATGTATTTATAATTTTTAAGACACTAGGAACTCATCTGTTTTATCAAGATTAAGACGTCTAAATTTATATTATTTGAATACTAAATAATTAGATTGTTTAATTTTCAGCATCTTAATATATGAACTTTATTTTTATTTAAATTTAATAAATATAAAAATTAATGACATACTAAATTAATCTAAACTCTATATAAAAAAAATATGTTTCAAAAATTATATAGTAGTTGGAGAATGGTGATAAGTGAGATGGTGATTGTGGATGTCAATTGAGAACAATAATAATTAATGACGATGTTATGAAGAATATAGTGATATTAATGATGACTACTAATAGCGAAAATGTTCTTATTATATCTCACCCACTACTATTAATTTTTCAAAATATACTCAACTTGAATCTATTAGTTAACATAATTATCAGCTAATAACTAATTTAGGTTGAGGTTTACATTATTTGTGTGGTTTGCGAACTATTACACAGTAATAATATATTTATTGCTCACCCAAAGAATATCAAAAATTGTGACAAAGATTATACCGTTTCCGAATCATTTTGGGATTCCAAAAACATCAAGGATGATGTTGGGCACGTGACAGGGCATGGCCTCTCTCAAATTCCATTTCTTGTGTCAATGTCTTATGTCAAGACATTGATAGAACCATATTATTATTATTATTATTATTATTATTATTTTCATTTGGTCACTCCAAAGCTAATATACACTCTAATAATTGAATTTCTCTCTTTTAATATAATAATTGCTTCTAATAATTAATATGTTAGTTATTTTGGCCTTAACTTTGTTTGAAGAGACGGCTCAAGATGACGGCTAATTAATCTTAATTAATCAATGTCTATAAAAAAAATTATTTACCATTAGATATGAAGTAAAATTAAAATTCTTTATAATTCTTTAATTTTCAAAGATGATCATCTATCAAGTTTTCAGTCGTTTGCATCGTAGAAGTTAGGGAGAAAACATAAATATTTCATCGAATTATTGTAAATGGTATATAGATACTCTTTATCGTATATTGAGCATAGGCGGAGTCAGAATTTTCAATAAGGGGATTTAAAATCTGTAGAAATACAACATGAAGTAGTCGAAGAGGGTTCAACATCTACGATATATACATATAAAATTATTTTAATTGTGTATGAATAATATAATTTTTCGCCGAAGGGGGTTCGGTACAAGATAGCTCTGCCCCTGCGTTTGGGACATTGGTGCTCTTGTCATCCAAAATTAGAGCATATATGGCCTTGACTCTAATGAAAGACTAAATAGGGACATGTGACACAATCTTATCCGTCGATCCAAATATTTAATAAATGTCGCTTGGTGGATAAAATTATGATACGTTCGTATGTCTGTTAGTATAAAAGGTATTATATATAGTATATATATATATATATATTATATATATATATATATATCGGAAAAGGGCCTAAAATACCCTCGAAGTATTGAAAATGGTACACAATTACCCTCCATCCACCTATTGGCCCCCAAATACCCTTCACATCCACCTTTGGGTCCAAATTTAACCTTCATTAACGGACCAAAATTAAAAAATATTAAATAATAATTTTTAATTACGTGGCAATCAACCATTAGTTGTAATTTAATTATTTTAAAATAATTTTAAACCCACCCATTTTAACTAAACCCGCCCCATTTACCCAATTTTTAAAAAAAATCATTTAATTAAAATACCTAAAACTTTATTCCTCCAATCTTCATAACTTGCATAGACTCCATTGTTGTCTTCTTCTTCTTCATGAAAAAAATGTCAACTTCTTCTTCGATTTCTTCAGTTAAGTGTGTAGGAAATGTGATTGATTGAAAACAGACTTATTGTTCCCTATTGGTGGGATTTTTGCGTTTAGGACACTCTCTCTATTCTTCCCGCTTCTTGAAACTGGAAAGATAAACCAAAAAATCCCTTTGGCTTTAGGCTAACTTTTTATAAGCTAGTTAAACTAACTCATAAATAGTTTGATTTATAAATCAATAAAATATTCAAGCATAACTATAATTTTGAAGGCTTCTAAGCACTTTTCTAACTCTTATGTTCTTGATATTTTAATAATCTATTTAAAATATAACTTTTTGATAATATAAATAAGAAGTAATCATTTATCATCACCCTTTTACAAAATAGTCTAATGGCATTTATGTAATTTCCTACACACTTAACTGAAGAAATCGAAAAGAAGTTGTCATTTTTTCATGAAGAAGAAGAAAGACAACAATGGAGTCTATGGAAGTTATGAAGATAGGAGGAATAAAGTTTTTAAGTCTTTTAATTAAATGTTTTTTTTTAAAAATTGGGTCAAGTGGGGCGGGTTTAGTTAAAAATGGGTGGGTTTTAAAATATTTTAAATAATTAAATTACAACCAATGGTTGATTGCCACGTAATTAAAAATTATTATTTAATTATTTTTAATTTTGGTCCGTTAATGAAGGGGGTAAATTTGGACCCAAAGGGGATGTGAAGGGTATTTGGGGGCCAATAGGTGGATGGGGGGCAATTGTGTACCATTTTCAATACTTTGAGGGTATTTTAGGCCCTTTTCGATATATATATATATATATATATATATATATATATATATATATAATGAAGAACATATGCATATTTTTTACGATAGTTTAAGAGTATATTTTTCTTTTTACTAGAAATTATAACCTTCATCGCCTTCGAAAGAAGTTATAATTATCATCAAATTATTCGTCATTTCTACAGTCTTCAGAATTAATCGATGATGTGAAAGAAAAGAACATTATGCAATAATCGGTACAATCCTCTTTTTTAAAAAATTGCACTAAAAAGCAATCGTAAGTCTAGAATTAATACACAAGGAGACATTATGCCCTTTTGTACACATAATCTAAGGTTTGTTATTGCTAGAGTACTACAAGCTCTAAACATTGCTTACGTAAGATAAACCGTTTGTTAGACGTGTATTTTACTTCAAAAAAAAATTCATTGCTTGTAAAAAGAAAATAAAAAAATCAAAGTTAGAAAAATAAAAATTTGAGTTTTTGTGATTTTTGAAATTTAAAGTCGATGTTTGGACATTATTTTACTTCATATTTTTTTTTTGAAGTTTTGTCATGGAAGACAAAAAGAAAAAAACTGTCTAAGCCAATTTTTGGAAACTTGGAAGTATTGAAGATCAAACTTTACTTACAATTAATTAAGGAAAAAATGTCAAATATATCCTTAAATAATCGTAAACGGTATGCAGATACCTTTCATTATATTTTTGGGGCGTTGGTGCCCCTACCGTTTAAAAACTAGATCATATATGCCCTTCACTCTAAAGCAAGACTAAATAGGGACACCTAACACAATCTTATCAGTTGATATGATATTTAATAAATATCGGATCGGTTGATAAGATTATGACACGTGTATGTTTGTTAGTATAACGTATATATGCTCAAGTTTTTGGACTGAACAACGCACTAATATCTCAAAAATATGATGAAGGATATTTGCATACCGTTTACAAAAGTTCAAAGAGATATTTTTTTTCTGTTAATTAATATCAATAAAAACTCTATCACTTTTTATTAATATGTATATTTATCACTATTAAAAAAATTCACGTATTATATCGAATAAATCGTCCAAGATGGTCCACATATAACAAAATGTCTAAGGATGGCATGAATTTCACTGCATGATGTTCAAAGGAAGCAGTATATAGTAGGTCAAGTTGGTCCAAAATTAAAAAATGATTGAAATGAAAATGTTTTTGATGTTCATGTCCCCTTTAAAACCTACGTACTCATCACGTGAACTCACAAGGGTATTTAGCCATATATTATTTTACCTTGTCTGACATGGTCCACAGACATCAACAAAAACGCAAATAAAAATTTGAAGTTTAAAAATTCGAAATTTTTATTATCTTCTTCAAAATCACTATTTTAAACTTCAGACAATGGCCTTGTCCACGTATAATTTTAAATTTTAGTCACACAATAATCTTTTTAGAAACTTCTAATATATATATGTGTTTGATTGTGTGCCAAATTCTAAAGGATAGAAGTGATATGTAATTGACCTATGACATGATTAGATATTAGGTACTAAGTATGCGTAAACCGTTGTAAAAATGTAAAACAATACTTTAATTATACAGAATTAATATTAATACTCTTTTTTCCACTTCTGTTAAGTTTGTTATGTTATAATGTAACCATAATTTGTATTATACGTGTTTCAATAACCAAAAGAGAATTTTTATCGAGGGATTCAATATTTATTAGACATTAAAAAAAATAATTCTGAATTATATTTATATATATATATATATATATATTATATATATTATATATATATATATATATAATTTGCTATTTATATCGTATTAATTAATAACTATATGATACACATTATTATGTATATAACATTAAAAATTATAGTTTAATAATGAAGTATATATTTATAACTTAAAAATCATATTAATAGTAAGTTGTTGCCTTAGGATGTGTAGCCTTGACATGAATTTGACTGAAGTCTTCCTTAGTGTCTTTATATGTCTCCATTTGATGGAAAAGGTGAGATGTAACATGTGTTTATATATATATATATATATATATATATAATATATATATATATATATATATATATCTGAAAGGTTTTAAGTGCTCGAGTATTTATTAACCTCATATTGAAATTTGAGTGAGTGGTATAAGATTAAACAGTAAGAACTCAGTAACAACTGCAGTTGTCATTATGAGTGCTCAAAATTATATATTATATATGTCGTAGCCCTATTCCGCAACTAATAATTTTAATTAATACTTGTAGAAAGGAAATTTCTTACTATTTTCCCAATTGCCAATTGAAATACATGTTTGTATCTTAGTGAGATGTAACATGTGTTTATATATATATATATATATATATATATATATATATATATATTATATATATATATATATATATGGCGGATTATATCTGAAAGGTTTTAAGTGCTCGAGTATTTATTAACCTCATATTAAAATTTGAGTGAGTGATATAAGATTAACAGTAAGAACTCAATAATAACTGTAGTGGTCATTTATGAGTGCTAAAAATTATATATTATATATGTCGTAGCCCCATTCGGCAACTAATAATTTTAATTAATACTTGTAGAAAGGAAATTTCTTACTATTTTTCCAATTGTCAATTGAAATACATGTTTGTATCTTATTAGGGAACATACTATTTTGATTTTCAAGCCCCCATAGAAAAATCAATTGGTTGTTTGCCACATGAAATACTTTATACACAATTGCATTATCTCAAAAAATAATAATAGAGCTAAGGTCCCTTTCGTCTAACTTTATAATCTCTCCTGCTTGATCTTGTTTCTTTCTTTGTTTACAAATTTTAAATTATTTTAAGCGTCATTCGATAGTTGATTTGGATGTGAGTTATATGTAAAGGTATCAAATAATCTTATATCATGTTTAATAGTTGAAAATGACTTTGGCAGTATAGAAGTTATTTATGTATAAATTAGTATCAATTTATAATGTAGAAACTCGATATATATATATATATATATATATATATATATATATATATATATATATATATATAGCCATGTTTTTATTTTTTTCTTTGACAAATCATGTCTGGTTTAATAAATTGAATATCGTTTATAATTATATGAACTATATCTTGTTGGGTGTAAGATTAACATGTGGTATGAGTGTGTGAGAGAGAGATTTAAGAGATACGTGTAGTTTAAATACCCCCTTAACATCTTTGAAGTGTTTTTTTCTTATCCTGAGACTGTGACACCACTCTCACCTGCCACATCATAGCCACATAAGTGTCACATCATAACCATGTCATTAATTTTTTATTTCTTGTTTACTTATTTACTATTTTTCTTACACGCTTTTTAAAATTAATTATATCAATTGATTAATTTATAAATGCTTACCCCACCCCCACCCCCACCCTTCCTTGTTGTTTCCATTATTCCAATCTTCAAATCTTTCTTTTTTTTTCTTCTTCTTCATCACTATTCTACAATATTATAAGTCACTTTACAGAATAAAATTCACATTATCCTCTTCGAACCCTCCCAACAAATCTACCCTTTTGGAGAATGGATTTTTTTGAAAGTCAAATCTTTCTTGACAACTCAAATAAGAAATGAAGATTGCATAAGAAAGTTGATCCAAAAAAACATAAATTTTATGAGAAATGTTTGAATGATCTAGAAATCAAAATGGGTCACCCAAAAATTAAGAAAGTTTACATTTGTGAAATCGACACCAATAATATAATGAAATCAACGTCAATAAAATACATTGGTATTAAATTTTATGGATTAGTAAAAGACAAGTGAAATCAAAATAGTAGATAGAGGTGGGGATGAAGATGGAGGATAATATGTTTCAATGGAGAAAGATGTGTATTAGGAAGACAACAAAATAATTTTTTTTGTAAAAAATAAATTAAAAAGGGACCCACTAATTTCATTTACCTCATAACAAGAAAATTTATTTTTAAGATTAATAAATAAAAAAAAATATTTAAATAATTTATTATATATTAGCCAATAAAAAAAAGGTCATGTGTAAGGCTTTAAGAATTCAGTTTTTTTTCTCTTTTTTCACGCACTTTCAGTAGAGTGCACTCACCTCTCTCTACCACATCATTCCTTGGAGGTATTTTAATCACTTGAAAGATGTTAAGGGGGGTATTTAAACACCCGTATATTTTAAGTGATTAAGTAAGTTTTGCTGCCAAGTTTAGATTTATTTTTTTTATGTATTTTTCCTAAAAATTAATATACAAAAAATCGTTCTAAAAGATAAATTGTAGTTATTTTATTGACATGTTAAACCTAAACAGTTTAACATGGAATACACGTGTAAAGAATATTTGGTTAGATGACAAGAAAAATATACAGTAAATATCGTCTATAAGGTAATATTAGTGAGATACAACTAATTATTACATAATTGAACCTCGTCAAATTAAAATAAATATTCTTACTCGTGCAAAGGAACTCTTTCTTGGCAAATTGGACAACTTAGAATGATGTTTGTCCTGCATATCACTAGAAAGATCGGGATCGCTGAGGGTTGAACCTCGCCAAATGATCTTATGGATCACTCATCCTATCTTTTAGGTTCCATTTGGGCATATGTATCCCGCTGGGTATTGCTCGTATAGAATACATTTTTGTATTTAACTATTAAAAATTTTCATTGACCATCTTCATATGTTCGCGTAAATAAGATATATATATGACAATTCATATTGAACATTCACAAAAAAATATTGTGATAAGCTTATTATTTAAATCTTGACTTAAATAAGCAGTATTATTTATTATAACATATATTATCTAAATTGATAATATATATAAATTACGAAAAAATCTATGTTAACACGATATTTTCTATGTCGCATAATACATTTATTAGAGTCAAATGTAGTGTAAATCAAAATAGCTTTACCGCTTCCCTTTCTATTTAAACAATGGGCTAAGATTCTATGCTTATATTGAAATTTTAGTAAGCAATTTATGAAAATTCACTAGGTTTCACTTAGATTCTATATTTATATATTATAAATGTATATATATTTATTGGAATCTATTAATAAAAGTAGTCTCTAGTCTCTTGGTGTAGTGATAAAAATATAACGTACTTAATCTTTGCTATCATTTGGCGAAGGTTCAAATATTCTTAATACATAATAAAACCTATTAATTTTAAATTTTGAATCCGTATTTTATTTTTCAATTTCTTACAAACAGCAGACAAAGCATATGGGTGGTCTTTGAGATCTTGTTTTTAACCTCATTAATCATTTGAACCAACATATCCCATTTACATGCAAATCATATAATTTCTCATGCAAAATGTTGATATGAACTTCTATAGTCCTACTGTCACCCCCTTGAGGGCCCTCATGTTATTATCCAAAGTATAAAAATTTTGCAACATGATTTGACATTTTTTTAAAATTGATTGCCCAATTTTTTCCATCTATATATCTTGTCTCTCTATAAATAATAAGACAATATAATTTGTTTAAAACATATTCCAAATTTCATTTTAAAAAAAAAATTACAACAACATCAAAAATGGCTATTGTGAATCAAAAAACACATTGGTTCTTGATCATGTCTTTCATTTTCTTCTTCTTCTTGATCACTTGTCAAGGTATATAATTCTCTCTTTTTTAAATAAAATTTCTAATAATCCATTTTCTAGATATATTTTTTTCATATACTAATTTGGTTTCATTTAATTTTCTATTTTTGCAGCAAGGAATTTGCAAGTTGATAATTATGAATTAGTTCAAAAGAGTGGCAACCAACAAGTTGTTATAAGCACTAATGAGAAATCAGAGTATGAAGATTCAGTAGCAATAGACATAGATTATACTCCTGCTAGAAAGAAACCTCCTATTCATAATTAGAATTTGGAGAATTATCGAGTGACGAATCCAAAATTTAGAATCAGTCGATGATGTTTATGATATTATGAGTGTTATTATTTTTTGTTACACGTATATATACCTCATTTGAGAGGTGGATACAAGTGGATTCTGTCAAATTCATATGTTGTGTCTAGTCTAGATCTTGATGTCACAAGTACTTTTATATATGATGTAATATATATACTTCCATTTCTAAAATACATGTACGTAGTAAGAAAATCTAAGAATAAAATAATTATATATAATGATAGAGGGTTCTTTGAGAATTAGAAGATGAATATATATTGAATTAATGTTGAGGTTTTGTATTCATGTTATACACATTTATGGAGATATTCAAAGCTTCAAATGATAATTTGTGAGAGATGTTAAATCGTAACTGGATACTCCCTAAGTTTTGATTTATTTTCTGATTTTGTTATGATGCGAAGCTTAAGAAGTTTAAAAATGAATATTGTGGTTTTAAAAGATGTATATAAAAAAACAAAGATATATATATAGATATATATATATATATAGATATAGATATATATATATATATATATCTATATATATATATATATATATATATATATATATATATATATATATATATATATATATACTAGATTATTGTTTAATCTTGTGATTGTAAATATGTCATATAAAAAGTTAAAAATAATAAATTTTTAAGAGAAAAAAGATTATTTTAAAATTATTTTGTAAAAAAAAGTAAAATAAATGAATTGAAAATGGTAATCTATATTTTGGGCAACGGCTGTATTTCATTTGAGTAATTTTAGATTTATTTCTTATTTCGTCCTTTTTACTTTCTATTCTTGTTTTTTCCCTTAATATTCCTTTTGTAGGTAATCTATTCAGTAAAAAAAAAGAAAAAAGAGAAGGTGCTCTTATATTAAAAAAGGAGTACTTTTATTCTTAAATTCTTTTTTTTCCCTTCATTTTTGTAATTAGATTCATTCATTTATTTTCATTATTAGAAATAATGTTTTTTCCCAATGTGAATTAATAAAAAATTTATTATATAAGATACGATTTTTTTAAATTTTATTTGACAAAATACATGATGAGAAACAAATTCTTAATGAAATATCGAGAAACTTTTAATCGCCCCTCTCAAATTGATATATATCTTCTTTTTTATGATTTGAGTAAAATGTTCTCTAATAAAGACGATTCAGAACCTAAAAGTAATCGAACACGATTAAAGATTGAGTTGATATCGAGCCTCTCCAACTTTTTCTTTTTCTCTTTTCCCCCCCTTATATTTACAAAGTAAATCTACATAATATAATACAATATTTTTGCTAAAAATAAAATAGAGATGTTAAATTATTGGGTAGAGTTGTACATCTTTTGTAGAGGTCTTCCATACGTATAAAAACTTGTTGGCCTTTATTTTGACATTGTGGGATTCATTGGGGTGTAATGATTACAATATAATTCTTTTTATATATATGAAGGGCTTAAATTCGAGATTTCAAGTTCGCACCATAATTCATGTTGTTTCTTTAATATTTGTCAGTTGATCGATATTAATGATACTAGTTATATTGAGATTATTTCTCATATTGTATTTGATTGGTTATATCAGAAATAACATACATTGCATAATTATCAAAATAAATTATTTGTTTATAAAAATATCTTTCATAAATATAGTGAAAAAAATAGGGATAATGTCCAAGTACCCCTCAACCTATGCCCGAAATCTCAGAGACACACTTATACTATACTAAGGTCCTATTACCCCTCTGAACTTATTTTATTAATAATTTTTTACCCCTTTTAGCTTACGTGCCACTATCTTGTGGGCCCAACGATGGTTGACTTTTTTTTCGAACTAGTGCCACGTAGGCTAAAAAGGGGTAGAAAATTACATATAAAATAAGTTCAGTGGGGTAATAGGACCTTAGTATAGTATAAGTGTGTCTCTGGGATTTCGGGGCATAGGTCGAGGGGGTACTTGGGTATTTTCCCAAAAAAATATAAAAAGATTTTGAGAGGTAATTGTGTTTTTAATCAGGCTAATGCATGCATTAAAACCTCTTACGTTGCAAATATCATGATATTCTTATATTAGTTATACGAAAAAGGCATAAATTCACCACTAAGTTGTTAGAAAAGTCAGATACACGCTTAAACTACTGAAATAAAACTTAAATATAAAATAAATAAAGCACTTTTGAGTTAAAAGAAAAGTCAATTTATATACATGTCTCATCCCCCAAAAAAAAAAAAAAATTGAGTTACACATATGTCTATTTCTCACGCGATTATTCACTTTTTAAATCTATTAGAAAATGTTCTATTTTTGTTCTTATATCCGAATCTATACTCTTCTGACTTCTAAATCTATATTTTTAATGTAACCATTTTACTGGCACAAGTGTTTTGGTTGTTTCTATGTGATGGAGGAAGACACCTTATTATTTTTTATTTAAGATTTTAAATGGAAAGTTATTATTTAAAATCTTACTTCTCTGTCTGGATGTAGTAATTTCTATCATCCCCGTTGATTTTCTCGACCATGAAAGGATTGTCTCCTCTAGATCTCGTCAATTGTAATAATTTTTCTGTGGTGGATTTGGACATGAGTGATAAAATTAGTGATGGTAATCAATTCCAATAATGACAATAGATTTTGTGATTTTGTTGTAGATGCTGAAATTTATGGTTATGATTGTGATGAATTTCAATGGTAGTGATGTGATTCTGATGGTGAATTTAGTTAAGTTTATTGTTATTGTTAATATTTTTTCTACGATGATAGTGGTTGTGAAAGATTTCAGTGGTGAATTTGGTTATGGATGGTGAAATCTATGATGGTGGAGAAGTGAATTTGGTGATGATGGCAACATTAATGGTGGACTTGATGGTTTATAGGAAAAAAGAAGCAATTCAGTGACATAAATTTTATTTTTTTGAATTCTGACGTAATTGATGTGACAGTGATATGATGACAGTGTGAAACATTCTCTCATTATGTGACTAGTTGTATATGCGTAGGATTGAAATAAATTCACTTTTTAATAATTCAGATGTATAATATGTTACCACAATAGTGCAGCGTGCAACTGACTTTTCATAATAAGTTATCGAGAAAAACTTCTGTCTTTTCCATTAGTTATACATGCTAATATCAAATAGATTAAACAAAGTACGCGAAGCTAATGCAAGCAAGCTATAATAGTTTCAAGATTTGTTATATGATGCTGCTAATTATCATCTTAAACTTGCTTCAAAATCCCAAGCTAAACAGTTATTCAAATTCCAATTCTCGGTAGGGGCGCTTCCCCTGAATGAGCCCTACACAATGCGAATCCAAACCTATATACAGGTACCGAACCGTATGGAAACCAAAAAAGAGAAGGCCATGCGGCTGATATAATAAGACGGGTAAATCACATAAATGTGTAATATTTAAAAAATATTTACCATTTATGTCAATAAAAATTTTCTAACTAAATATAACAATTTTTAAGAATTAAAAAGTTATAAGGTTTATCTTTCTTCGCTTCTTTTTCTGCCTTATTTCTCTTCCTCCTCTTCTTTTTTTTTCTTCTTCGTCGTTTCTTACTGTGTCATCTTCCTGATTTTTACTTTATTATTCTTCTTCTTTTTTTTTAAATTTTTTTTGTTTAAATAATATTTTTAGATCAGTTTTTTGCCATATTTCACTTAATTATCAAAAAACATAACGAGAAAAGTAATAGAAAATGGAAAAATTGTAGAATATCATGTTCTCAAATCGAATTTCAAATCTTTAAAATTATAGAAACTAGTGTTCACCATTGATGGTCATTATAAAGATTCAAATTTTGAATTCATTATTAAAATTTTACAAATTTGTAATTAGTTTGGATAGGTTGTTTCTACAAATAATTGAAAATGTCATTTGTAGTTTATATCCCAATTTTAAGAGGGTTTCGTTAAGTTTATAATTGATTTTGGAGAAATATTAGACTGAAACTCGAAAAAGGTGAAGGTTATGGAATGGTATTGCGATGTATTAAAGTTGTATTAGATTTGTTTCATAATTATATTAAAATTGTATTAAAATCACGAACAACGCATTTTTTTTATACATATTACAAACTTCACTCATTTTTTTTAGTGATATCAACAAATTCAGTCTATTGTCTTGTTTTTCTTTAGTTACGTTTTTCATTTATTGTTAATTTTCTCTTCTAATTCAACTTTAATATGTGTGTGATAAATTTTTATTCATGTTTAATTCATTATTGACAACTTATTATGTTTTTCCATTTGTTACAATTATATTACTTGTCTAATTAATTATTGATAGAAGTTTTATTCAATTTACGAATCATTGACTGCTTTTTTGTTTGCGACTAGTTTAGATAGGTTGTTCCTACAAATAGTTGAAAATATCGTTTGGAGTTTATATCTCAATTTCAAGAGGGTTTGGTTAACTTTAGAATTGATTTTAGAAAAAATATTGGATTGAAGCTCGAAAATAATGAAGTTTAATTTGTATTAAAGTTGTATTAGATATGTTTCATAATTGTATTAAAATCATGAACAATACATTCTACATTTAATTTATAATACATATTGCAAACTTCACTCCCTTTTTAATAATATCAACTAAAATAATTTAGGTAACACACTTATAATATATTTATAATACATGCACAATACAATTTTAATACATATTGCAAACATCACTCACATTCTTAGTGATACAAACCAAAAATAACTTATACGACACATATAATACATGTCTTATTCATCATGAATAATACATTTATAATACGTATTGCACATTTTCCTTTTTTTTTACGGCTACCAACAAGAATAATTTAGGTAACACACTAATAATACATTTATAAGATATGCACAATACATTTTTAATAAATAATGTAATCATCGCTCATTTTCTTAGAAATAAAAGCAAAAAGAAAATTTATAAGATACATATAATATAAGTTTTATTCATAATATATGAGTGAGTTTAATTCAATTTATAGATTCTTGTCTTGTCTTTGTTAGTTACGTTTTTCATTTATTCATAATTCTCTCTTCTAATTTAACTTTAATATTGTATAATACAATTTAAAGCAATTAAATTTATTTTGTAATTTTTTGATTTATTCGTTATTATTGAATTACTTATTTAATTCATTTTTAATACAACTTTAATATGTGTGCAATACATTTTAATTCAACTTTGATATGTGTGTAATATATTTTTAAATCAAGTTTAATTCATTTTGTAATTTGTTATGTCTCTTCATTTATTACGATTAAATTATTTATTTAATTAATTAATTATTGATATAAAATACATTCATTATACTATCATTGACTATTCTATAAAAAAAAAAGTAGAGAGAGAAACAAAAGGAAAAACAACCAAATGAGAGAGACAGAACAACAAAAAGAAAGAAAAAGTTAGAGCGAAAGAACAACAAAAAGAAAGTAGCAAGAGAGAGAAAAAAATTTAAAAATTGAGAGAAAAAAAAGGAAAAGAGGCGAGAGAGAAAATCTAACAAAATATATAGTATACTTTTATATTGCTATAAATGGTAATAATTAAATAGTATATCTAAAATAAGTAATTATTTTTTAAAAAGGATCCACTCAAGTAATTAATCCTAATAAGACATCAAAGAGAACAGCATAAAGTACACTGAAACTTGATTAAGTTCAATTGGTCTGCCAGAGCCAGTTCTCCAGGCAAAACACAAAATGCCCATAACAAAAGACACAGTTTGTGAGTTGATACCAGCCTACCACAAATTATTCAATTCAAGCTATACTATAGTCTACAAACAGCTATAACACAACAAGAATTTAGCAATCAGAAACTTTTTCATAGAAAAGTAAGGTTGCTTCAGCATCAAGAACATCTCTCTCGGAGACCCCATATACTTCGGTGTCTGAGATGCAAAACCACTTATCAACAGCAGATCCCAGTAGTTCAGCATGATTGTCTTCACTAATTTTGTCTGTCACTCGTCTGAAAACGGTGTAATGCCCACTACCAACTATTCCAAAGTGCTGAACCACAGAGGTTAGTTGGTACTTGTGACTTATGGAATGCGTTATTCGGGAAGTTTCACCCTGCAACGTAAAAAAGGATAGAGGAACAACATCACTTGAGCTTCAAATTACACGAATAAACTAACAATACATGACATATGAAAGCATAGAGTAGCAAAAAGAGATAGTGGAAGTGAAATACACAATACTAGAATCAACTTTAGAAATACAGCAGATGGGCGACATTGTCCTCCCTGCTCCAATATTAGTCTCCATCTGTTCCCACGACTCACGAGGTTTGTACTATAAGCAAACATCACAGTATTCTGTTTGATCCTTAGAATGTGACTATGTTGGTTAAATGAACGAAAAGAACCGCCAAATGGATGAAAACAAAAAAGACGGAACACAGTAAGGCATAACATGGAAATCTTCCCTGCTTCTAGATTAGTATCCATTTGTTCCTAAGAGTTAACACTGTTGTAATTGCACACGGTGAAATAAGTGATCAATCAACTTCTATTGGTTTCCTTAGCAAAAGCTTTATATGCCTAATTGTGAAGCAAGATTCACAACCAATTTGTTGAATGGCAAGGATGCTCTCTACTGTAACTTGCAACACTGTCGAATTATCGCAGAAGCACACAAGTCCAAGACATGTAGCACATGTCCGTTACAACTTATTGCTTCCATTTTCACAAACTTCACCTTAATGATTTTGTGCAATGGTTAAAGTTAACAAACAGACTTGAATAAACCGCCTGCTATCAAAAGTTGATTAAACTCTGACTGCAAAAAGAAGTCACAATGATAGAAAGTAAAAGTTCAGGGGTTCCAACGAGCAGATTTGATCACACAGTAATTATTAGGGAGATATTGAACCTGTGAAAGAGAATTATTTGGCTGGGCTACTAAGTAGAGATTCTGATGTCTAACGAGCCAACTGAAATCCCCTTTTTCTCTTGCAGTAAATACACCTACATTAAAGTTTTCCTCTGTGTGCCCCAACTTTTCTAGATGAACAATAAAGAGTTTCTATCATACAAGAGTAGCTAAATCAGAATCAGCTGCCAGTCTAAAGACCTATAGATCTCGGATCTAAACTGTACCTAAACTTGATAGGCATGCATCTGCCATTTTAACAAACATGGAAACTACTGCAATATATTATATGCAAATGAACGCACGATTTAAGTCGTTTTGGCGTGCATATCATGAATGCACATATGCCACAGATGAAAAGACATTTAAAGAGTAACAACGCTGTCCAACGAACACTAACTAGTTCTTACATATTTCCCTAATCATTCAACAACCGCACATTGAAAGGTCTAGCCTTGCAGTTTGAAGACAGATATAAGAAAAATTTTAACAAGTCTTTCACAGCATTGCTTAATATTTCAAGAGAACTTATGGATTCAAACCTGAAGTTACCAAAAATAACATAACAAGAGGACCTCGTACCCTTGAACTGCTTTTCATATCCCTCCCTCCGTTTGTAGATTCTATATTCATTCCTCAAACTACACAAGCTTAAATGAAGGGGGCATGGATGGTTAGGATTCAAAGAGTGGATCCCAATTTGCTCAGATTGAGGCATCGGTGTTGTTGTTGTTGTTGTATTCCTCAGATTATCACAAGATTGGACTTTGGAGTAACCGGGTGATTTGTTAAGAAAAATAATAAGCAACCAGCATGCAAGTAAGAGCCGGATCTGTTTTTTTCTGGATGGCTAGCAAGAGATATATCAGTACTAGGTGCAAGTTTTCCTTAAGCAGTAGAATCTTGCTACAAACGTAAAGCTACAGAACTTACGTTCACTTCGGGAGTAGGTGAAAATCTCCAGTGACAGAATGGATAGAATCATTATACATATGATACGTTATGCGAGAAAGTTTACGAGTAAATAACATTATCTACCAAGAGCAACCAACCTGATTTCCAGAATGTGGAGCCAGCTGATTTAAGCTGATCTTCTTGTCGTCTCCAGCCTCAAGCAAACTTGATTTTGACTTTGGTGCTTTAATACCAAAATTATCTGAGTCACGCAAACCAGCCGTATCTTCTACTCTGTAGAAAATTTTCTCTCACTTTGGGTGATGAAAGTCAACATCTCCTTATTAGCTTGCAGATTTAAGTTGTTGAACAAAGGGAAAGGTTGCTGATGCGTGATTTGCCCAATTTGCAGATTCTCTTCCCAACTCTTTGTTCCCACTCCACTCTTCACGAAAGGAGCCAAGTCCAAAATCAATGGAAATGAAATATGGCCCTGAACACAAAATTCAAACATTTGAGGGTTTACAGTGAAGCAGAATGCACCTAAGCAAAGTATAAGATTTGAATATCAAACAACATATCCATATTAGGTTGGCGATTAGGTTCAGACAAAAAAACTACAGTCAAAATGTATCAACTAAAAGTTGTAGTTCTGATACTCTGAAGTTTATGCAATTAATAAGTTGATTTTGCATTCAAACAAAAGAAAAGAATCACATAATTTGGGTCAGCCAAAAGTAGAAGGGTGTCCTCTCAATCTAGTGGACTATTCAGTTTTAAATAACTTGTGAAATAGGATACAGAAAATACGCCCCCAGGACATTGGTCTAGTGGTAAGATTGCAATGTGTGATTTGTGGGTTAGACGTGCAGCAGGATTCAAATCCTGCCGAAGCTTAGTATTTTAAGTGCAGAAGGGTTAGGGGCAGACCAATTATCTACCAAATTTGAACCATGTGCCATTGGCCCTTAGTGAATTCTCAGTTATAAAAAACATCTACTATAACATACATTTCTTTTAGACAGACAAGTGACAACTACATGAGTTTGTCAATTTTTTATTTTTTTTAATGTATTTTTGGCCAGTGGCCATTTTATTTATTCAATAAGAAGATAAATATTAATGTATGCAGAGGTGAGCTCAATCCTTTTTTGGTGAGCAGAGAGCTCAACTTGAAACACAAGAAACAGAGAAAGACTAAATAACATGACTTCGTGAATGCAATGGACAGGCGAATATGGCCAGCCAGGAAAATGGTAATCCATAGATTCTTGATCAGAGTAACAGCGAGACCTGTTTGCTAAAGGTGGCCTATTTTCAAAGAGGGCAGCTGTTCTGTGTGCCTAAAAGAAGATAGTATTTTGTGAGAGGTATATTGCAAAGAAATAGGAAAAGTTTCTGACTGCTTGAGGAACATTGGCTGCTTAAAAAATAAAAAAAGAGGAACAATGGGTGCTAGTGCACACCTCTTTGGTGATTCAAGCAGCTAACACAGACGAATGATTGTGTGGGGAAGGCAGGTGGATGATTTTAATAACAGGAAGCACTTGGTGAAAAGATGTTCATAATAAACATATCCACCTTAACCAAAATGGATTTATGACATTACAGGACATGCCCACCATTCTCAAGGGCCATTACTGAACCAACTATCAGTAAGTCTAAGATTTTTACAAGCTGATGACCAAGATAAAACAAGTTTGGACATGAGACTATGTCCGTTTGGGAAAGCTTCTCAGTGGACCAAAGTGCTTATCTCTTTTTTCCTTCGTAAAGTGCTTATTTTAGCAAACTAGTCTTACTAGAAATAGCCTCTCTACCTTTTACCCAAGGCAGGAGTATGGTCTTTGTACATCCCACCCTCCTCAGACCCCATTTATGGGGTCACACTGGGAATTTGATATTGTTGTTGCATAATTAAGAAAATTGAGGTGCTTGGCCAAGCTTTTCAGGGGAAAATAAGTGATTTTGAGTAGTACTAGAAGTTGTATTTCATAAGGTAAAAAAGTAGCTTTTCCTCGTAGCACTTTGGAACCTTAATGCTACTCTCCAAACTATGTACTTCTTTGAAAAACACTTCCCCAAAAAAGACACTTCTCAAAATAAACAGATTTTGAAAGAGCTAGGCCAAGCTATAAGTTGACTTGGAAGAAATCAAATTATCAGAGTCTTCCAACTAAAGGTTCAAATCAGTATAAAAAGAGAGGAACAGAGGCATTTTCAGGGGCAAGAATCAAGAAACAGTAATTGGTGAGAACAAAAAGCAAGAAGATCAATTACAGACGGCTGAATCAGGACTAAGAAATGATTGAAACAAAAGGCAAAGTACCTGATGCAAGCAAGCTGCAAATCAATTCAAGTATATGCCATATGCTAAATTCAGATAAGTTAGCTCTTCTAGTCCTGGGTAGAACGGAGTTGGGCACAACAAATTCTTGCCTTCTTGCTTAAGACATTAACTATAATGGGAAAAGAAGGAATGAAATTCCCATATAGAACGACGGAGATGGATAATTATGGAGACAAGTAATGCATCAACCAAAACTGAATACAAATTGATTTTGGAGGAGAGGTGTTCTAGAAAATATGGAGACTACTCTGCAGAGGAGGATTCTGATGATTATAATTATACACTGGAAACACAGAAGCAGCTAGCTCAGATATGGAAGATAGAAATTTAAGGACTTGGAAAGTTCATAGGCATCTGGCGGGGATCTGATAAAGAAGGGCAGAGGAATCAGTGACGCTACTAAGAATAGATGGCCAAACAATTGAACCAAAAAAAAGGAGAAGTGATTAACAGGAGCAGGAATTAAAAAGGTTGAAGTGGAAAATCAGCAATGATGGGAAATAGGTGAATGGAAAATAAAAAAACAGTGAATTAAATCGTACAGAGAATATAGGCTTCCTATTGCTTCTACTGTCAAGTGCATTATGTTGTCTAGTGTCTACCAGAACCTCATCTGGGCAATTTTTTTTAAAAAAAATTAAAGGTGAAATTTACTTCACTTGGCTGCGTTCTTCTTATATAATATAATCTACTTCCTTAACTGAAGAACACAACCCACTTGCAAGAATATCAGTACCTGAAGTTTGTTCTGTTCTCCAAATACATTTATAGAAGCACGTTGTAAATGAAGACAGAGAACCTGCAAGGTGGCACAACAGTAAGCACATGCAAAAGAGTCAACAAATAAAACACATGAAAAAACCATTAAATCACAGAGCGCTGAAGCATCAAGTATTAAAATTTAATCCGATTTGCCTCAGGTGACATGTAAAAATGTTACTCCTTGACGATCCCTTATTTTCCTCGTTTTATAATTTTGTTGGCAGCTATATGGTCAATCCTTTTAATTAAGAACCTGATTCTAGCCCCTTTAATAAGACTTGAAGAAAATGACACCAACAATCATACCTTAGGACTCCGGCCAATACTGAGTTGCTTGAAAGTGCGTGAGAAGCTATTTGACCATGGAAATTTAGCAAGGCATGCTAGCTGTTTGCAATCACATGAATCTTCCTCGTTGCACAGCTTAAGTTTTTCAACAATAGCCTGATAACAAATCCCATCTAATTAAACAGATTCTAGGATCGCCATAAATATGTTAAAAACAGAAACACAGAAGGGAACCATTGACCAAATTCCTGTCAAATCGAGGAAAAGTTGTATGATGACATATAAATTTTGCCTAGGCCATATTTGAGCCTATAGACTACAGCCACAAGCTTCAAGGTTAAGGTAGTATGCTAAACTACAATCTGTAAACCAAGGTCACCTCATTTTCATCCATGGCAGAGACATACTTTTCGGCAGCAGTATGCCAACAGTGGCTGCACTTATAGTTCTCGAGTTGTTCCGCAACAAAGAACTGCTTCAGGCAATGCTCGACAGAACACCCAGGCATCTAACATTATGTTTGAAAAATACATCATCATGAATATGGAATCAAATTAAGGAAATAAAAACATACGACAATTGAGTTTTAAACGTACAATAGCCCCAGTGCTGCTTGATGTTGGCACAAGATGCAAACTATGAAACAACTGAAAATCCAGAGAGATCTGGAAAAAAACACAATATGAATAAGTAAAATATGAATGAAGATCCAGAATATAGGGCGTGAACCCAAAACTGAAGAGAGCATTTACATGAATACAAGCTATCACTTATTTACAGCTAACTTTACAAAGTAAAAGGTCCAAACTTGACCTCATACAGCCCCACAAACAAAATAATGACCTAAATGATAGAGATTTGCCATAAATTATGCATGGAAGGAGGACTAAAAACTAGTGAAGAGGCATGTTGATAAGAATATGAGAGAACTTGCATGATCATGTCCTCCAAGAAAGCTAAAGATTAAAGCCAGCAAAACTAGAGATGAAATCATGGAAAAATACTAATAAGATGGCATAAAATGTACCCCCTCTGTTTCAATTTGTTTGTATGGTTTTGACTTGGCACAAAGTTTAAGAAAGTAAAAAGACTTTTGAATCTTTTGATCTTAAACTAAAAGTATGTTGAAATGTACCAAAATGCCCTTTAATGAACCAAAAAGGAGTAAAATAGGACTTCTAAATTAAGTTTTGACCTTTTCTCACTTTCAATGTACAATAGACACCAGTTAGTTAATTATTTTTCTTTAAAAAATTATCCATTAGGTAACAGTTTGTTCCCTTTTACAGCAACTTGAAATCAATATCACAGATTGCATGCGCGCCTAGGCTAGCACAGCAAAGCAACTCTAGAATATTCTTTGTAAATTTAGCAAACAAGTTCTATAATGTGCAAAAGATACAGCGGTCAATAATTAAATTGTATGATTATAAATGTTCTTTCAAGTACCATTCAACCTGAAACGAACAAGTTTGGCAGTTTAAAAAACTACCAAGAATCCCATCAAAAGGCCCAAGAAAACTCTGCCTCCATCTCTCCTGTTCACTTTCTCCTTTCATCCCTTGTGTAACAATCCTAGAATTAGGAAGTGTAATTACATCCGCCAAAGAGCTGTGATCATGAACAAAAGATTCTGACAGTTCGGCCCTTAAAGAAGATAAAAGATGGGAGAGTGCTTCCTCTGCATCCTACATTTGGGAAATATGTAAGTTAAAACACTAGTACTAGTGATAATTGTCCGCATACTGTGAAGAAAAGAATACCTGCTGGCTAGTTAGATTGAAATCAGGAATGTGAGAAGTCATGGCATGCATCAATCTCCTTGGACTTAGAACAGTTCTTCCATGTCGCACAGTACATAATTCTGCAGAACATCACACCAATCTTCTCATTGAGCATTTAGACATTACTTGTAATAAGGAATAAGGAGGAGTTCTCCACTTTATGTTGATTTCTTGAAGAAAAACATAGTTCTTTGATTAGGACTAACAAATGTAAAATACTGGACAAGTTCACTCTTTTATAGGTAAGACTTAAGAGTGAGCATGTACCTCTAATACTTTTTAAATCAAAATACCATCTAGGGGTCTATGCCAAACTCCCTCACCCAAAACCTCAAGGCGGCTTTGCTAAAAATAGACTTACACATAAGAATCATTGATTCCAACCAATGTTATCAAAAGCGAAAGCGCAAAAAGTTCTAAGGTCTGTTAAGGCTTCAAGCGCAAATAAAGCGTAGACTTTTATGAAAAAAGGCACAAATGGAGAAAAAGACAAACATACATGTTTGGTCCGAGACTAATAACTATAAGCATGAATAATAAATATATGGACAAAGAAATTAAAAAGAAAAATTCGATAATGATAATAGCAATTGTTTAATGTCGCCTCTTCAAAAATCGCTCATTCCCAAGGAAACGTTTGTCTTAAAGACTTGATGGCGATATTGAAGCGCGCACATTAAGAGATGTGAAGCGCTCAACACGTTTTGAGCCTCGCTTTGGGGCTTTTGCGCGCCTTTGACAACACTGGTGCCAACTTATTATAGCAAAGCAGATGCAGATTAAGTATTACAACCAAAATATAAAAAATTTCAACTTCCTTTCTTGAATCTCAGAGAACTAACAAATTGAGATAAATCATTTCATCATCATATTATACTAAAGGTGGAATGCAACAAAATAACCTTAAATTGTTGATGGACATTAATACTTTAAGTGTTAGACAATTTTACCCATTCAGCAAGCATTATTCCCTTGGCATTAATGTTCAATCACTTAAAAGCATTTAGAAATAAATAAAATTAGGTAAAATTAAAGTTAATGTATCTTTAATAGGGAATCTATGGCAAATTTACTTCCAATAAAAAGACTTTTGGATAAGTGCAACTGTGCAACGTATAGGAATCAGCACTGTTTACACAGTATTTTGTTAAAGTAACTGGCATTCTAGCCATTATTTAGATTTAATAGGATTCCAAATTAATAACCAACTTCATTTTTTTTTTGGCGCATTTATGTTGCCAAATGATCAATGGCCAAATTTGGAAATTGCAGACTCAACACTTACATATCTGAAGGTAGAGAAGGTGAAAACTTATCACAATTAAATAGTAGTTAGACATTAGTAGTGCTAAAATCATTCAATGTATGTTTATCATAACAGTTTGGCTAAATACAAGTATTGATCAAAGATTATTATTAGCAAATAAAAACTAAAATAACAGCTTAGTATTGTTTTTATAAATCATCTATTATCTTCTATGCTATTTTTAAAATGGGAAGCTTCTAATGTTGAAGTTGAATTACCAAATTACCCTTTAAAAGTTGAGTGACTATTTCATCCTTCACCTAAAAAGCCTTTTATTTAAAGAAATATTTTCAGCTATACTTTCGAAGATAATTAGGAATGCAAAAAGCACCATAATTTACTAATGCGTTAATTAGTTATTGAAGTAAAATTTGTGGGGAAAGAGGCTTAACAAGATAATTAAGGCAATTATCATTTATCAAGAGTGTTATTAGTTTGTTACTATACATAACAATAATTAGTTGTTGAAGTCAAGAATATGTGCAGAAAGTCTTAATTAGTTGTTGAAGTTAAGAGTACGTATAGAAAGTCTTAACTAGTTGTTGAAGTTAAGAATACGATAAAAAGATTTAACAACATAATTAACGCAATTATGTTATTTATCAAGAGTATGAAACAGTAAAAGTTTGAAGATCCATTAACTAATTAAATATAGGCTAATCCAATGAACATGTGAAAAGGGAAATCTGAAGAGCATTTGATCAAGAAAGAACTAAATAAAGGCAAGAAATGGCTTTCATTTTCCTCAATGATGCTTTTAGGTTTAGCATGTTCTTTTTAATCTTTCCTTCTTTTTTTCTATTTTTTACTTTTTATGTTTCCCTAAAAGAAAAGTTTGCATAAACTAAGTGAAACTGAAGATGGAGAAATATGTAGAGTTAATGGATGTTGGAATCAGAATAATCGCTAGATTCAACTCCCATCACCTTCAAACTTCACGAATAATGAAGACCACCATCTCCATCTGTGGAGCTAGCAAAGATTCATGAGCTATGGAAGGGAAGGGGGTTGGTTTCTTTGAAAGACTGATGTTAAAATTGCCAATTCGCTTTTTATAGTGTATAATGATTATGACTTTTTAAATGAAAGACAACATATATGATTTGAACATATTAATATTTACAGCCACAAATGGCGTTGTTTGTTCTTTTCCATATGCTATAAATTTGGGTTTAAACTCAAATACTTTAGAAAATGCATACAGTTAAGTAAAAATGTTATTTTCGCCACACATTAAGTATGCATGTTGTGGATGCTTTTGTAGGCAAGACGTATGCCTGAAGGAAAGCCAATTAAATTAACTATTTAATTATATTTTTTGTAGCTTTCTTTACTACTATAGAATAGGATTTATGTTTCCTATCTTCATACGGATTAGGTTTTTCTATCTTTATTATTCTAGAATAGAATTTATGTTTCTAGTTTCACAAGAATTAGACTTCCTATTGTTGTAATAAGACTCCCAATTTAAAAGGGGATTTGAGGAATAAAACCAGCAAGTCGTCTTTAACCAAAAACAAGACATCGGAGTTCTCTCTTTCATTGAACTCTAACTGACGAGCTAAAGTTGTATACAAAATAGGTCAATCTAGGAATTCAAACAAAGGCAAGGAAAAGTCGAAGTCAATTGATTTAGATTTTTCTGTTCATAGTCTTGTGACTCGATCCTTCTCTACAAACTCTAACAGTGCATGTCTCCACATCTAGTTATCTATAGATACCTCCTACATTCCCTCAAGGACAACAACTCTCTTCAGCATAATAACTATATCAGAATAAGAAGATCATTGTAGAGTTAACACCAAATTCGATGACAAACTCTTGTTTTCCTGATCAAAATACATAAAATGCTAGAATGAGATAAACAGAACAGCTTACATGTTCCAATTTGCAGCTTTTTGGTGTCCATATAACCACAAGCATTCATTCTCGTCTTTGTAAAGTTTGCCACACCTTCAACGTATAAGGATTATGTGAATATTCAGTTCTGCTTCATCAATCCATAATCCACTAAAATGGAGCGGCTCTTAGCCTATTCCTATTTATCTTGGAAATGGATGAACTGACACGACATATCCAAGGAGAGATGTATGGTATATGTTATTTGTGAATGACAGTTTTGATTGACAAGACACGCAGCGGAGTTAGCAATAGGTTGGAGGTTTAGAAAAAACTTGGAGCTAAAGGGTTCAGGTTGAGCAGTTTTAATACAGAATACTTAGGGTGCAACTTCAGTGACGTAACTCACGTGACAGATGTGGAAGTAAGGATTGAAACACAAACAATCCCTAATAAGAAAGTTTCATGTATTTGTGTCAATAATCTAAGAAAATGAGAAGATTAATGAAGATGCTACACATTGTACTGGAGCGAGGTGGATGAAATGGAAGCTCGCATCCTATACAAAAGAATGTCACCATGTCTTAAAGGTAAGTTTTATATAAGGTCAGACTTGCTATGTTGTATGAGGTGGAGTGTTGGTTGGTCAAGAACTCACAAGTCTAGAAGATGGAGTAGCGGAAATAAGGATGTTGATATGATTGTGTGGGCATACTAAGACAGATTAGGAACGAAATTATTCGAGACAAGATGGGGCTGACCTATGTAGTGGACAAGATGAGGGAAATGAACTGAGATGGTTGGGGGCATGTAAACAGAAAATGCATGCATGCCCCATTAAGGAGGTATGAGAGGTTGGCAATTGAGGGTATAAGGAAGGTAAAGGTAGGTCAAAGAAGTCTTAAGGAGAGGTGATCAGACAGGCTGTGGACAGGACCCTAAATAGGAAGATATGTAGGTTGAGGATTAGGGTAAAAAGTTAGTAGGACGAGCATTGTCTAGCTTCCTTTACAGTATTGTTATTTTTACTCTCCGACTATATTAATCTTCAGTTTTAACATGTTGTTTCATTTGCTTCAGGTATCTTATCATTTTGTCGCCGCATCTATTCTCTTCTTCATTGTTTTCAACATGACTTGGTCATTGTTATATTTGCTTCACATACTTATTTTTTAAAATGCTTCTTTTTAGCCTATGGTCTAATCTAAAACAGTTTTTCTACCTTCACAAGGTAGGGATAGGCTACGTACAGTCATACACACCACCCTACCTAAAGCCCACGATTGGGATTACAATGGTTATGTTGTTGTTGTTGTTGCAATTAAATTATCTTAAAGCTCATGCTCTATTCCAGAAACTCTACCTAGTAGCTATCAGTTCTACCAGCACAAACTCTTCTTAGTATCCACATTTGCATTTGACTAGAGCTTAAATAGGTATTTATTCATATTTTTTTCAAAACCACGGTGCCCGAATCAATCTCAACTGATTCCAGAAGATACCTGCCAGCATTTATTCCTACAAGTTCCAAATTCTACTATATCGTATTTCAAACTCACCTTCAACAAGCGAAGCCAAAGCAGCAATAACGGGCAAGTCTCTACTTCCTTCCATTGATGAACCCTCATATTCCTCCACAACTTGCTCCAGAAATTTGCCAAAGCTCTTACAGCTAGCTAAAGCCTAATCCAAAATCATCAACACATATATATAAACAAGAAATCAAGAAATGCTAAATCAAACAAAACCCACACCAAATTTGCTAAACCGATTAAAAAAAAAATTGAAGAAAAAGATGCAATCTTTACCTGTAAAACAACATTCAAAAAGCAGTTGTTACCAAGATTTTGCAATCCAGGTACTGTGAAATGATCATTTTTTGAACTTGATAGCATGATGTTTGTGATTTTTGCACCATCTTTTATGGCAAAAATCAAACCACCAGCAATACTTAATACAGTAGCAGCAACTGAAACTTGAACAGTAAACCAATGGGAATTAAACCCATGTTTGAATTTGTGTACAAGTGAAGACGAGTGTATATTCATTGGCGACAAATTTCAACAACTCAGAGAAGTAACGCCCACAGAGGCTGCTTCTGTTTCCCTTTTTCCCACTTATTTATATTGTAAGCATAATAAAATGCAAAATATTTCCCTTTATTACTATTTCTTATGAGCAAAAATATTTGTTTGACCACCTTTTTTTTTATAATAATTTTAAGATAAAATTTAAAAATCATATATATATAAAAAAGAAAATCACCGACTTCCTTTTAAATTTATTTATTTTCAAAAATAGTTTTCTCATTTTATGAAAAATTGCAACTTTTATGAATAATTGTGACTTTAATGAAGAGTTTTGCCTTTTTATAAAAGTTGTGACTTTTATAAAGAATTATGACTTTTATGAAGAATTGCGACTTTCATTAAAAGTTGTGACATATATGAAAAAATGTGATTTTTATAAACGGTTGTGACCTTTCGGAAGATTGTAACTTTTCCAAATAGTTATAACCTTTCATATAAGGCATAATAAACATTTGTGTAGGGTACCCTTTGTTATCTATAAATAAAGGGATTTCCTCTCACTTTAAAACAACAAAAATTCTAAACCTCCTCCTCCTCATCTTCTTCTTCTTCTTCTTCTTCTTCTTCTTCTTCACAACTAAATATTTATGTACTTTGTTCTTGTTGAGTGGATCACCGATGATTGCTTATGTTACAGATCTTGGTATAATTTATTTAGTCATTAAATTATGTTTATGATAGTAAGGAGAAATGATAGGATGTAATAAATTTCATTTTCTTTACATTATTAGTGTTTGATGATGTAGTGTTTTAGTTTTAATAACTGATAGATTTAAAGTATTATTTTATAAATTCTCTGATCTTAAGTTCCCTCGCGAGGCGCGGGTAATTTTACTAGTATATAATGTAAATAGAAAAATTTGTGGTTATTTTATTCAATTATATGTACTAAAATGATAAAATTATTATCCTTATGTCCCTAATTATTTGTCCATTTTTTATTTTATAGTTATTTCTAATTATTCATCAACTAGGTAATTTGCCCGCGTGTCGCGCGATCATAAATAATAAGTGCATTGAAATTGTAAACAGGTTTACTAATATCTATATATAGAAAATAATGGGAAAATAGGTTTATAAAAAATATTAGCAGTATTCCAACATGAATTTGATTATTTGTCATTATCACATAACTAAAGAACCTCTAATGAATATACTATTCACGAAATAATAAATTATTAGTTCTTTAAGTAACATTAAAAGGAAAATAAAGAAGAAAATAAGAATATATATACAAAAGCATTTCATGATAAAAAGAACCGTTTAAGTTGCTCAGATTATACAATTGTGATTTATGTCTTCGGAAAAAATTAAAAGTTTGTTAGCATATTCAAAAAAAATTACGCTTTAACATGAAAGCAATTATAACTTTTGAATAGAATTTAATATAGAATATCATAACATGAATTCTTAGAACTGAGTACAATAATTATTTTCTGCACAATGAATATACGTACTATAAGTGTATATGTTCAATGAGACAATAATTTTGCAGAAACACAAATAACAGAGTTTAAAACGTGTCTCAAAAATAATAATTAACATCATATGCATAAATTAATGAGTGTAAAAAACATACCAGGATATATAAAAAATAGAATGCAATAGAAAGAAAAAAATCGAGTCTACTAAATGCACAATATTCCCTTAAGAAAACTATTCCCCTCCAATACCAAAGGTTTAAAGAATTACATCCTCTCATGATAGAACGATTTGGTTTCAGTATGTTACTCAACTCGAGCAAATCAAACAAATATTTAATTTTGTGAAAGTAGAAGAAGAAGATCAGAAATTAAAAAAATTAAGAGAAAATTTCTCTATTTATAGAATAAAGGGTAGTGTGATCAAATGTTTGTTGTGCCTTATCTGAAAGGTTACAACTATTTGAAAAAGTTGCAACCCTTCGAAAAGTTCACAATCTTTCATAAAAAGTCGCAACTTTTTATAAAAGTCACAACTTTTGAAAGACGTCGCAACACTTCATTATGTCACAATTTTTCATAAAAGTCACAACTTTTGATAAAAGTCGCAACTCTTCATTAAAGTCTCAACTATTCATAAAAGTCATATCTTTCTATGAAAAAACGAAGTCTAGTTTTTTGAAAATAAATAAATTTAAAACACTTATTTTTGGTTGCGCCAGATAGGCGGGCCTAGGATTCTCTTTTATATAAATATATGATAATGACAAAATAATTTTATCCATTATACCCTTAATTAATTACTTTGAAAAAGATACAATTTCTTGAAAAATCTTAAATTTTTAATTATCCGCTTCATAATTAATAGAGATAAAATGGTAAACTCACTATATCGATAATTGATTTCGTACTATCTTCATCTCATATTAGATGGACATTTTACTAAAAGTATTTGTCTCATATTAATTTATCACTTACTAAATTAAGATAGAATTTTTTTTCTCAATTACCCCTATAATTAATATGACTTTAGAAGTTTAAATAAATTTTGAAGCTCTAAAACTTCTTTTTTTCAACAGGCTAATTAATACTATCTCCGTCTCTTTTTATATGTAACCTTTTTATTTTGTACTTGCACTAAGAAATGATGTAATTTTATGCTTCTTCCCTTATTTAATTTTCTTAAGTCAACTTTATTATAAATGATGAATACATTTTCAAGATTAATTTAACTACTCTATCAAGGGTATAATAGGCAAAATATAATAATTTATGCATACATTTTATAAAATAACAAGTATCGTGATTCAACTATTTTTAGAAAGAGATGACTTATATAATGAGATAGAGAGAGTATAAAGAAAGGGCAAAATAGCAAAATTAGTCAATTTATAAATATTTTTTTTTAACCTCATGAAATAGAAAATATTCATTTAATATGAAATAATGGAAGTATTTCATTGGAAACATGAGATAAAATAATCTCATGAAATGTCATTACTTATTTTATTCTGTGTATCAAATTGGTGAAAACAATGGTATAAACTACTAAGACTATATGCGAGTGGCTCAAAAACTCGATGTTTTGTGTTGTGTTTTCTTTTTTAGGAGAGGGACATCTTTTTATTTATAAAACATAAATATGTTAAGATTTTGTTTTTAGAAGGAAAAATGCATAAGTACCCTCCCAATCTTTGCGCGAAATTTCAGAGACACACTTATACTATACTAATGACCTATTACCCCCTAAACTTATTTTATGAATAATTTTTTACCATTTCGACCTATGTGGCACTATCTTGTGGGTCCAACGCGTGTTGACATTTTTTTTCAAGGCAGTGCCACGTAGGCCGAAAAGGGGTACAAAATTATTTATAAAATAAGTTCAGGGGATAATAGGACCTTAGTATATCATAAGTGTGTCTTTGAGATGTTGAGCATGGATTAGGGGAGTACTTATGCATTTCCCTTTTTAAAAGGGAAAATATATCAAATCCCCCCTAAATTTGGCAGCAAAATTCACTTTAGTACTTTAACTATATGAGCATTTAAATACCTTCTTTGACAATTTTGAACTAGTTAAATACCAGTCTAAGAGCTGACATGACAAAGTGAATGTAGTCACTCTCCTCAAAGCGCGTGAAATAATAAAAAAATTAAAAATTAAAAGGTAAAATCATACACATGGCATTTTTTTAATAGCCAATATATAACTAATATTGTTTAATTTTTTTTACAAGTTAAAGTTAGAAGACCGTCGTTTCGTCAACGGACCGTCTGGAGTGCCCGTCGTTCAGTTCTGTAGTTCTGAACTTGACTGTGTTTTGTGTTTTAAATTTGGTCTTGCTTCTGTTGGGTGTGTAAGATGTTTATGATGAAACTAATAACTCTCTTTTGCAGGTACCAATGGCTCCCAAGCAAGACCTAGTCTACTCCATCAGACGTTCAAAGTCTGTTGCACCTTCACGTCAGCTGGTGATTGGCTCGGACAATGATGGTGATCCAGAATACGTGCCACCAAGCACCCAAACACCAATACGTTCTACTAGCACCACTCGGGGCATGCCCATGAAGGTGGCATCCGATGTAGTCACTCCTCCAAGTCTAATGAGGAGCGCACACTAACCGGCATACCAACTGGGTCTGCCGCTGGTTCTGAGGGGGCGTCTTGCTCCGAGAACGCTTCTGGATTTGAGGGAGCGTCCGACTCCTGCTGCACCGGTCCATTCTACCTCGTTTGATGAGGTTGATAGTGCGGATTCCACACCAGCACCCTTGACTGACGACCCTACACCGGTTGCTGATCAAACCAATCGTTGGTGTGTAGAAGGACAATAACAGGTGTACAGGGACGCCAAGCTGCTCAACGATAAGGGGGTCATGGCTCAGACTCTGACAGTCGAGTGGCGAGTTCTTACAGGGAGGCTCCACTCTACCCCTGATGCACATGCTCTTTTCACCCACCATCGGCTAGAGTGGATGGCTAGGAGCGTTGGACGCTACACCGAGGAGGTGGTGCAAGAGTTCTACACTTCTTATGTAGTGACTCTCCGGTCTTCTATGGATAGGCAGTCTAATCCCGTCAAATGGGCACCACTTTATCATGTTCGAGTTCGTGACCGCAGGGTGGACATCTCGTTACCCGCTATTCGTCGTTTCTTATACGGCGTTGATACAGATGATACCAGGGATCCCCTTACCCCCGAGTTTGACTATAGTTGGAAGGTGATAAAGGAGGGCCATTTCCAGCGTGATGCGGGGGTGAGAGAGACCACCAAGAGGTGGATAGCCCAACACATTTTCGTGGATGGTAAGGGTGCACATTGGGTGCTGGAAACCAGAGGTGTGATAAAGAAAGCCAACCTTACATTCGTGGCCAAATTCATCTGGCTATTGGTTCGTCACTGCCTATCCCCCACTACTGCTGAAAACATTCTCACATGGGATAGAGTAGTATTGGTAGCTGCCATTAGGCCTGTGCAAATATCGGGTCAAAACCATTAACCCAAACTGATTTTCGAGTTATTGGGCTAACAATTCGAGTTATTAGGCTAACGGTTCAGGGCTCGGTTTAGAAAATTATTGTATTGGGTAATCGGTTCGGGGGTTGAGTTGGGAAGACAAAATCTCGGGCTACCCGATACCCCAATAAGACCCATATTAACATTAATATTTTTTATTCCTAATTTTCTAAGTTTACATTACATTCCTAATTTTCTAATTTTTTTATTGGGTACTAACGTTCTGAATTCCCAGTGTTAAGCCAAAAGTTCTCACTTCTCGCGATTAGGGTTCCGTCGCTCAAATTTCAAACTCTAAATCTTCCAAACTCAGGCGACGATCACCTCCTTCCTCCACTACTCCAGTCAATTATTCACACTGTCATAGTCAGTCACTCAAGCGTAACTCGTAAGGCAGTCACTCAGGCGTCAGGCGAGGTCCGAGGACACAAGTCACAAGGTAACGATTCAGTGTCTCTTAGTAGTTATCTATGTGATACACAAGTCACATTAGAGTTTGTTGTCCATTTAATGGCTTCTGTACTTCGTTGAATGTGTGTTTTGAATTTGACATTGATGATTTCGTCTGGCTAGAAGATTGCTTCTACTTTGCAGTTCATCCTAGTAGTGAGACAATCATTCTTGATGATATGGGTGTTAGACGATTTCTGTTTACCGATAGTAAGCATTTTAATGTAAAAGTGGTTGACACAGTAATTGGGGAATTGATAATTAGTTAGCTGTGGAAAGGAGTCTTTGCTTACCATCTCAGGCTAAAAACTGTACGAAAATTGGAGTTTGATAGCATGACAGGCTCCCAAGTCCCATGTTCTCATTCATAACAAAACCAACTTTTCTTTCAAAGTTATACCAAACTAAAATTGCTTCGGAGGAGTTCTAAGATTATTTCTCACCAAGTTACTGAGTTAGTTTTATTTACCATTAATTTTTGTTTACAAACGAGTTTAGCTGTTTAGGAAAACAGAGTCGCCTTGACTCACTACAATTTTTGAATTGCCTCTTCTTAACTTCAAATTCAGGAGCGGAAAAGTTCATAAATATTAGATCAATCTTATCAAGTTGATTTTAATGATAGTTACTAAAATCCTATGTTTTATTTCAAATATATAAGTTGTAAAAAAGAGAAACAACATGTATACATTTATAATGAGAAGTAAAAACAGAAGATAAGTAAAAAATTTAGATATAGACAAGATGATGAGTACTAAATGAAACATGTTCATTCTTTGTTGTCATATATTTCAAAAGTGACCTTTATGAACCTCTTCCGGAAGACATATATGGATGAATCATTATTACTTAGCATTTGTGTGAACTGTGATGTGTCTAATTGTCTATTATCAAGTGTGTAAAAATTTGATACTACTTAGCCTATTTTTTGTACTTTATAGTTCTTTCTTTAATAAAACTACTTAGTGTTTATATCTTTTCGCAGTTTTTGGTGAATGTACCATGACTGAAAATATCATAGTTGATAAGATTTTGGTGAAAGTGGGGCTTCTAATTCAAATGAAATAGAGCAAAGTCAAACTATTGAGTCTAAAGTAAAGAAAGGAAGGAAAAAAAGATCTCGTGCATGGGATCATTTTACTCGTAAAACTGATTCTGATGGAAGTGAAAAGGCTATTTTTAACTATTGTAAGAAAGAGTATTTTGCTGACACAAAAGATCATGGTACAACGTCAATGCTTACTCATCTAAACAAATGCACAAAGATGTCTTATAATATTGATATTAAACAATCAAGATTAGCATTTTAACTAATGATAGGGGTAACAATGGTGATGTAGTTGTTGTTCTATGGAAATTTGATCAGGAAGAGTGTAGAAAAGCCTTGTGTTGTATGATAATTATTGATGATCTTCCTTTCAGATTTGTTAAAAAAGAAGGTTTTAAACAATTATGAAAGTAGCACAACCTTGTTTCCACATTCCTTCCCGTACCACTTTGACTCGTGACTGTTTTGATCTTTTTGATGAAGAAAAACGTAAGTTGATGGCTATTTTTAAGGAAACCCAACAAAAGGTGTCTTTAACCACTGATACTTGGACTTCCATACAAAGAATCAATTATATGGTCATTACTGCTCATTGGATTGATAACAATTGGACTTTCCATCAACGAATTATCAGCTTTTGTCCAATCACTAGTCATAGAGGTGAAGATCTTGAAAAGTCTATTAGTAAGTGCTTACATGAGTGGGGATTGCATCGAATTTTCACTGTTACAGTTGATAATTCTGGTTCAAATAGTGTGGCAATAACTGAGTTGTCTAAGCAATTAACTAAATGGGGAACCAACTTAATGGGTGGTAGTCACCTTCATATAAGGTGTATGGATCATATTGTAAATCTTATTGTTCAAGATGGTACAAAAGAAGCAAATATGTCGATTGAACGAGTTAGGCGAGCAGTGAGATATATCAGGCAATCTCCTGCTTGGTAGTAAAAGTTTCAAGAATGTTGTGAAGATGAAAATCTTGCTAAAAATTCTTAATGCTTGGATGTTCCTACAAGATGGAATTCCACCTACATGATGTTGAGCAGGGTTATTGAATATGAAAGAGCAATTGTAGAGTACGCCGATCGTGATATTGGCTTGGCACTATATCTTAAGTTTGTTGATAAAAATTCTACATGTACACTTTTGAGTAGTGACTGGGAGGGCGTAAAGAGAATTACAAAATTTCTTGAAATGTTTTTTAATCTTACTTTGAAGATATCTGGTTCACGATATGTTACATCAAATCTTCACTTTCTTGAAATTTGTCAAGTTGGTGTTTACTTGAATCAGTTGATATCAAATGAAGATCATGTTTTGGCTAAAATGGCAGAAAGTATGAAGGAGAAATTTGACAACTATTGGGGTGATGCTGAAAAAATGAATAAGATGGTTTTCATACCATGTGTTTTGGATCCTCGTCACAAATTTAGCACTCTTGGCTTTGAACTTAAGAAGATGTTTGGAGAAAAAGGGGTTGCTATAGAAAATGGTGTGCGAATGTACATGGAAGCTTTGTTTAATGAGTACACAAAGCCCATTTCAAATGATAAAAGTGGCCAATTTTCTTCAACTAAGGTGGATACTTCTATTTCAAGTTCTGTAGGAGAATTTGGAATTTCTTTTGAGGAATTACATAAACATAATCTGGAAAGGGAGGTGCAAGTTCAATGTCAGAATTAGTTGAATATCTTGATGAAGAAACTAAAATTAAAAAATCAAATTTTGATGTATTGCTTTGTTGGAAAGTTAACTCACCAAGATTTCCATTTCTTTTGGAGATGGCTCGAGATGTGTTGGCTATTCCCGTTTCAAATGTGGCGTCTGAATGTGCTATTATTACTGGATGGCGTATACTTGATTCATTTAGGAGTCCATTAAATCCTGTATTGGTACAAGCTCTAGTGTGCCTTCAAGATTGGCTTCGGAGTGAGCCACAACTATAAGTATTGAGGAAGATTCAGATTTTCTTGAGTAACTTGAAGAAGGTAAGAAAATATCCTCATTGATGTAAAATTGTGAATTGTTTATTTAATACTTTTATTGTTTAAGTTTTGACTCTTTACTCGTTAGATTTTGCTAAACTTGAAAAAGAACTTTGCATTAATGACATGTAAAATTGGAGGAAGGAAGGTATATACATGTGTTATCTTGTCTTTGTATCTGATTTATGATTGATCTAATACTTTCTCTTTTTCTTTGTTAATCAGATTTCATGATGCCTCAACTTCATGGTTCTAATGCTCGATCACCTATTTGGAATCACTATGAAAAACTTGAAGAAAATGAAGATGGACCGTGAACAGTAAAATGTATTTATTGTGGTTGTGCTTATTACCATTCCCGCAATACTAGGACTACCTCCTTAAAAGGCATGTTAAGCGTTGTTTGGAAAATAGGAACCAAAATCATCAACTCTCAAGGATCGGTGCCTAGTTATTATTTTGTTTACTTGAACATGAACTATTAGAACTATGTTTAGACTCAATTTTCAGATTATGTGACTTCTATATTGACTTTTTGAAACTTTATTTGCGCCTTTGTGGGCTGTGGCTGATTGATTATGATAGACAATTTGAAGTTTTGCTGCATTTTGATTTCTGAGTTATGGCTTCTGCAATGTTGCAGCCTGCAGGCTTGCAACTTGTGCCTTGTAGTTTAGCTACTTTGTAGCAACTTGTGCCTTATAGGTATTAACTATTGAGAGTTGGGTGAGCATACTCTAAGAAACTAAGGAACTGTCAATTGTCAACTCTGAGTGTGAGAGTTCATTTTGTGATCTTTCAAGGACTTGCAGATGTACTGTTTCAGTGTTTTGTTATCCTTGATTATCTGTCTTCTTACAATTCCTGTTGGCTTTCGATGTTTCAGTATTTTGTTTCAGGCCTAATTGCAAATGTAATATTTTTTTTGTTTGTGTTTTAGTGTGTGGCTTTGTGCTTTAGTATACATGCTTTAGTATTATGTGTTAGAAACTAGCAAGTAAAAGAAAGAGAGACAAGGCAGGGGTTGCTACAAATTGATCGAGTACTTTTTGTTGGTTTGGTAATGGTCGATCAGTTGTTCATGTGTGATATGTTAACGCTTAACCCGATAGTCAAACCGATAAAGATCGATAACTGATTAATTGATAACTTAATAGTTCATTAATGGTTTAGCTAGTCTACAAACCGATAACCAATAAGCAAAACAGATAATGTTCAAAATCGAATCGAACCGACCGATATGCACCCCTAGGTGCCATGGTTGCAGGGTTCGAGGTGGATGTTGTGAGACTGTTGCTGGCAGTCATTCATGAGAGGGCCTTTAAGGCCACCACTACGTACCCTTTTCTCTGCTTGATTTTCGAGTAGTGCAGGTCTACTAGAGTGCCCATATGGCATATTGATGTTCCCTGGACTCCTACTGGGACAGTTGATATAGGTCTCATCCAGGATGAGGCCAATGAGGCGGCACACAATAGATGGCCAGAGTGGAGGTGCAGCTACTAGGTGAGAACTTGGCGGACACGGTAGAGCAAGACCAAGATGCTAATCAGGCTACATGAGAGCCTACCCGCACCACCCCGGTTGAGTCTATCCCGTGTACTAGCACATCCTCCCGCTCTACTCCATCTGCAACATTGGTCCCGATTGGTAAGTTCTAGAAGTTAGAGGCCCAGATGACAACACTGCTACATTATATCTATCCTTGGATGTAGAAGTCCATTGTTGAGGCTGAGGATAAAATCAAGAAAAGGATTGCCCAGCAGACTGAGAGGAACATTCTGGCGGTTCAATAGCGCTTAGACGCCTTCGAATTGAGAATTCTCGCTCGGCCAGCCCCTACTATTGACTTGACGACTCTCCAGGCTACTGTGGCGAGTCTGAGGGCTGATGTGGATGAAATTCTGGATGCGCGGGTACCTGAGCCTGAGGTCAGACCTGTAGAGGCTGCTAAGGATACGGTGCTTGCTGCACTGTTCCAGACCAACACTGCACCACCGCCTCCACCACGTGAGCATGCCAAGAGGCATCAGATTATAGAGGGTGATGAGGCTCGTGCTAAGAAGAGAGAGCGTACTGAGTTAGAGGCTGCGAGGAGAGCGTCGTTGATGGATGAGGAGGTCCGGTCATGAGTTGGCTGCTGGGGCATCTAGCTCCAGGATTGTTGATGTTGAGAGGAACACTACTCAGGGTGATGACATTGCTGAGGACACTACTTATGGCGTCCCTACTACTGAGGGAGTGGGTTCCACGAAACCGGACCAACCAACTTGTTGATCGTCGGCGCTATGCACCTCAGGTTTGCTTCACCTATCATTCTGTTTTATATTTCTTATGCATTAGGGACAATTGCATGCTTTCTTGTTGGTGGTAGGGTAAATGGAAAGTGAGTGCGTGGGTGAAGTCTGAGTAGCCCAACTCATGATCCTTTCTTGGGGTTTTTCTTCCCTGTGTTCTTTTTCACCAAGAGACTAATTATTTTAATGTTGAACCGACATGTTAGTACCTTGTACAAAGTATGGTGTGAAATCTGAAGCATGATGGCTAAATACAATGACATCTTGTTCTAAAATGAATGCTTGCATGATTAGGCGTAGTGAATGTTGAATGTGTTGGCTCTAAGCATGACATAGAGATACATCATTGCATGACCCTGAATCTAACCCTGAATCCACTATTGTTACCTAGCTAGAATTTGCCCGATTAGTCCTGCAAAAATAATCTATGTTAGACAATTAGGAAAGGATAATAGGCCCTAGTTCATATTAGCCAATTTTTAGCCTAAATAAAAGTAAAAAAACAAATGAAATTAATCCCTTTTTTATCCAAATGATTTGAGCTCACAATGGACCTTTCTTTTCTACCCTAATTCATCGTTTCTGGGTATAACGTGTTGGCCCTGGTCCCTCCTTGGACATGTGCACCTCAAAGTATGCCAAAAGCATAAGTTGAAAGTGGCTAGTGCAGAAACTAATCTCGTCTTGGTCTTGACCCAACTTTGAATATTGTGTACCTCGACTCATGGCAAAGCCATGAGTTGAGGGTGACTATTATGAGGAATGTTCCGAAAAGTGGGGGTGAAAGAATTAATGTAAAAAAAAAGTGACTCAATCAAAGTTGAAATCAAGTGAAAATTTTGAAAATAAAAATGAAAATAAAAGAAGAGTCATTTGCACAAAAGGAGGAAGAAAGGAGAAAATAAGGCAAAGAATACAAGAAAAGGAAGAATAGGTCATAATAAACGATGAAAAGGTAGGACTCTTAGCAGTTATGTTAAGGAGGGCAACAAGTCACTAATATGCATCCAAATGTACCCAACCTGACCCTGAGCCTACGTTACAAGCCAAGAAAGTCCTATCGTGATCGTGAGAGTCTAATATGGTGAACTCAAAGCAGTGAAAATACGGACAAGCCTATGGCGACAAATATCAATTAGGTGTGAAGTTGTTCTGAGAGCGAGTGTTGAAAAATAATCCTTATACTCAAATTGATATCACTATGTGAAAAAGGAGGATGTTGTTTTTAAAGTGAGGACACAAGTTGCGATATTGGAAAGTTGGTACCTTGGTGAGAGATAAAAAAGGACAGGAGAGGTGCGTGGTGAGTCTTTGTCATGGTCTGATCCACATGAAAAAGCCTAAGAGTGATATCATGCATAAAAACAATGAAAATAATCGAGATTGATAGCCAGATGATTGTGAAAGCTTAAATGAAGATTTTTGGTACAAAGGTGTTGCGGTGAGTCATAGTGCGTCACTTGAGGACAAACAATGAATTTAAGTTGAGGGTGTTAATGTATCGTGATTTCACGGTACTTGCAATATTTTTTCTTTAAGTTTAGTGTGTGTCTAAGGCCTTTTTATAGTAGTTTTAATATATATATATATATATATATATATATATATATATATATATATATATTCTGAAATATTATGTCATGTATCATAGTTTTGACTCTCAACTCTTTGGTCATCATTTGTGTATTACTCATGCTTAGATTTGTATTTCTTTTTATTGTTCTATAATTGTTGATCTCAATCATTACCTTGCATACCAATACTTTTCATGTATTGACGCTACTTTGTGCTACATCGTATTATAATATAGATTTTAGCACTCTAACTCAGTTTCGGACAAATGTTTCACTAAGTTCCTCTACTTTCAGCTCATCACATTCAGAGGACTCCAGTCACTATTCAACAAAATTTATTCACTTTAATTGTGTTGATTTTTAGCGAGCTCTGGGTCTTGCCTTGACAAATTATATTATTCATTTAGAAAATTTTGGACATCAGTATTTAGTCTTTTTTCTGAAATCCGTATAATTTATGATTTTAACTTACAACATCCTTTTAGTTTTCATATGATATGCTTAGATATGTCATGTCCAGGGTCAACTTAGAATCACTTATGATTTCAAGTATCGTGTCTCGACTAGGACATAGACTCGAATTTGACATATTTTCATTATTTCCAATAGTACATGAATATATCTAACTTTTAAAAATTGTAGATCATTATATTTTAGATTTTATTTGCCTAGAGACATATTATGTTTAATAAGTTCAAAATATACAATTGCATCAATTTGTAACATTTAATTTTAGTTATGTTTTAACATTATCATTTAATTTGCTAAAAGAAGGGTATGTGTATTCTTCTTGAATATGACAAGATGGTTGTTATGATTCTTAAGAAGAAATCAAGTGTAAGATTGTCTGAATGGTTTATAAATGTTCGCAAGATAAATGATAAGTTCGATCGATTTCTAATCATATACAGATAAATCTTAATTAATAATTATTGAGCAAAAATGAATTTAAGGTTAAAGTTGACTAAACAAAAAAATTAAAAATGATTTGTTGCCTACGAAAATGCAATCAACATCAAGATGATTAGATGAAAGGAAAAATTGTATAAATTAATACATTTTAAAAAATAATTACTGATTTTAGCGATACTTTTTGTTTTCTATCATTTATAGCAATGCTTTGTTAAATTTGTAATATGTATTAAAAGTGAATTATGTATGCAATATATATGAATTATAATTGTTTTTTGAAATATATCATGTTTTTATGGTAAAAAATTGGCACATTGTATTATAAGTGTATTAAAATGTGTGATAAATGTATTATTCATCATTAAAATTTGTATCATATGTGAATAATAAATTGTTCTCTGTAATATGTATTAAATTGTATTATAAATAAATTAAAAGTGATCAAGTGAAAAAAAAAATTGTTGCTACAAATGATAAATATTTTTATTATAGTATATTTATAAAAACTTTCCCTAGATGAAATTCATAGCCACATATAATATCATTTTTCTGACTTGTAACCAAACCAATATGTAATTGAGTCATTGAAATTATTTTATTTGAAGACCAAACAACTAAAAAGAGAATTGTGATTTTTTTTTTTTGTGAGACCATGTAAGGAACAAGAATAGTGGATTAAATTTAGATTAATGGGTCAAAGAGATAAATTTTCGCTAAAGTGACAATATGTATTTATTATATTACTCATCTATACTAACTTTTATTTTTAAAAATTTACATAATAAGTAGAAACACAGGTTGAAGGGATATAAGCAATCTCAGTCGACAAATGATTGAGATAAACTAAGGGCCAATTTGATCATGCGGTATGGACTCATGATATAATATCATGATATGAAATCATGAGATGAAGTTTTGTTTGTACATGCAATATGAAATTTGTGTTGTATATTTTCTCTTAAACATAACAATCTCATAAATTATAAAACTATTAAAATAATTCAATTTTTTTTCAATCTTATCAAATAAACAAAAATTATAAAATCGCATAATAAATTATTACAACACTATTTGTTCTCCACGTAATTATCTGTTTCATCTTACTTTAATTGATTAAACTTTCATTTAATAAAAAATTTGAACATAAATTATAGTGTACTAGTCATGCCTTTAATATAATCATTTCACATAGTACAGACAACATTCACGTTAAACTTGCATTTCTCGATCATATGATCGAGAAGACAAATCAACATTGTTACTCTGAGCGATTTGTTAGTAAATATCATTTGCAACTATATTTTCATGCTCATAGACTATATATATTTCATCACTCCTTTGATATTTTCGCAAATAATTATGTAACACTGTACAAATTATGATAATTTTCACTTGCGTGTCACTAGCATATGATTCATGCCTTGTACTTATGTTCAATTACACATTTTCAATGCATTAATTCGTGCTAAATCAAACATATTGAAAGTAGTTATTATCAAACTTACATCACCAATTTTATCATTTTCCATATTAAATTGCTTTAAACATTTTCATATGTAGCCAAAAGAAAAGTATTTTATTATGAAAAATCAAAAAAGTATTACTCCCTCCATTTTCATTTATATTCACCAAATCAATTCCTACTTTATCATTTATATTTATCAAACTTAAAGCAATAATAAATTTTATGTTGGTGATAATAATAAATTTAAAAAGTAATGATATGATAATTAATTTATTTATATATGAAATAAATGGTTAATAGATATAATTGTGACATTGTTTTATCAAAATATTAACTTGTGGTATTGTATATATTATTTTTTTTTTTAAAAAAAAAAGAAGAAAAAATGATAAAAATCCCCCCCCCCACCAATCTATGTCCGGATTCTCAACACACTCACACTTTAAAGGGGTTCTATTACCCCCTTGGACTATTTTAATGTGAAATTATTTGCTCTCTTAATGAGGGAAAGGTGGTGTAGTTCACTCTCTTTTGGAGAGAGATAAAAAGATAATTAAAAAAATAACTTTATAAAATTTAATTTATTTCATAGTAATATTATATTTTTTTAAAAAAAATTACATTTCCTTTTATATTTTACCTTCTTTTATCTATTTCCTTTAATCTTCATCACGATGACGTACCTTAACCACCAGGTCACCGCCCTCATTAACTTTTCATCACTAAGTCAATTTTCATCTTCAAATCACATATTTTTCATCATATCTCCACTTTTCATCACATTGAAAATGTATTGATAGCTTAAAATCAAAATTAAAATCAAAAGTGAAAGTTAGAAGAATCGAACTTTACACTAATTATTAAGGAGGAGTTCACTAAGTAATAACTTCAATTAATAAAGAAAAATTCATTAAAGAAATCATTGGGTAACAAATCCTTTGATGAAGAAGACACATTATTCAAATTGTTATAAACATCAATTGAGTTTCTCATATCACCATTTTAAAATCTAAATCAATACTAGTCCCTCCACAAGTCTGGTACCTTTATTTCGGCAAGCAAATATAATTTCGGTCATATGATCGAGAAATGCAAGTTCAACGTGAGGAGATTGTCCGTACTATGTGGGAGAATTACATTAAAGACTAGTTCACTACACTTTATGTTTAATTTTTTTTATTGAATTAAAGTTTGATCAATTAAGTTGGCATAATATATAAATATACCTCTTAACTTGGTTTCAACGGACAACCATGCCCTTCACCTTTTAGTGTGCACAAGTAGATAATTAAACTTGTATAAAATTGAACAAGTAGACACACATGTCCTATATGTCATAATACATGTAGTACGCCACGTAGGACACAAAATTGTCAGATAGGGTGTCATGTAGGACGAATGTGTTCATTTACTCAATTTTATACAAGTTTAAGTGTCTACTTGTGCACACTCAAAGTTAAAGAACATAGTTGTCATTTGACTCCAAGTTAAGGGTCATGTTTATGTACTATATCATTAAAGTTAACTGTTATTTTTGTGGAGAACAAATAGTTTTGCAATAATTTATCATGCGATTTTATACTTTTTTGTTTATTTGATAAGATTAATAAATAATTATGGCTATTTTGATTGTTTTGCAACTTATGAGAGAGATCTTCTGTTTATGATAAAATATATAACAAAAAATTTTCATAGCACATTTCAAACAAAACTTCAACCTCATCTTATGATTTCATATTATAATATCATATCATGATTCCATTCCAAAGAGGCTCCTAACTCACTTCAAGATGATTAAGTGAATGATATGTAAATCAAAGTTGTTGGGTAAAAAGAATGGGAGGGTGTATGATCTAGGCTCAATAAAGACCTTTAACTACATTCAATCTAAAATGAAAATACATGATCTTCGATTTAGTAATGTATGTGCATCTTGCAACTATGTAATAAAAGATCAACATGCTTACCATAAAAAAGAAAAACGAATTGTTCAAAATAGAGTCATGTATAAGATAGTAACCAAAATCATGTGTAATATCATTGCATCTTTAGTGGACATTTTGGAGTTTTTATGGATATGTAGTATTGTCTTTTATATTTTAAAAAGTAACTGAAAATATTTTGATATTATATTATGTATTTTATTATTGATTTAATAACATCAATTCTGATTGCAAACGTACATATGAACTGTCTAAAATGCAAATGTTACTTTTTGGACCAAAAAACAGACGATTATGTTGATTAGTCTATCTATTGTTTAAAAGCTAAAAGAAGTAATTTTTTTTAATAAAAATGTAATTTCAGAAAATGCACTTGAAAAGTATGATCAAACATTAATTATCACTAAAATTATTTGACCAATTTTTTTTTTTTAACAAACATTGATAAAAACGACCTAAAATAAATATATATAAATAATAGAAACCGGGCCACGACCCAAATGGGTCTACAAATGTTGGATCCCCCATCCCAGGCCTATAAACAGCAAACCCTAAAAACTCTTATAAACCCTAATGTTCTGTCATCTCTTTATAAATTCAAACTTTGCTCCTCTCAAATTTCATAACTGCAGTTCTTCACTAGAAACCTAGCCGATTATTCCTTCCCCCTTCCCTTGTCGAAGCTTTCCCCCCTCTGTTTATGGTTTTAGGCAAATGAAATCAACATTGATTTTTTTTTTCATTGTGGGGTTCCTCTTTTTGGGGTTTATGGGTAAATGTAATCAAGATTGAGTTTTTTTTTAATTGTGAACTCAATCTAGGGCTTCTCTGTATAAGGTTTTAGATTCCAAGCTGTACGCTTGTTCAAAATGAAAAAAAAACTCAATCTAGGGGTCTTAATTTCATATTACTTGTCAATACATAATACTTGCTACTCTGCGATGGCAGAGGGAGCAGCTGGTTTTTTTTTCAATGTTGGGTTCCTCTGTTTAAGGTTTTAGATTGAGTTTTTGTTTACATTTTGGGTTGATCTGTGATGATGAATTTTAAGGCTTGTTTCTCAAAACATTCGCAGTGGCCGTCTAAGATCTTTCGCCTTCGCCTGGCTTGAGAGATAATGCTGTTTTTATCCTTCCTTGGATGTCTGAGATCTCTCCCTTTTTTGTTCTTTAATTTGTGTTTTATGTTTGTTTTATTTGGGATTGTGACAATTTTTGGTTAATTGATTGATTAGGATCTTAAATTATATGGTGTCTATGATGATAATCGTTAAGGCTTGTTTCTCAAACATTCGCAGTGGCCGACTAAGAGCTTTCGCCTTCGCCAGGCTTGAGAGTTAATGCTGCTTTTATCCTTCCTTGGATGTCTGAGACACCATCATTTTTGAGCTAACGATAATCATGTTTTGTTATTTTGCTGTTGAATCTATCTGGGGTTTTCTCCATTTTGGTTTTAGTATGTAATTCTGCTACGTTTATGTTTGTGAAACTATCATTATATTAGCAAATTCGTATTTTTATGGCTAAAGATCATAGCTTTTATGAAAATAATCTCTTTGCTGATGAAATCAGGGGATCTTGTACTTTAAGTCTGCCTCTCTAGCAATGAAATAGTTGCTTTAGGGATGAACAAGTCCCTTATAATTGAATCCATTCATCACTTTGTCAGCATCACAATTTTTATGTTTTGCTGATCATTATCGGATGGTACAATTTGAATTATTTTAAGAAATTGGTGTTTTTGCTGAACTGTTTTGTATGTCAAATTGTCAATGATGATAGATCCTAAGGCTTGTTTCTCAAAACATTCGCAGTGGCCGCCTAAGTGCTTTCGTCTTCGCCAGGCTTGAGAGCATATGCTGCTTCTATCCTTCCTTGGATGTCTGAGGCTCTTTACCTTTGTTTAAGTTTTGACTATGATAGATTGTGTTCTTGCTTGAAATGAATCTGTGTAATTCTCTTACGACTAGTATTGTTCTTTCATGATGATGACTATCTATGTAATACTTTTATGACTAGTGTTTGATTGCTTGTTTTTCCCTTCATGAGCTGTTTCCTTTTGCCCATGATGATATATCTCAAGGCTTGTTTCTCAAAACGTTCGCAGTGGCTGCCTAAGTGCTTTCGCTTTCGCTAGGCTTGAGTGTATATGCTGCTTCTATCCTTTCTTGGATGTCTGAGGCTCTTTACCTTTGTTTAAGTTTTAACTGAGATAGATTGTGTTCATGCTTGAAATGAATCTGTGTAATCTCTTAGGACTAGTGTTGTTCTTCATGATGATGAATATCTGTGTAATACTCTTATGACTAGTGTTTGATTGCTTGTTTTTCCCTTCATGAGCTGTTTCCTCTTGCCCATGATGATATATCTCAAGGCTTGTTTCTCAAAACATTCGCAGTGGCCGCCTAAGTGCTTTCGCCTTCGCCAGGCTGGAGAGCATATGCTGCTTCTATCCTTCCTTGGATGTCTGAGGCTCTTACCTTTGTTCATATTTTAGCTATGATAGATTGTATTCTTGCTTGAAATGAATCTGTGTAATCCTCTGAGGACTAGTGTTCATTTGCCTTTTTACTGTGTAATTTTTGGGCTAAGCATGATTTAGTTCTTGCTTGATGATGGGATAGGAGACTAATAATAACAGTATTGTATTTGTAACTTCTTAGGACTAAATTGCTTATGTTTTCTTGATGTACATTTCATCTTTTGCCCATGATGATAGATCCTAAGGCTTGTTTCTCAAAACATTCGCAGTGGCCGCCTAAGTGCTTTCGCCTTTGCCAGGCTTGAGAGCATATGCTGCTTTTATCCTTCCTTGGATGTCTGAGGCTTTTAAATTACGTTTAATTTTTAATTGTGGTTTTGTTCATTCTTGATGATTATTAGGAACTATAAGGATCCTGCTCTATGCGGAACTCCTCTCAAAACTAGTGTGTGCTAGTTTTTTTTTTTAAATAAACTTTTACTTTTCTTGGTCCATGATGATAAATTCAAAGGCTTGTTTCTCAAAACATTCGCAGTGGCCGCCTAAGTGCTTTCGCCTTCGCCAGGCTTGAGAGTATATGCTGCTTTTATCCTTCCTTGGATGTCTGAGACCTTTTCGCTATATTTTAGTATTTCCCTGTTGCTTCATTTTAGATTGTTCATATATCTTTGAATTTAAATTGTCTCCTACTTAAAGTATTAGATACTCTCTTTTAGACACCAATAGTAATGGCATACATGTATGTGCAACTCCTAAAACTAGTGTTGATAGAAGCTTTTGTATTGTCCTATGAAGTTAATCCCAAGGCTTGTTTCTCAAAATATTCGCAGTGGCTGCCTTGGAGCTTTCGCCTTCACCAGGCTTGAGAGTTTTTGCTGCTTTTATCCTTCCTTGGATGTCTTGAGGCCTTTCAGTATGTTGCTTCACCCTCGCCTCATATTTTATATTGCAGCTATTGCCTTTTTCAGTCTTCACAACATTTTGGACTCTCAATTTACAACAACATACAACTTGAAATTCCATAAGTGGGGTTAGGTGATGATGGTAGGTTATACGCAGACCTTAGTGAAGTTGTTTGGTTGGCTCAAGTGCATACTCATATAACATTGAGATAAAATGTTGCTGTATTGGGCTATGATTATAAAGAGAGAGGATAGAGTGAAGAATTTCTCATTTTTGAATGAGATTTGGTAGATAAATTTGCATAACATAGGGTTTGTGATATAGTTGCCCCCTAAATAGCTGTTGGTGGCTTTATTATTAACTCTATATTGTGCATCTTTGTTCTATTCTTTTGAATATGAGTTTTCTTCACAATGAACCTTCTATAAAATACACTTGATATGAGCCCTTTGCACTCACATCTAACATAATACAATATTTACATATTATTATAATAACCTTAATCTAACATAATACAATATTTTCAACTTCAGAGTTTGTGTTTGTATTCTGTGATGATAGGTACTTCTTTTTTTCTTCATATATCAATTGAAATTTGTATTTTTCTAGACCAAATCTTGAACGTATTCTTAGTTAAAATAAAAATTAAGTCAATTTATTTTGCTGTTTACATGTGGACTGTTATATAGTACATAAACATTTTTTTCAATAATAAAATAAAATTTGTGTTTGCATTTAATTAATTGAAGTCTATATATTTTATACTCATGAAGCATAATATATATTATATATAAAAATAAATATGTTTTTTGAGACTTGGAATAGTAAGGGAGCTGCATGTAGAATATTTGAGCAAAATATGTAAATTTTATTTTAGAAGTAATAAAATTATAGCTTTTAGTTTTAATGTTCTCCGTATCTGTCTATTTTTATTTGTCATATCACAAAAAGTTTTGAAGTTAATTTGAATAGTTTTCAAAGTTCAATTAGATTAATTTGATATTTTTTTTTAGAAAAATAGATATATAAAAATTATTGAATTGCGATTTCTTTTGTATATCAATACAATAAAAAAAATGTTATAAATGTTCGTCAACAATTGATAGTGAACGAGTAGAGTAGAATATTTGAGGTACTGATGTTCTTTATTGAAATAATTGAGTAAAATAAGTAAATATAAATATAAAATGTCTATTTATATGCTAACACTAAAATAAAATTATAATTTAGTATACATTATATTAATACACGGAAAATTCATTTAACATAAAAAAAAAGAGTTCAATAATTATATAACCTTGCGGCGATGGCTGGACTGGATCCTGTTCATCCATTAATTTTCCACCATTAACTACCAAGACTTATACCAACATACATACAACTTCTTTTTGTAAAGGAGCAAATAGATGCCGACTGATAGAAATTTTATAAAGAAAGCTGGAAATTTAATGAGTGATAAGGACAGTGAGGGGGCTCTCCAAAACTATAATTCATTCGATCAACCTTTAACAAGTGAAGTGGAAGCCATTGAAGGCAATGACAAAGTGTAAGTACAAATCATATTGACAAGGGAAATTCAATTCAAATGGTAGATAATATGATGATGGATAAAGGGGTCAACAAAGAGGTGAATCTGGAGATGGTAAAGGTAGAAAGGGAAAAATATTATAATATTGATATTAGAATGGAATTATAAAATAGTAGATAACTTAGCATAAACACTGTGTCGTGTAAGTAACTGCGCCACAGGTATTCTCAAACATGTGCACTCGTGGTTGAAAGTTTGGAGGTAGCCCAAAATCAATTGCACAAAATTTATTCTAAGAATAAGATAAGAAGAAAAGAGGGAAATGTTACTTTTTTTTTTTTTTTTTGTGTGTGTGTGTGTTAGTAGTGGTGTTTTATGCTCACTCAAAATACATTTATATACGAGTTGCAAATAGAAGAAGTGAATTCTTAAGAAACGTATGTGAAATCTTAATGACATTAAAAGTCATACATCACACTTTAATAAAAATGTAATTTGGAATGGATAACTAATTTATCCCTTTTGTAAGGTAATATTTTATATACTTTGCATTAGTCTTAATTAATATTGTAAAATTGATATTATAATCCTCCACTAATGCAAAGATAAAGAGTAAGAACAAATTTTGGGCAAAAGGAAAAAACATGTACTTAACTGTTAATATCTTTCGATTTTATTTAACACATAGTAAAATGGGGCAACAACTCAATATCCAAAGTGAAGTACTATTGAACTGAATGGATATAAATTGAGATCCCCATAACAAATACTATATCCTTAAATTTTAAGCAACCTCCGTGATACAAACAAAATGCTTTTATGGTCATGCACACACCTTAGGTCTTATGAGTGTTCTAGAAAGACGATCAATTCTTTCATAAAAGGCGACCACACCTTTACACTCACGTAGGTAACTCCATCAAATCTATCTCAAATAGACCACTTACGGCTATAGAATCATTAAAAGCAAAATAAGTTCAACTTTATAAAACACTGTCTCACGTCATAAGGATATAAAATCTGGTGTATATTGAGGCCTAACAGGTCCACCACATTACCTAAATCAATGGGCTTTAGCCCCATCCCCCTAGACGTTTCAAAGATTATTTTCCTTATCAAGCCTTTGGTCATAAGATCTTTCAAATTTCTTTTGGACCTTACATATTCCAAGAAAATAACACTCAGTGTCAACAACTGTTTAACTGCACCATATCTGATGCGAATATGTCTCTTTTTTTCACTGTACACACTATTTTTGACAATTCCAATTATTGCTTGTGAGTCACAGTGAAGAGAGACTAGTGATGCTTGTCTTTCTCACAATGGCATATCCGCCAAAAGATTTCTCAACCACTCAGTTTCTTGCCCTGCCAACTCGAGAGCAATAAATTCAGATTTCATGGTAGATGTGCTATACAAGTCTATTTGGAAGACTTCCACGAAATGACACCTGCACCCAAAGTAAACACATAGCCACTGGTGGAGCTAACTTCATCATTGTCAGTTACCCAATTTGGATCACAAAAAACTTCTAAAACAGCAGGAAATTTGTTAAAATGCAAACACCAATTCATAGTTCCTCTCAAATACCTTAGCAATCGATGAAGAGCATTTCAGTGCTCACTACTGGGATTATGCGTATATCTACTCAATCTACCAACATTATAAGTTATATCAGTTTGAGAAACATAACACTCCAAATTATTTTAGCATATTCAGTTTGAGAAATACTAGATTCTTTATTCCTTTTCAAGTGTATGCTAGGATCATAAGGAGTTCTCGCTGTAACTACATCAAAACAATCAAACTTTTCAACATCTTTTCAATGTAATGAGACTGACACAAAGAGAAACCATTAGCAGTTGTTTTGATTTAAACTTCCAAAATCACATCTGCTTCACGAAGGTCTTTCATTTCAAATTTAGATGACCAAAAGTTCTTGGTCTCATTAATAACATTCACATTAGGACCAAAGATTAACATGTCATCTACATATAAATATATAATGACACAATCTGAACCTATCATCTTAGAATAAACACATGTATCAGATGAATTTACAAAAGTCATTATCCACTAATGTGATATTAAATTTTTCATCTCATTGCTTAGGTGCTTGTTTTAGTCCATACAAGAATTTTCTCAGTTTGCATACTTTATCCTCTTGTCCTGAAACCACAAAACCCTTGGGTTGAGTTATATAGATCTCTTCCTCTAAATCACCATTTAGAAATGTTATTTTGACATCCACCTGATGTACCACTAAGTCGCGAATAGAGTCCAAAGCAATAAGAGTTCTAATGGTCGCTATTTTAGTCACAGGAGAATAAGTATCAAAGTAATCAACACCTTTCTTTTGGTTAAAATCCCTAATCACAAGTCTAGCCTTATATTTATCAATTTTACCATCATGTCTCAATTTCTTCTTAAATATTCACTTGCTACCTCTGGTCATACAACCTTTAGGTAAATCATACAAGTCCCAAGTGTGATTAGAAACTATAGTCTACTTTTAATAGCCTCGTTCCAAAATATAACATCTATTGATCTCATTGCTTCATCATAAGTCTTAGGATCTTCTTCTATTAAATAGATAGACACTAATTCATTATTAAAACATTAATATCAAACTTTTCAGTTAAGAAAGTAGTGATAAAATCAGGATCAAAACTTGTGTCGATTCTACGTCTCTTACTCCTTCTAAGTTCTTTTTCATGTTCATTATAAATAACTCTAGAAGAAGGTACAACATGAGAATTAATAGACATATATGTAGAAGCATTATTTTTCACATCACTCAGCACATTATTTTTCAAAGGAAAAATATGATCAAGAAATTCTACATCTCTAGATTCACAAATAAAATGGTCACTTAGAGACATAAACCTATATGCAACACTATTTTGAGCATAACCAATAAAGACAGTATCAAAAGTCTTAGATCAAACATTTACTCGTTTAAAATCAGGTAGACCAACCTTAGCCAAACACCCTTAAACTTTCAGAATTTCAAGTTAGGAGTAAACCCTTTCCACAACGCATATGAGATCTTGTCTAGCGGGACTCTATTAAGAATATAACATGCAGACAAGACTGCTTCTCCCCACATATTGTCAGATAGACCAGAGCTTAAAAGCATGGAGTTCATCATTTCTTTAAGGGTTCTATTTTTCCGTTCGGCTACACCATTTTGTTGGGGAGTATATGGAGCACTAACTTCATGTATAATACCATTTTTCATAAAAATCTTCTCAAGTATTAATACTATATTCACCGCCCCTATCAGATCTAAACCTCTTGATTTTCCTGTCTAATTGATTTTTCACTTTTTTCTTTGAATTTCAAAAACATGCTTTCAGCCTCATCTTTAGACTTAAGAAGATATACCTTAGTGTATCTACAAAATCATCAACAAAAGTAATGTAATACTTTTTTCCATCTTTGCTAACAATGTTCTTGAAATCTGCTAAATCTGACCATATTAGTTCAAGTAATTCAGTCTTTCTACTAGTAACAAATTTGAAAGGTTCTTGGTATGCTTTGTTCTACACACACAGGACATTTAAAAAAATCATTAGTTTTTATCATAGGAATTAATTTCATTTTTCTAAACCTTTTAATAGAATCAATATTAACATGACCTAGTCTACCACGCCACAAATTAATAGACTCAATAATATAAGCAGAATTTGAAATGCTTGCATTACTGACAATAGCTTGAACAATGTTTAATACAAATAATCATCCACTAAGATATTCCTTCCCAACAAAGTCTCCTCCATGAGAAATAATTATTTTATTAGTTTCAAAAACAAGTTTAAGGCCTACTTTGTTGAGACGTGCTCCAGAAACTAAATTTCTACTGAGAAAAAGAACATACAAAACATTGTTCAAGGATAATGTCTTTGCAGAAGTTAATTTAAGTAAAACGTTTCCTTTACCATTACTATAGCAGTAGTGGAGTTACCCATATATACACACTCTCCATCAGTGGACTCCTCAAAGTCATGGAGTAACTCTTTATTGGAACAGAAATGCCTTGAAGCGTCTATTTATAATACCCAGTAAGTCTTGTTAGCCACCATATTTGCCTTAACGACTACAACAATAATCACTTCATTACCCTCAGCAAGATTAGCTTGGACATCACTTTGTCCTTCCTGATTTGAGTCCTGCCCTTTTCTTTGATAGCACCTAGAAGCCCTTTGATCAACTTTTCCACAAATAAAACAAGAACCATTAATTTTTTTAATTTGACTTGCCAGCTTGTTGAATTGATTTTTATTCTTCATAAGTTCCTTTTTTCGTGACTTTTTTCTATTTTTCTTTGAACTTTTCTTTCACAACAATACCAAAAGATTCAACAAGATAAGCTTTAGAAGAATTAAGAGAAAGTTCTTCCATTTTATCTTTGAGACGGTTTGCCTCTTCAATCCTCATATGACTAATAAGTTCTTGGAGAGTTAAATTTTTTTTCTTATGTTTTGATTAATTTCATCAGTCCAAGATGGTGAGAATTTTTCAAGCAGAACATCAGCTTGAAATATCTTACACATCTTCATGTCCTCGTTAAGAACATCAGCAGTCAAGTTCTCATATTCGTAAACTTGTTCCATTATGGACTTATTATCAACCATTTGAAATTTGATCCATTGATCGACAACATATTTTTTCTTTCCTGCATTTCAGCACCATATTTCTTTTCCAAACTATCATATATCTCTTTGGCAGATTAATAGGTTAAAATAAATCAAATAAAGGATTAGTCATATGATTTAACAAATCTCCTCTAACCATTTTGTTATCCTTTTCAAACTTCTTTTTAACAACATCATCAATAGTTATAACATTGCTAGAATCAGTAGTAGTGTTAGAACCACTCATAGAAGGTTCCTAAAATAAAATATAGTCAACTTCTAATTGTTCAAAGAAAATTAAAAGTTTTTGTGACCATCGTTTAAAATTATTTCCATCCAAAGGCTCAAGTTTTGACAAATCAGAAAAAAATTTGTTCAAAAAAATAGCCATTTATCAATGTTATATGTTAAAAAATTGCTTTCAAATTTTTGAAAAAAATACTACAGTATTGATATTAAAATGGAATTATAAAATAGTAAATAACCTAGCACAAACACTACGTCGTGCAAACCACTGCCTTGAAAGCGATTTTGGCTCGATTCTGGTGCAAATCGTTGTAGCCGGTCGCTTCCCAAAGTTCCACAGTTACTCTGAAACACGTGCACTCGCGGCTGAAAATTTGGAGGTAGCCCAAAATCAATTGCCCAAAATTTATTATAACAATAAGATAAGAAGAAAAGAGGGAATTTTTTTTCTTTTTTTTTCTTTTTCTTTTTTGTGTTGATAGTGGTGTTTTAAGCTCACTCAAAATACATCTTTATATAGGAGTTGCAAATAGGAGTTTCAAAGAGAAGTGAATTCTTAAGAAACATATGTTGAATTTTAATGACATTAAAAGTCATTACATCACACTTTAATAAAAATGTAATTTGGAACGGATAGATAATATATACCTTTTGTAACGTAATATTTTATATACTTTTCATTATTATTAATTAATATTGTAAAATTAATATTATAACAGTATTGATGGTTTAGCTCAGCAGCATATCTTCACCAAGCTTCTGGAAGATAGTCTCGAAAATGCTACTTTTCAAATTCCTTCACAAATTTTGGAGTCGAAAGAGGGGTGGTTTCCACCTCATATGCAGGAGTCTGGATCTGTGAATAGGGAGGAGAAGGAACACAAAAATTAGGAGTTGAAAGTGGCTTGTGTTAAATCACAACCGGTTCAAATCTTACATGAGATGGTGTCTCACCTAGGGGCTGCGGAGGATCAAGAAATAGTTAACAAAGATGCAAATAACGATAGAGAACATAAAGAAGTTTTGCAGATTGAGTATCAAAGTTATAAAGATGCAGACATTTCTCCATCATCAACACGAACTCCTAAAGGCAAAAATAAAGGGGAAGTGCTTCCTAATAGATATAATCCTCAAAAGGGGGTCAGGATTGGGTCTAAATGATGATGAAGACATTGTGTTGGAATGTGAGGTCTATTAGATCTCAAAATTCATTCAATAGAATTCAAATGTTACACAGATTTCACAAATTTTCTATCATAGTTTTGATGGAGCCTTTTCAAAATGTTAATAATATACAAAGGTTCAAAAGGAGATTGGGCATGAAGTATGCTAATTATAACTGCAATGGAAAAAATTTGGTATTCATTGAAGATCGTATTCAAGTGGAGGTGATGTCTGATTCTGATAATATGTTGACTCTTTGGTTACTTTTCCAAGAAAATAATTATCCTTTGATTGTGTCTATAATTTATGTCAAATGTGATGCTGAGGAAAAGGCACAATTATTGAATGACATGTATATTAGTAGTATTTATCAGAATGTCCCTTGGTTGATTGAGGGTGATTTTAATGTCATTCTGAGTGAAGAGGAGAATATTGGTGGTTCGCATGTATATCCTAATGAGTATGAGGATTTTGCATTTTGTATAAATTCTTGTGATCTTGTGGATGTCAATTATAGAGGGAGCCCTTTTACATGGTGGAATGGGAGGATTCATAATCAATGTATCTTCAAAAGGCTAGATAGGTATTTGATAAATCAAGATTGTTTGGGATATTTCGTGATGGTAGAAGTAGAACATTTGGCAACAACAACGTCTGATCATGCTCCCATGTTACTGTCTTGTGGACAAAAGTCTAATTCTCCTACAAGAACTTTCAGTTTCCTTAAAATTTGGTCTGGAAGATCATAATTCCATCAGGTAGTGAAAGACAGTTGGGTTTCAGAAGAAATTGATGTGTTTATCAATTTGAAACAAAAGCTGAAAAATACCAAAGCAACCTTGTCTAACTGGAATAAAGTTGTTTTGGTGATATTTTCAAGCAATTAGTTATCAGGGAAGAGGTTGTAAGGGTGAAAGACCAATTATTTGAAGTTGCCCCCAATGCATATAATATAAGAATTCTACATCAGGCTCATGCATAATTGAAATAATATGTGCATTTTAAGGAAGAGTATTGACGACAAAAAGCTAGAATTCAGTGGTTTCTAGAAGGGAAAAAAATACAAGATTCTTTCACAGTTTAGTGAGAGGTAGAAGGAAAAGACTGAGCTTCAACAAAATTTAGAATTTGGAAAGAGAATGGGTGGAAGGGGAAGAACAGGTGGCAATAGCTGCTCACGAATTTTTCAGGAAGCAATTCTCTAGTAATTATAATATGGAGGAAGCTTCACTTTTGAGATATATTCATAAAAGTGTTTCTGAGGAGGAAAATTGCAAATTAAATGCACTACCTTCTAAGGATGAAATAAAAAATGCAATGTTTGCTCTCAATGGGGACAGTGCTAGTGGCCCTGATGGATTCACTGGTCATGTTTATCAGCTTACTTGGGATATTGTTGGTGATGATATGTTTAAAGTGGTTGATGTTTTCTTTTCAGATGCTACACTTCCTAAGTTTATTACACATACTAACTTGATTTTATTGCCTAAGAAAGATGTTATTCAATCTTTCTTAGACCTAAGGCCAATTAGTTTGAGTAATTTTCTTTACAAAGTAATTTCAAAGGTGATGAATGATAGAATTAGAGTTCTTCTTCCCTATTTGATTTCACAAAATCAATCTCATTTTGTGAAAGGAAGAAGCATAACAGAAAATATGTTACTTGCTCATGAGATTATTTCTAATATTGGTAAGAGAGGTAAACCTGCAAATGTGGTGATCAAGCTAGATATCGAAAAGACATGACATAGTAGAGTGGTTTTTTTTTTTGATAAAGGTGCTGAAGAGAATGGGTTTTGATAATGCTATGGTTGATAAAGTTTGGAGACTTGTTGCTAACATTGGTACTCTTTTCTTATAAATGCCAGGTTTCTGCTTCTTTCGCTCTTCTAGGGGGTGAAGCAAGGGGATCCTTTGTCTCCTTCTTTGTTCATTCTATTTGTTGTGTGCTCTCTCCAGAAGTTTAAATGCTCTGGGTTGTAATGAGACCTACAAGGGTTATGGGTTACCAAAATGGAGTGATAATGTTAGTCATCTTGCTTATGCAGATGATATAACTATTTTCACCTTAGCTGATGGTAAATCTTTAGAGTTATTGATGTCAACAATGAGGGATTATGAAAGGCAATCAGAGGAGATGATTAATATTCAAAAGAGCTCATTCTTTTTTTTTCACAATATAGCAAATGAGTTTATCTCTGACATTGAAGTGAAGACTGGTTTCTCTAGAGGGAAGTTTCCAATTATGTATCTAGGTTGTCCCATTAGTCATGCTAAGAAAAAGAAAATACACTTCGCATAATTGATGAAAAAGGTGCAAAACAAGCTTCAAGCTTGGAAAAGCAAGTTGTTATCATTTGGAGGTAAGGTTGTGTTAATGCAAAATGTATGGCTAACACACTTTGCGAGAAGGAAACAAGGTGGTAGATTTTATGGTTAACATTGTGTTTTCTTTTGCAGGTACAAAAATCATAAGTTACAATAATTTTCAAGCATTACCTAGCGAAGTTAAGGCATTAGTAAACATGGACAAAAGCCAGATTCCTAATCTGAGGATTACAATGTTACAGAATGAAGAACTTTGCACATAATGGATGAAGTCTCAAATTCATAGATGCAGTGATACTTAAAGCCAAAGATCAAGACATAACAAAAATATGATGGAATTGAATGGAGAAGCCAATAACACAAACAGAGCCACACAACGATACATTGGTACATAAAGCCAAGAGAATGACATAACAAATATATGATGGAATTGAATGGAGAAGCCGATAACACAAATACAAATTCACATCAACATAATCAACTCATCAGAGGCGCAGAATACCTGAAGAAGACCATAGTATTTTCGTCCTAAGGTTGTTATCAGTGGTATTAACTCTTTGAGCTCAACGTATCATAGCTAAAGGACGAAACATACGAGGGTCGGAATCAGGCAGATAATAACAATGTGTATAATTCATACAATTAAGGAAATGAGACCATCATCTAACCCGAACGTTCAACTAAACGTCATTGAGCTGAAGGAGTCTTCATTTGGGATGAATTCATGATGTTAGTGAGACTTGTTAACGTCTTATATGAAATACACCATAGCTTGATGTACCAATTTAGCTAGCGTTTGGCTATAGATTTTCAAATATTCTTGGCAAATATTATTTGAGTGAAAATTTGGGTGAAATTTCACCATGTGTTTGGCCATAAAATTTGGAAAATATATTTCACTTTTTTAGAAAAATATGATTTATACACACAAGTTTTCAAAACTAACTAAAAGTTTGTATTACAAGTGTCACGACCCAAAACCGAGCCGCGACTGGCACCCACATTTACCCTCCTATGTGAGCGAACCAACCAATCTAACCCTTAACATTTTAATACAATATCAACAAAAGGAAATGCAGAAGACTTAAACTCATTAATAAATCAATTCAAAAATATTATTATTATCCCCAAAATCTGGAAGTCATCATCACAAGAACATCTATCTCAAATTGCTAAACTAAAACTGTCTAAGAAGCTAAAACAACTACTAGCTAGTCCATGCCGGAAGTTCAAGGCATCAAGACTTGAAGAAGAAGACCCAGTCCAAGCTAGACGCATTAGCTCACCCTGAATTCCGAAGGTAGTGAAGACTGGCTAGATCTACTGTTGAGTTGAAGTTGACGGAACGTTTGCTGCATTACACAAATAACAAAGAAGAAAACGTAAAAGCAGGGGGTCACTACAACCACAAGTACTGAGTAGATATCATCGGCCAACTCAAAATAGGGAACAGTATATATCAATAATAATGTAAATCAACTACAATACTCAACATGTAGCAATAACAATATTAATTCATCAATAAATACAACCGAGTTCACACATGAGGACTCAAGCCTCAATACCATACTCCTTTGGGAATTACGTTCATTTAGATTGAGTATGTTCATTATCTTTCAAGATTCATTATCTTTCTTCCTCTTGTGTCGGTACATGACACTCCGCTCCTCTATTTCTATCCTGGTGCCGGAACGTGGCACTCCGATCCTCATATACTATCCTGGTACCGGAACGTGGCACCCGATCCATATACTATCCTGGTGTCGGAACGTGACACTCCGATCTCATTCTATCCTGGTACCGGAACGTGGCACCCGATCCATAATTCTATCCTGGTGTCGGAACGTGACACTCCGATCCTCATATTCATTCTATCCTGGTACCGGAACGTGGCACCCGATCCATAATTCTATCCTGGTGTCGGAACGTGACACTCCGATCCTCATTCTATCCTGGTACCGGAACGTGGCACCCGATCCCCTAATTCATCAAGCCTTCTTTTATACTAAGGCATAATCAATAACAAGTGAATTAGGGTTCTTTCAAGATTTGGGATTCAATAGCTTCATCATGCTTTGTTAATTCATCACAATTTCATATTCATATTCATGCAAGCTTACAATTAAGCACATAGTAGGGTTTACAATACTATCAACACATAACATTCACTATTAAGAGTTTACTACAAGTAGCATGAAAACCATAACCTACCTCCACCGAAGAATTGAATTCAAACAAGCAAATTCCTCAAGCTTTGATATTCCTCTTCGTTTCTCCTCTCACGTTCAATCTCTCTTTCCCTTGTTCTTTCTGTTTGTTTTATTCAAACCCTCCTTCTCTTACCCTAATTAACATATAATTAAGTGTAAAAGAGGACAATAAAACCCACTAATTAACTTAAGGTTACCTCTTTTAACCCCCAAGTAATTAGACTTATTAATATTAACCCTCTAACTTTATAATTAAGGAAAGAATAGTCCAATGCGTCCCTTAAAACGTGTAAAGAAATCCTATTCTGCCTGGGATTTGCGCAACCTGTGACGGGCCGTCGTGCCTGCGACGGTCCGTCACGATGGTCGTCGCAGCCTCCCAAAATCCAGGTGAACTGTGACGGCCCGTCACACCAGTGACGGTCCGTCCTGCACCTCCGTCCTGACGGTCAGAAACTCGTTTCTTGTACCAAATTCTCAAAAGTTGAAGTGTTTTGCAACGGGAACTCACGACGGTTCGTCGTGGATGTGACGGCACGTCCTGCAGGTCCGTCCCAATTTACAGAGAGTCGATTTTCAGTATCCAATTTCAGAATTCTAAGTATGCTGAAACGATGCACCCTCGACGGGCCGTCGTGCCTGTGACGGTCCGTCGCAGTGCCCGTGGTCTTTGTCAGTTTTTCCAGAATTAAAATCTGCTGCTCAAAACGACTAAACAGGTCGTTACAACTAGTCAATTGAATGTTCGTTACAACAATAACAAATAGTGTCATGACACTAAAGCAATGTGGTAATTTGGAGTGAGTGCAACAAGAATTATTCCATACATCGTGAAGTAGACAAAGCACATAATTTTGTTACCTAGAGCCAATTTTTAATAATTTTCATCAACAATCATATCATTATTTAATATTCACTAAATATTTCATCACTATTTTGGTGTTCACGTAAAAAATTATGTAATACAACGCAAGCAACTAGTAGAGATGGTGTTTTTATAAAAGATAAAAGATTGGGGTAAAATTTTAATTTTTAAAACTTCCAAATAATGAGATTTGACCCAAATACTAGAAAAAACTAGTATTTGAAAATTTGGGATATTTACCAAAAATATTTACCAAATAATGACAAATTGTATGACAAACATTATTTGTCAAATTTTTTCCAAATATTATTTGAAAAATTTATGGCCAAACGGGCTTACGTTACCGACGGTGGAAAATGAAGGTGACACAACAATGATGATGCTCCGAGCTGCAGCTAATTAGTTTCTTTTTTTGTTTCCTAATAGTATAATAGGTGTATATTTGAATTTTGGACCTAGTCATGTTTGTAATCCCTTTTTTCTTTCCCTTCTTTTTAATTCAAATGGGCTCTGCCCATCCTTTATGATTAAAAAAAAATAATTATATATTTGTGTATTTTTTAAAAATAAAAATATTTGTGATTATAACTTACATATAATTTTATAAAAAGCTATTAGTCAACAACTACCAATAATCTTTACAAGATGAGTATGCGTTCTTTTTTATTTTTTTTGGTTGAAAATTCAAAAGGATAAATATTATTTTTACCAAATATGTATGAATTAGTTTTGATGCTTTAAATTTAAAGTATTGTAATTCTAAATTATAATCTTAAATTGTATAAAGATTATTGAAAATATTACTTCATATAGTATGTTCCAACGTAAGCTAAGACTAAATATTATTTTAATATGGATATAATGTAGTAATTCATGAATTATTACTTTTATGAAACAAATAAAATTAAAAGTGGACAAGTAAAAATCAAACGAGGAATACTCTTAAAACAAAAATGAACTATATGTGCAGTATTTTAAAGGAAAATCTCATTCATTGTCAAAGAATTTAGACAATCAAAGAAACTTAATAAATTTATTGCCATTGGTATAAAGAAAATTAAATAATTGAATAGTAGAGATCTTATTGATAATGGATTTTAATGATAATGAATAATCAAAGGCCTTATGCACAAGTTATTTTAAAGGAAAATTTTTAAATATAAACGATTTAATATAAAATAACAGTCATGTAACTGAGTATACCATATTAATAACTAATGTTATATTAACAAACCATTACATTAGACATTAATCTTTTACAGTAAAACCTATATAAACTAATACAGGAGGGACGATGAAATTATATTATTTTATAAAAATATTATTAATTGATAAATTAATATTATTAATTTAAAGAATAATTTGAGATTAATGAAGGTGAATTTTGATTATATCATAATTATTATATCATACTAATTTATGTATCATATTTATTCATTTCACATAAAAAAAATTACATGTATGAAACGAAAAAGGGTCAAAAATATCCCTGAACTACAAGAAAAGGTTTAAATACACCCTTCGTCCATCACTTGGTTTAAAATTTTTACTCATTTTTTTGGTCTAGAATTACACTTTCATCCACCTTTTTGCTCACTTATACCCTTGCAACTAACAACCCTCTCTCTTTTTTTTAAAAAAAATACTTACTATCCGTTATTTTATTATGTATAACTTACATAAATCTCATAGTGTAAAATTTAAATTACATCTATTCCTACTCTTTTCTATTTTACAAAACTCCTTAGAAATTGTAGCATCCGGATACATTATACTCAACCGAATACATAGCGTCTGATACCTTAAATAACTTGCTGCGCTTAAAAAGGAACCTAAATGTAAAATTAATTATCAGTCCACAATGGCCATTGATAAAGAATCGATGGAAAACCACAATGCTAACAGGTGGCGTGCCTCCGCTTTTCTTTTCATTAATGAAACCCGCTAGTTATTATTATTATGAACTCAAATAAAAGGACAAAAATTTGAAATTGATATCAATCTATCCCAATCCCTAACAGATTTAGAGAATTCAAAATTCAAATTTTCTTCTCCTCCATCGATTCCAAAAATCATAACATATCCAAAATAGATGATCCATGATGATGTAACAACCTATTTAGTCGATTCGAGCAGTAGAGTTTATTTCTGATAATAACTGACTGGGTCGACGGATCCCGCGACGGACCGTCATGGGCACGATGGACCGTCGAGGGTCTCGTTCCAAAACACTTCAACTCTGAAATCTGGGTACTGAGATCGACTCTCTGAACTCCACGACAGAACTGCAGGACGGACCGTCGTAGACACGACGGACCGTCACAAACCTCTCTACTGAATTGAACTCTCTGAACTTTGTGAAGGACCTGCAGGACGAACCGTCATAGACACAACAGACCGTCACAGGCTGCGTAAGTCCACCCTGGGTCGGATTTCTGCTAAAGTTTTAAAGGGGTGTTTTGGACTATTCATGATTATAATTATAAAGTTAGTGGGTTAATGTTAATAAATTATTTAGTTGGGGATTAAAGAAGATAATATGGAAATAAATAGTGGGTTACTTTTATCATAATAGATTATATGATAATTAGGGTAAAAGAAAAAGAGTTTGGAGAAGAGAAAAATAAAGAGAGCAGAAGGGAGAAACGAGCGAGCGAGAGAGAACGAAGAGAAAGCAAAGGCAGTTGGGGAAGTAGTAGCTTGCTTGATCACGATTCTTCGGTGGAGGTAGGTTATGGTTTATGCTTTCATAGTAACTCTAATAGCGATTAATATGTATTGGGTGATTCTGTAAAATCTTTCATATGCTTGATTGTGTGTTTGTATGTTGTGATCGTATAATTGTGGTGGTTAGAATAAAGAGACTGTTGAATCTTCAATCTTAAATCCTCTCTATTAAATGACGACTTGGTACAAAGAAGGCTTGATGAACAAAATAATGAGATAGATGGATCGGAGTGTCACGTTCCGACATATAGTATTAGTGGATCGGAGTGTCACGTTCTGACACATAGTATTAGTGCATCGGATTGTCACTTTCCGACACATAGTATTAGTGGATCGGAGTGTCACGTTCCGACACGTAGTATTAGGGGATCGGAGTGTCACGTTCTGACACGTAGTATCAGGGATCGGAGTGTCACATTCCGACACGATAATAATAAAGAGAAGTATCTTGAATTATGTTAATGTACTCAAATTTGAAGAACCTATTTCCCAAATGAGTATGGTGTGGAGGCCTGAGTTCTCATAGTGTGTTTGGTGGTGTTGCCAATGGTTCTTGTACTTGTGATTGTCACATGTTAAGTATTGTGGTTGATTTATATTATTATTCAGTATATATTGCTTTCTATTTTGAGTTGGCCGATGATACCTACTCAGTACGTGTTCCTTGTACTGACCCCTACTTGTAATTTTTCTTCTTTGTTATTTGTGGAGTGCAGCAAACGTGCCATCGACTTCGACTCGTCCGAACTTTAGCCAGTCTTCAGCATATCAGATTTCAGGGTGAGCTATTACTCCTAGCTCGGACTGGATCTCTCCTTGATGTCCTTGAAGTTGACATGGACCATCTGTTTACTATTTTAGCTTCTTAAATACTCTTAGATTTAGTAATTTGAGGATAGATGTTCTTGATGTGAGACTTCCAGATTTTGGGAATAATAAGTATTAAATTTTAGAAGTTATTTATTGGTTATATTAATGAGTTTAAGTCTTTCGCATATATTTTTTTGTTTGTTATGGTGAAATATTGGTAACGTTGGGGTTTAGATTTGTTGGTTCGCTCACATAGGAGGATAAGTGTGGGTGTGCCACCCGCGGCTCGTTTTGGGTTGTGACAAACTTTGTATCAGAGCGTTAGGTTGGTTGGTCTCATCACACAAGAACGAGTCTAGTAGAGTCTGAGGAACGGTAGGGGGACGCCCTTACTTTTTTTGAGAGGCTATAGGACTTTAGGAAATTTCCATTCTTTCTTTCTTCGTGCTATTACTTGGATCCAATTGGTATCTAGGTGATACAAATGTATTATCTTTACAATCCTCACTCTATTTCGCAGATGGTTAGAACTAGAGCAACAACTGTGCCAACACCAACACTGGCAAGACGGGTGCGTCTGAGCCAACCACTGGGGCTGTAGCTCGAGGAGGAGCAGTGGCAAGAGGCCGTGGTAGGGGCGCAGGAGGGCGCCCACTAGAGGTAGAGGACAAACACCTGGCCCAGCAAGGAATAGGGCAGTGACTCCTCCACCAACTGACGAGGTAGTAAGAGAGGGTGAGGAAGGGGAAAATGAGCAGGTTTCAAGATTAGAAATTACCACCCTCTATCCCAGAGATGATTAATCAGAATCTTGCTTATCTAGCGGGTTATCTGATCAGGGCCAGACACCTCCAGTGTTTTCTCTGCACCAGCACCTCAGATTCCTGAAGTACAACATGCAGTCGCTGTGGCTCCCCGCATGGATGCTCATTGGAAGTAGGCACGTTTCCTCGATTGACTACAGGGCCTATAATGACGAGTGATCAGCATGAACTCTTCACTAAATTTTTGAAGATGAAACCTCCAGTCTTCAAGGGTGCTGAATCTGAGGATGCCTATGATTTTCTGGTTGATTGTCATGAACTGCTACATAAGATGGACATAGTAGAACGATTCAGTGTGTTGAGTTTGTGACCTATCAGTTTCAGGAAATGCCAAAATGTGGTGGCGGTCGTATGTTAAATGTCAACCAGCACAGGCACCACCTATGACGTGGGATCATTCTCTAACTTATTCATGGAGAAGTATATACCCCGGACTTTGAGGGACAAGAGGAGAGATGAGTTTCTAAGCTTAGAGCAAGGCAGAATGTCTGTTACTACTTATGAGTCTAAGTTTCGTGCACTATCCAGGTATGCCACCCAGATTTGCTTCAGTCCACAAGAGCGGATTCGCCGTTTTGTGAAGGCTTGAGGTCAGATTTGCAGATCCCAGCCTTACAGGTAGCTGCTGCTGCAGCAAAATCCTTTCAGGAAGTGGTTGATTTTGTGATAGAGGTGGAGGGGGTGAAGCCAGAACTTCACCCTGGGGTCGACATCTAAAAAGTTTCGTAAGGAAGGTGAGTTTAGTGGGTCTTACTCCAGAGGGCAGAGTTCAGGAGGTTACCCAGCCCGACCTATTCAGTCTTCACTGCAGGCTGTAGTTGGGGGTCCATCGCAGACCTGTCAACATTTCTCTGAGTTTGGAGGTTATCCCCAGACTTCGTCATTTTCACAGAGACATATGCTTGACTCCAGGGATTGTTATGGATGTGGAGAGACTGGACATATTAGGAGGTATTGTCCAAAACAGAGTTACAGACCCCCAATAGTTAGAGGTAGAGGTGGTCATGGTAGAGGTTGCCATTATGGAGGACGTGGTGGCCAAGGAAATGGTGGTCACCAAATCAGTCGGGGTGGCAGGCAAGTTGGAACTACTGCAGCGCAACATGGTAGGGGTAACGGGCAGACAGGTGATAGGGCCCATTTTTATGCTTTCCCCGGGAGGTCTGAAGCAGAGACATCTGATGTTGTTATCACAGGTAATCTTTTGGTCTGTGATTGCATGGCTTCTGTATTATTTGATCCTGGATCCACATTTTCATGTGTATCTTCCTCATTTTCTACTGGCCTTGATTTACATTGTGATTTGCTTGACATGCCTATTCATGTCTCTATTTATATGGGTGAGTCTGTGATAGTTGAGAAGGTGTATAGGTCTTGTCTTGTGACTTTTGTGGGGAGCAATACTCATGTAGATTTGATTATTTTAGAAATGGTTGATTTTGATGTAATTCTGGGTATGACTTGGCTTTCTCCAAATTTTGCAATCTTAGATTGTAATGCTAAAACTATGACATTGGTCAAGCCTGGGACAGATCCGTTAGTGTGGGAGGGTGACTACATTTCCACCCCCGTTCGTATTATCTCTTTTCTTCGTGCTAAGAGGATGGTTAGTAAGGGTTGTTTAGCTTTCTTGGCCCATCTCAGGGATGATACTGCCCAAGTACCTTCGATTGAGTCTGTATCGATAGTCCGTGAGTTCCTGGATGTGTTTCCTGCAGACCTCCTTGGTATGCCACCGGATAGGGATATGACTTTTGTATTGATCTGGAGCCGGATACTCGCCCCATTTCCATACCCTCTTATAGAATGGCCCCAAGTGAGTTAAGAGAGTTGAAGGCCCAACAACAGGAATTGCTAGGTAAAGGTTTTATTAGACCGAGTGCATCCCCTTGGGGTGCTCCTGTTTTATTGTGAAGAAGAAAGATGGAAGTTTTCGAATGTGCATAGACTACCGGCAGTTGAATAAGGTAACTATTAAGAACAAGTATCCCATTCCTCGCATTGATGATTTGTTCGATCAGTTACAAGGTGCTTGTGTCTTCTCTAAATTGACTTGAGATCCGGTTATCATCAATTGAAAATACGGGCAACAGATGTGCAAAGACTGCTTTTCGACCAGGTATGGGCATTATGAATTTGTAGTAATGTCTTTTGGTCTTACGAATGCCCCTGCTGCTTTCATGAGCCTGATGAACGGGATTTTTAAGCCATATTTGGATCTCTTTGTTATCGTATTTATTGATGATATACTGATATACTCAAAGAGCAGGAAGGAACATAAGGAGCATTTGAGAATTGTATTGGAGTTGTTGAGAAAGAAAAGGCTTTATGCCAAATTCTCCAAGTGTGAGTTTTGGCTAAATTCAGTGTCCTTCTTGGGGCATGTGGTTTCTAAGGATGGAGTGATGGTGGATCCTTCTAAGATTGAAACAGTGAGGAATTGTGTAAGACCTACTAATGTTTCAGAGGTAAGGAGCTTTGTTGGTTTAGCTAGCTACTACCGTCGATTTGTCAAGGGATTTTCTTCTATTGCTTCCCCGCTGACAAATTTGACTAAGCAGAACGTTCCATTTGTATGGTTGGACGAATGTGAAGAAAGCTTTCAGAAACTCAAGACCGTGCTTACTACTGCACCTATTCTTACCTTGCCAGTGGAGGGTAAGAATTTCATTTTTATTGTGATGCATCTTATTCTGAGTTGGGTGCAGTGCTAATGCAGGAGAGGAATGTAATTGCTTATGCTTTGAGGCAACTAAAGTGCATGAACGTAACTATCCGACCCATGATTTGGAATTGGCTGTAGTTGTATTTGCATTAAGCAATGGAGACATTATCTATATGGATTCAAGTGTGAAGTTTACACAGATCATCGTAGTTTACATTATGTCTTTACCCAGAAAATTTGAATTTGAGGCAGAGGAGGTGGATGGAACTATTGAAGGATTATGATATTACTATTTTGTATCACCCAGGGAAAGCTAATGTCGTGGCAGATGCGTTAAGTAGAAAAGCAGGGAGCATGGGTAGTTTAGCCCACTTACAGGTTTCCAGACGCCTATTGGCTAGAGAGGTCCAGACTTTGGCTAACGACTTTATGAGGCTGGAAGTACTAGAGAAAGGAGGATTTTTGGCCTATGTGGAGGCAAGTTCTTCTTTTCTTGACAAGATTAAGGGAAAGCAGTTTACTGACGAGAAGCTGAGACGAATTCGAGATATGGTATTACGAGGAGAGGCTAAAGAGGCAATAATTGATGAGGAAGGTGTTCTGAGAATTAAGGGAAGGGTATGTGTGCCCCGTGTGGATGATTTGATCCACACTATACCTTTAGAGGCTCATAGTTCAGGATATTCTATACATCGTGGTGCAACCAAGATGTACCGTGACCTAAAGCAACATTTTTGGTGGAGTAGAATGAAGCGTGACATTGTTGATTTTGTTGCCCAATGTCCAAATTTTCAGCAGGTAAAGTATGAACACCAGAGACCCAGAGGAACACTTCAGAGAATGCCCATTCCTGAATGGAAGTGGGAAAGAATTGCAATGGATTTCGTGGTTGGTCTTCCAAAGACGTTGGGTAAGTTTGATTCTATTTGGGTGATTGTTGACAGGTTAACTAAGTCTGATCACTTCATTCCGGTCAAGATGACTTACAATGCAGAAAAGTTAGCCAAACTCTATATCGCAGAAATTGTTCGATTGCGTGGGGTTCCACTTTCCATCATATCAGATAGAGGTACGCAATTTACTTCTAAGTTTTGGAGAACATTGCATACTGAATTAGGTACTAAGTTGGATCTTAGTACTGCATTTCACCCTCAGACAGATGGACAGTCTGAGCGAACGATTCAGGTGTTGGAGGATATGCTTCGTGCATGTGTGATGGAATTTGGTGGTCATTGGGATAATTTCTTACCCTTAGCAGAGTTTTCATACAATAATAGCTATCACTCAAGTATTGATATGGCCCCATTTGAGGCACTGTATGGGAGGATATGTAGGTCTCCCATTGGTTGGTTTGATGCATTTGAGGTTAGACCTTGGGGTACTGATCTTTTGAGGGATTCATTGGAGAAAGTAAAATTTATTCAAGAAAAGCTTTTAGCAGCTCAGAGTAGGCAGAAGGAATATGCATATCGAAAGGTTAGAGACTTGGATTTTATGGAGGGTGAACAAGTCTTGCTGAAGGTTTCACCCATAAAATGGGTGATGCGGTTTGGTAAGCGAGGTAAGCTTAACCCAAGGTATATTGGTCCATTTGAAGTTCTGAAATGTGTGGGGAGGTGGCTTATGAATTGGCATTGCCTCCAGGGTTGTCAGGAGTGCACCCGGTATGTCATGTGTCTATGCTAAAAAAATACCCTGGGATGGAAACTACATTATTCGTTGGGATTCAGTTTTTCTTGATGAAAATTTGTCTTATGAGGAGGAGCCTGTTGCTATTTTAGATAGAGAAGTACGCAAGTTGAGATCAAAGGAGATTGCATCTATCAAGGTGAAGTGGAAGAATCGGCCAGTTGAGGAGTCTACTTGGGAGAACGAGGCTCATATGCAAGAAAAAATCCACATCTCTTTACAGACTCATGTACTCTTTCTCGCCCTTGTTTTTCTTCCTCTGATCGTTCGAGGACGAACAATGGGTAAATTGGTATCTACTGTAACAACCTGTTTAGTCGATTCGAGCAGTAGAGTTTATTTCTGATAATAACTGACTGGGTCGACGGATCGCGTGACGTACCATCATGGGCACGACAGACCGTTGAGGGTCTCGTTCCAAAACACTTCAACTCTGAAATCTGGGTATTGAGATTGATTCTCTGAACTCCACGACGGAACTGCAGGACAGACCGTCGTAAACACGACGGACCGTCACAAACCTCTCTACTGAATTTAACTCTCTGAACTTTGTGACGGACCTGCAGGACGGACCGTCACAGGCTGCGTAAGTCCACCCTGGGTCGGATTTCTGCTAAAGTTTTAAAGGGTGTTTTGGACTATTTATGATTATAATTATAAAGTTAGTGGGTTAATGTTAATAAATTATTTAGTTGGGGATTAAAGAAGATAATATGGAAATAAGGTTTACTTTTATCATAATTATTTATGATATTAGGGTAAAAAAAAAGAGTTTGGAGAAGAGAAAAATAAAGAGAGCAGAAGGAGAACGAGCGGAGAGAGAGAACGAAGAGGAAAGCAAAGGCAGTTGGGGAAGTAGCTTGCTTGATCACGATTGTCGGTGGAGGTAGGTTATGGTTTATATGCTATTTTATAGTAAACTCTAAATAGCGATTGATATGTATTGGATGATTCTGTAAAATCTTCCATATGCTTGATTGTGTGTTTTGTATGTTGTGATCGTATAATTGTGGTGGTTAGAATGATGAGACTGTTGAATCTTCAATCTTAAATCCTCTCTATTAAGATGACGACTTGGTACAAAGAAGGCTTGATGAACTAAAATAATAAGATAGATGGATCGGAGTGTCACGTTCCGACACATAGTAATTAGTGGATCGGAGTGTCACGTTCCGACACATAGTATTAGTGGATCGGAGTGTCACGTTCCGACACGTAGTATTAGGGGATCAGAGTGTCACGTTCTGACACGTAGTATTAGGAGATCGGAGTGTCACGTTCCGACACGATAATAATAAAGAGAAGTAATCTTGAATTATGTTAATGTACTCAAATTTGAAGAACCTATTTCCCAAATGAGTATGGTGTGGAGGCCTGAGTTCTCATAGGTGTGTTTAATGGTGTTGCCAATGGTTCTTGTACTTGTTGATTGTCACCTGTTAAGTATTGTGGTTGATTTATATTATTATTCAGTATATATTGCTTTCTATTTTGAGTTGGCCGATGATACCTACTCAGTACGTGTTCCTTGTACTGACCCCTACTTGTAATTTTTCTTCTTTGTTATTTGTGGAGTGCAGCAAACGTGCTATTACTCCTAGCTCGGACTGGATTCTCTCCTTCATGTCCTTGATGTCCTTGAAGTTCGGACATGGACCATCTGTTTACTTATTTTAGCTTCTTAAATACTCTTAGATTTAGTAATTTGAGGATAGATGTTCTTCATGTGATGACTTCCAGATTTTGGAATAATAAGTATTAAATTTTAGAAGTTATTTATTGGTTATATTAATGAGTTTTAAGTCTTCCGCATTATATTTTGTTCGTTATAGTTGAAATATTGGTAAACATTGGGGTTTAGATTTGTTGGTTCGCTCACATAGGAGGATAAGTGTGGGTGTCACTCGCGGCTCGTTTTGGGTCGTGACAGATGACTTCTACATGATCAGTATATCGATTTCTTTTTAGATTTTTCAGATTTTGGGTATGTGATTCGAGTTATGAATGATTTAATAGTAATTGAATAGTTGTTGGACAAACAATTTCTTTTATAAGTCACAGATCCACCATTACAACTGAATTGAATCTTAAATCTGCCATTGAAACAACAGAAATGATGGCTGGAGAGATACATTATTTTGATGCTACATTCGATAGAATTTGTACGTGTTGAAGTTGAGTAAAAAGGTACTCGTAAAGCAGCTTATCTTTATAATAGTGAAATATAAAGTAAAGCACAACTTCAATTTCAAGGTACAAAGATCTGATAAAAAATGTATTGAATCAGTTGTTTTGTATTGTGAATTAGTATTTTTGATTTCTTGATACATAAGTCGTGATATTATTCATGATACAACGTTAGTTACTAATTTCTACATAAATAGTTTGCATTATAAAAAGAAGAAAAAAGGTTAGGATTTTTTGTCTTGGAGCAACTTGCAACATCTGTTATCGTAAAAAACTTCAAGACATATGGATATTCCAAAGATTTCAAATGACACTGATTTGCTTCACCCTTCAACTGAGCTTGAGAAGCAAAAACAAAAGCTTGTACGCTTTGTCCAATCACCTAATTTTACTTTTTTGAATGTCAAATGTCAAGTTGCTTCTAATTACAACAATTTTCAGACACTCGCAAACAGTGGTTACATGCCCCATTTGTTAGCAAGTGCTATGCCATCCAATTGGTGATCGGGCAAAATTTATTGAAGGGTGCTCATTTAGGGTTAAAGAGAAGGATATGATGGTCTTTAGGTTATATTTGCTTATGTTATGACATTTTAAACTAGATTTTTAAAGAATGAGTAGGTCAAGAGAACTTTTTCTTTGCTCGGTACGTTTTTATGGAAATCTGACTATAATATTGTTCATCTTGTTAGTCTAAGTACATTTTGAAGTAATTAATCTTCTACTCCATATTCACAGAAAAAAGGTTACATCATATGTGCTAGATTTTTAAATCAGTGTATCATTGTGTGATAATTCTAAAGTATCAGAAACATGTGAAATTCTTCTTCATTTTTTAATATATCATTGACGATGCATACGTAATTATGATACATTGGTATGAAATATATCATATAGTTATTCTGTATCTGAAACATGTAAATGTTGAGGACAATATGGTCTTTTGAGATTAGTTGTAATAATGTATTTTGCATTGATTTTTTTTGGAATGATACATAAAACAATAGCAAACTTTTTATGTATCTTGTACTATTGCAACATTGAACAAAGAAAGCATGATGAATTTTACTTTGCAGAATATATCAATGGGTAGCTTGTTGAGTCGTGACAATTACCTACATTATACTTTTTGAAAGAAGCTAGATTCTATTTGATTCTTGAAATATCGGGAAATAACATCTTTTACAAATGATACATTATGGAGGATATATATTGTAATGTATCTATAACTTTTACATGATTTCAGGTCGTTTTATCTCTTTGATACTTTTGTATCAGATCATGATGTATAAATCAGATACTTATTTTTTGATATTTTGTATAAGATAATGATATCGTATCAATTGTTATGATGTGTAGAATATTTATAATAGACAAAATGTAATGAGATACTAAAAATATGGAAAATTACATTCAAAATAAACAACTTTATTTTTTACAAAAAAACTGTAAAGCTTCAAAGACTGTATATTCAAGAATAATAAACCCTCCAAAAAATTATTTAATCTATCTTAAAAACAATAAAATATCAAAAGTTGTATATGAACTGATACATAATCACTAATCTACATGAACCAAGCCATCATGTTATGGTGGAGTTACATAACTCTTCGACTATGATGAATCATCTTTATCGTTAACATATCTCGCCTTGGCCTTATCTAGAACATACATCATAAAAGTGTTGCATATCTCATGTGAAAATTGTCAGTTCAGAAACGATTAGATGGAATATTGACTTCATCACTAAAGAATTCGGCAGAGGCCACTACAAGTATCCTTTAATCACTATAAACATTTCATAGATACATTATAAAAATGAATTAAATTTGAACTAAAATAAACAAAAAATGTTAATTACATGATACGTTGTAATAACTATAAAGTATTTAGTTGATACATAATGATAAAAATAGTAACAAATACTCAATACCAGTTGATAATATTGTATCTGATACTAAATGAGACGTTATATATTCATTATAAGTTATTTATGTATCATGTTCTGTCAGTCACGATTGGCTTTGAATCTATATAAAGCTTAGTAGATCGTGAGTCTTGGCTCTTAGCGAAATGCTACGCGCTATCTTACATACGATGATTTAGATCACCAAAAAGGAATTCCAGTAATGTCGTACGGTAGAAAGACAATGTCATTGAAGGGCATAATATAGGACTGCTCACCTGCGTAAAGACATTGAATTTGATTATTGTATAATACATTCATTATAAGTTATTTATGTATCATGTTTAAATTATTGTATAATACCATACACTGTAATGCAAATTACATCCCATTAAAATAATTCTTATTATATAGTTTGAGACATTAGTTGCAATACATTGAAAAAAGATTAAGATTAGGATTTTATGTATAATTTCACAAGATTTAAATCAAGCAACAAAACAACATAATAATGTATCGAAACATGTATCAAATAATGTATCATTTTTTGCCCCAATAAATCATATATCATACCACATGATAAAAATAATATATCAGCTTATTTCGATCCAACACACCATAGACCATATCAAACATAAAAAATCGTAAGAAAATTCTGCCGTCATGGATTAATCTGCCAGAAGGTACATGAGATTACATATTACAGAGGCCACAAAATGTCAATAGAGATATGAAATTTGCACAGAAAGTTTTGCACTAGCTAGAGGTGAATATGCAAGGATTTTTTCATGTGGAGAATCATTGACATAGAGGTACTTGAATACTCTTAGTCATGTCTTACAACTTAGAGAAAGAGATAATTTTTGGCTCTTGTTTTTTTTCTTGTTTTGAATTTTTAAATTTTCCGTATGCATCAGGAATATAAAAAAGAAAAAAAAATAAAATTGAACAAAACGATCATGGAATATTACCTATTGAGTAGTTTGAATTTGATTGACTAGAGAGAGAATCCTTTTGAAAACAAATTGACATGAAAATTGTAATTAAAAGAGTTGGAAAAAAAAGGCAAAAATGGGTAAGACATGTATATTTATGTAGCCGGCTGATTTGAAAATTAGGTAAAAAAAAAAAGATTTTGGAAATATTTTGAAATGGTAGGGAATAATGTAAATATGAAAAATAAAGGTGTGTATATAAATAATTTATCCTTTTATTATTGAATGAAATAAAGATCACCCCTATTAATTTTTTTCCATAATTTATCCAAATTAAAACAACATATATTTACAAGATCCAAAAATATGTTTTTTTTAATCTAATAATTTCTATTTTCAATAGTTTTTTTTTTTCAAAAAACAAATAAAAAGTCTCAGATAATAATTTTTTTTAAAAAATATTAGTCATGACAGAATCAAAGTGACATAATATATTGATAAATCCTAAAAAGCAGTTATTCTAATTGGTGCACCAATCCAAGATTTGATCACTTATGACGCAGACGACAAGATTATTAGTCAAAAAAATTAAATAATTTTTATTTATTTATTTATTTATTTAAAAAAGAAGATGGACTTTCTTTAGGGTTTTAAATTAATATATTATGTCCCTGTAATTGAGGCAGGACTAACATTTTTACAAATATTTTAATTATCTAAACATTATTTTTTTGAAAAGATATAGAAAATATAAATTACTAGATTTAAAAAACTACATTTTTGAATCTATATATTGTTTTGATTTGGATAAAATATGGGGAAAATTAACCGAGGTGAATTTTTATTTTATTCAATAAGAAAATGACATATAATAAATATTTTTAAAAAAGAGAGAGGGTTATTAGTTGCCAGGGTATAAGACCATCTCCAATCCACCTCTATTTTTACTGTCCATTCTCTATATTCGAAGAGTAAAATAGAGAATGAACACTCCAATTCACCTCTAAATCACCACCCTCTATTCTCTATTTATAAAGAGGTGAATAGTAGTTCACCAAATTTGGAGAACTACTATTCACGCTCTTTATTTCACTTTTTCATTATCATTTATATTATTATTTCTATTACTTTTTAATAAACATATTATTTTATATATAATTCCATAATTAATATCTAATATTTATAATTCTTTTTTTCAATGTAATAAAATATTTTTAAATTTTTAATATAACTACTTCAATTTCAAATTAATAGTATTTAATTTTTTTTCTAATTTTCATCAATAATAAAATTTTATTTTATTATTAATTTTAATTTTAAAGAATACAAAAAATTCAAATGGCAGATGAAAAAAATAATTTAAAAATACAATACATGATATGATAATTAAATACAAGACAATAATACAGTACATAACATAATATTTAAATATAAGATAACAATACAATACATGATACAATAATTTAAAGACAAGATAAAATACAATACATAACATAATAATTAATTGATCACAATTATAATTTAGTAATTCGCTAGGTAGTTTCGAGATCTAGCACTATTCAGAAAACAATAGGATATTCGTTGTTCTCGTTGCATGTAATCACGAACACTTGGATCACTAATAGTTTCTCAATGCACCAATTTAAGATTTCGTAGAGCTTCAACTATAGAAGTGATGCTAGATGAAATCTCCGATTTGAATAATTTTTAGCTAGACATAAATAAATTAAGGACAAAAATGCTTATTTTGATCTCTGCAATGCATTAATAGAGCATTTATGGGAGCAACGTAATGATTTTGAAAATTGAGTGTTTATGTAATTATATGTCACCTTTATTTGAATTTGCCTCCCTAATTTATGTTTTAGTATTTTCTTGCAATTTATGTTATTTAAAATTTTGACATTAAATGTAATTTTATATCACATTAAAAATTATATATGGTAATTATTTGAGAAAAAAGAAATAAAGAATTTATGTTACGAAATAAGAAAATAAGAACGAAATAGAAATAATAATATAATATTGGGAAGAGAGAAAAAGATTCCTTTTTAGAGAGTAAAATAGAGAATTGGGTTGGAGTTGGTTGTCCGAAAAAATAGAGAACTCTATATTTGGAGAGTAAAATAGAGGATTGAGTTGGAGATGCCCTAAGTGAACAAAAAGGTGGATGGAAGGGTAATTTTAGACCAAAAAGATGAGCAGAACGGTATTTCAAGACCAAAAGATGGATGAAGAGTATTTTTAGATTTTATCATGTAGTTCAGGGGTATTTTTTGCCCTTTTTCGTTTATTAAATTATCACTATCATGCAAACAAAAGAGCATGACTGACAAATATGTTTTTTGATGAATATATTTGTTGGTTTGACCACAAAATACATGGTAGACGAGTTTTGATTATGACAGATAATTGTTCAGCCATAATAATAATATTAAAGGACTACAAAATGTTGCATCGTTTTTCTTGCCACCCAACATGACATCAAAATTCAACCTTGTGATGATGGGATAGTAAGAGCTTTAAAGATGCATTATCGTGACAGATTTTATCGTAGGATATGCAGGCTATGAAGTGAGACAAACTAATCCAGCAAAGATTAATGTTTTTGATGCTATCAATTTTGTAATTTCTGCTTGGACAACAAATTTTCAGACAAGAGACAATAACAAATTGTTTTCAACACTATAAAAATTCAATCCAGGGATGTGATCTCAGAGAATTTGAATGGACTCAGTTGTAAAAACGTCATTCATGAACTTAAGGTCATGATTAATGATCTTGATTACATAATAAAGTAGATGTCAGTAACCGGTTGGATTATTTGGGTGAAAGTGATACATGTTCAAAGGTCCAAAAATTAGAAGAAATTGTGGATATCATCGAGAAAAAAATGTTGATGATGAAGTTGAAGATGATACTATATCATTAGACCTAATTATGCGTAAGAAAACACTTATCACATCTAGAACTCTTCATAATTTTATGGTGCAGTTTGAAAGAACATAACATTAGAGCTCTTAGATGCAATAAGAAAAATTAGAGATGAACTTCAATTAAATTTAAATTTTAAGAAAAAACTATTCACAAAGAATCATATATCACTAAATTGTCTTAGATATATTTATATTTTTACAGAATTATTAATTTATGATATTAATGGGACCATATATTATCTTATCGAAATTGGTGATTTTTTTCATTGACCCAAGTCGGAATCGGAGAAAAATTTTAATTTATTGAGATTATTAATTTATTAAGTATTAATTTATAGAGATCTTACCGTATGTGACATAATCTTTTATTTGTTTAAAGTTAGTACTTTTTTACAACAAATGAATTTCTCTGGTCAAATGGGAAAAAAAGAATGTCCTAATTGATTAAAACGGAAAGTAAAAAGAAAAAGAGAAAAAAAATTATTACATTAATGAAAAAAACTATAGAATAAGGGAAAAGGGTCTGATTTACCCCTGAACTTTATGATTTGGAGCTGATATACCCTCCGTTTAAAAAATGGTCCATATATGCCCCTGCCGTTATAGAAATGACCCATATATACCCTTTTACTTAACTTACCAATATTTAATAAATTAAAAATTCATTTCTTTATGCTTTAATATGAGAAAATGCCACGTGGCTCTTAAAATACCCCATCCAATTAATTTTTACCGACCCGACCCAATTGAAAACAAGACAACCCGACCCACTCCTAATCCATTTCATTCTATGGTCCCACTCTCCTGTTCAACAAGAAAAAAAAATAAAAAATATATCACTTTTGTTGAGCTATGGCACTGTTCGTGAGTAACTCTAAACTTTCTCTTATTTTCCCTCGTCAAATTTATACAATTAAAGAAGGAAAATCACGACCCAATAATAACTTTGGTTTAAATATTTACAAGCTAAATACTTATGTCTTCTCCTTTTCCAATCCCAAATGAAAATTAGTGTTTGCAAATAATGGCACTGGTCAAGATTTCTAGCCTATTTGTAGTGCAGAATAATGTAGCAGGAAGTTCGTTTGTGTCAGGTAAAGAAGGGCCACAAAACAAGGGCTTAACCGTTGCTGTTGCTCGTAGAAGCATTAGGAAAAGACGTGTCAAATAACAATCCAAGTATTAAAGCATAATCATGTCTGAAAACAATCCAAAATAACAATTAGTATCCAAAAAAATACAACCACACAATGACTTCTAAACTAGATCATCATTAGTATCCACGGGTTGTCTGCCCTTCATTGCCATTTGCTTCACTCTTTTCTTCTTTACTTCAGCTTGTAACTGACCAGTCGTGACTGCTTTCTTTCCCTTCCAAGTAGTCTTCTTTGGTGAATATGGTAGATCCGAAGGGGTCGAGATTCCTTTTGCATCTCCTTTAAAAACAATCTTTCTGCTTGTTAATCCTTCAAATATTCGAGACCTCTTTTCCATCCTTGTTTCTGTCTCAGAAATTACCATTGGTTGTAATGTTGGATCTTTTTCATTCCCGATCTCAGGACCATATGCAGTAGACTGTTGCGTCTGAAAATGTTGGGGTGAAGCTTCTGTCTCATACTCTACAGTGGCACTACATGTAGAGTTATTTATTTCGTGTGAACTCTCACCTTGTTCATGGTCTTTCAACCCAAATTTTTTTTTGTTATTGACAAAATGAACAACTTTAACTAAAACAAAAAATTAAGAGATATTACCTTATAACATCCCTTAGCATTGTGATTGAAATCACCACACTTGTTGCATCTCATTAGAGTTCCTTTTCTTGACTGCTTCCATGCTCCCTTTCTCAAACTTGCCTCATCAGTTTCTCTATTTGTTTTCATCTTGGGTCTGCCAACAAGTTTTACCATTTCTGGAGGTTCCATTGCTTGAGCAGGGTCGACTTTCCAGAATTGAGAACCCCTAACTGGTTGCAACTTGTGCTTGTACGTTAACAAATAAGCCTCTTTTCTGTACCAGTAATGAACCTCTTCCAATGGTTCCATTTTTTATGCAAAAGTGCCTTGATGGCATGGTGACATGGTATTCCACCTAAGTCCCATAATCTACAAGTGCATTTCTTCAACTCCAAATTCACTGTATGTGTGTCCGTGTCTTCATCTATCACTTCATAACCATAATCTCCATTGAACTCAATTCTACAATTGGTAGCCATTAATCGATAGTCATTGTACAATTTCATAGCCGTTGGACTGATATCATTTTGCCATTTTCTGTCCATTTTTTCATTTTTCACCAACATATTCATCACCTTCACTCTTATTTCCTCCAACATTTTGATGATTGGTTTATGTCTCGCTTCAAGTATCCAGCTATTAAAAGACTCGGTGAAGTTATTGTCTACCATCAGATTCTTACATTGAGTATCAAAATATGCCCTACACTATTTAATTACAGGAAAATGAAGAAGATCACCAGCTGAATCTACATCTACCTTTCCTAACACCTTCAAAGTGTCTTTGAATTCTTCTTCATAGGTACTCCATGCACACCACCACATTAATTTTTTCTCTTCACCACTCCGCCATTTCTTGCACCAGTTAGATTCTATATGCCTCATACAAAACCTATGGTGTGCTTATGGAAGAACATTAGCTATAGCATCCAACAGGCCCTAAAAATCGAATAGAAATAAATGACAGTAAGAAAAAAGATAAAGAAAAGGCAATAAATAAAAAATATAATTTAAAGCTACGTTTTGCATATCAGACATAAATGTCACAATTTCACCATTTTTAAGCTCCAACGAAATCCTCAACGACTGAATAAACCATGTCCATGTTCCTTTGTTTTCCTTTTCCATCACCGCCCAAGCTATTGGGTTGAAATGATTCATTGAGTCTTGCCCAACAGCTACTAATAGTTGCCCCTTACATTTTCCTTTGAGAAATGTTCCATCTAAACCAATTATAGGTCTCAAACTTTTCCATCCATCCTTCAAAGCCTTGAAGCAAATGTACATTCTCAAAAACCTTCTTATGCCTTGTTCAAGTGCATCTTTAGAGATATTAATTACCACATCAGATCCTGGATTTGATTGTCTAAGTTCTTGACCATAAGCTTCAAGCCTATTGTAGTCATCTTTGAAACTGTCTTCCAACTTATCAAGAGCCATTGTTTTGGCTCTTTTTAGTTTGGATCTTGAGACATTCAACTTGAACTTTTTTTCAAGAATTCCTCTCATGTCTTTGATAGGGTATTTTGGATCATTTTGAACTTCATCCTTAAAATAAACAGCCAAGGTATGATAAGTTGCCAATGGATTAACAAAAGAATCACCACAAGTATGATTAGGCTTCAATGTTTTAACCTTGAATGTTGTTGATTTTCCATCCTTAGATATGAGAAGAGTAAAGGGACAACCATCATAACACTCATACCTGATTCTTTTTGTATCACTTTTTTTTGTTTTCAACTTCTTTTTGTTAGCCATAGCATAAAAACTAACAACCTACCTAGCTTCTTGTATAGTCTTAAAGGTCATACCCATTTCTAATTCCTTAAACTTTTCAAGTCCATCACTCACAACTCTCTCTTTTTCATGTTCATAACGTTGAAGCACTTCAGCATTATATTCAACAATTTCACAATTGTTTCGCTCATTTCATAAAGGGTATTATCCTCCACATCACTATAATCACAATCAGTAGCAGCTTCAACATCCACAAAATATGATTCGGTATGATATATGATATTTGTGGCAGAAACTCTCAATTCATGAGCATCTATAGCATAAAAATTTATCACCTTGAAATCTTTTGAAAATAAGTATTGCAGAGCCTTAATTCCATCATTATCTTCAATTACATAATTAGTTACAGATGGACCAGTGACCAACAATTGTTGAACTTCCCTAAATCCAAATTTGGAAGTAAAAGCTTCACACAGATTATCATAACAAACTAAGCAAGTATTATGATACCAGGTGTGCTGAAATTTTATATTGTATTCCAGCTTTGGAGAAATTAGCCAATTGCCCCCGTAGTTGAAACTTTTTCAATCATCCTTTAAAATGACACCTGCAACAAACATATAACTTAGACATAATAGGGACCACCTTAGCATTTAACACCAACCAACTGAAAAATGAATTTTAAAATCCTAAAGAGACAATAACTATTTGGGGACCAACAAAGATTCCATCTTTGCATTCGAAGAGATAAACTCATGTATTAAAGTAAGAAAATAAACCTCCGTGGACAAAATGTTAAGGGGAAAATGCACATAAGTAAACTCAGTTACACTTTTCTTACATTTTACCCTATATTTTTAACACGAAAGATCCTTAAAAGAAAAGGGAAGAAAGTAGTAGAAACTTACATAAGATTTTGAACGATATCGAAATTGATGGACGCCAGTTCAGAGCTCACTAAAACCCTAACAAATTCTTGATTTTTTTTTCTTGTTGAACGGGAGAGTGAATTGGGTTAGGAGTGGGTGGGGTTTTCTTGTTTTCAATTGGGTCGGGTCGGTAAAAATTAATTGGATGGGGTATTTTAAGAGTCACGTGGCATTTTCTCATATTAAAGCATAAAGAAAATGAATTTTTAATTTATTAAATATTGGTCTGTTAAGTAAAAGGGTATATATGTGTCATTTCTATAACGGCAGGGGCATATATGGACCATTTTTAAATGGAGGGTATATCAGCTCCAAATCATAAAGTTCAGGGGTAAATCAGACCCTTTTCCCTAGAATAAAATTAGAAAAAGCTAACAAACCATCATTAAATCCACCGCATTTGAACCACATAAGCGCCATTTAAAAGTTGAAAAAAGCCAAAAAAAATATTAAAAAATTTAATGAAAGTAAATAATTTTTACTTGTGTTTTCTTCTTGTTGTTGCTTTAGCAAAGTGACAAAGAATCAATCTTTCATGGCTAAGCAACCTAAGTGCGTGTACCAGTCTTGGAAAGCCAACAATGTAAGCACCTCTTATTAATTTATATATTTATATAACAATAATTATGCTTTCTTGAACTTTTTTTTTGATTTTTTTTGTTGAGGTTATGTTTTGTTTTGAAGTTTATTGATAATTGGGGGTGGTTATATTGTAATAAAGATTGATGGGTTGGTATTACTTTGCTGGAATTTGATGTGGGGTTTACTGTTTTAAGAGTTAGCTTGTGTTGATCAGAAAAAAATGAAAGCTTTAGTCTTTTGGGGTTGGGGGTGTTGGAATTGTGTTGTGTTTGCGGGATTCTTTGTGTTGTGTTTCTGGTTTATTCTTTATGTAGATGGCTATTTCAAATTCTTAAAATCAAATTCTTTAAATAGTTGTGAAGAATTAAAATTTTGTGGAATAGTGGTTAATGAGGTGGGATGAGAATTATGAGCAAAGGATGAAAATAGTATGTCACTTCTTTCCATTCGTTTGAGTCTTGCTGGATGGAATACCTGATATTTGTTCTGCTGGGAGGTAGCTGATATGCGTGGTTGATGGTTAGTAGTCTTAGATGGTTTCTTATGGTCAAATGAACTATTCAGCATTAGAGGAAGTAGTAATTGTTCGTTAGTTTTAGTTAGTTCGTTAGTTGTAGTTAGTTCATTAGTTTTAGTTAGTTCGTTAGTTGTAGTTAGTTCATTAGTTTAGTTAGTTTGTTAGTTTTTGTTATTTCTTTAGTTGTAGTTAGTTCAATAGTCTCGACATTGATGAAAAAATTTTGATCAAGAATTCCGTTGGGGCCAACCCTTAGGATCAACAACAACCTTTAAAACTTGGAAATATGGGTTTGATCATCTACCCTTTTCCACTTTAATATTAGGCTTAATTTGCATGATGTAGGGGTGAACATGTGACGTAATTACAAGTCCCTCAATAGTTGCCACTTGAGCTAAGCCTATGATGATGTATTCCTAGTAATCCTTCATGATTACGAATGGGAACTTGTAATTTCATCATTCAAGAGATTGCTCCTCAATTCTAAGTTGCAGGTATTCGATACGGGTATGAATCTAGAGGTCGGATCCTCATGAGCTAAATTTTAAGATTTGGGGACAAAAATTTAAGGTTTATATATGGTTGCAGGGCTTCAGCTGGAAAAAGAGTTAGAAAACCTAAATTATGAGATGTTATGTAGAAAACTTTGGGAGAAAATATTAATAAGAGGAGAATCTTAGAAGGAGTTAAAAGGAAACGGAGTGCCTTAAGAAATTTCTATATTATTCCATTTACTTTAATTTCACCTCAGCTTTTGTTTTGATTACAAAAATCATTGAACTTGTCCGGAATTTCTCCTTCGATTTCGGTCAAAGTATCTAAAATCAGTTGGCCCGATTGGGTATGAATCTCACACCCATGTCATGCCGATAGGGGTGCTGTAGCAAAAATGAAGAGTACGGACAACTTAGTGTCAAAACAATAGTTATGATCTCAACATACTATATTTGGTGTGACGCGGGGAATACTCTTTGATCTGAATTTTGATACTTCTAGTAGGATTGTCATTTAAGGCCTAAAATTATAAGGATTTTTGAAAGATTTGACACTTCTAGTTGTGAAAACCTAAGGTAAAGTGGAAATTAGGAAAGAACAAATATCATCCTTATTAACTTGATGTTTTTGGTAAACGACTTGAATATGTGGATTTCTCCTTCTTACATCAATTAAACTGCTTATCCAAAAAACGGTTTCTCTCTTGATGCAGATAAGATACAAGAGACACCTGATATAGGTGTTAAAAGTTAGGAAACACTCGACAACTAGGAAGAGTGATTACATACCTTCGGGAGATTGTAGAAAATGTAGAATTATATATGAGCTTGATAAAGGATTGACTGCAGTGCATTAGATGCGTTAATTTTGGTACTGGCATATTTATACATATATTACACAACTTACTACTATAGCACTGATATTGACTTTAATAGCGGTGCATTTATTGCCATGCCATTAATTATCTTATATTTTAATATGACTTGTAAAGCGACTCGAGTTACTAATAATTTATGGCTGTGATAACGAAATAATGCCATAGCCCTGCAACATTGTAATGCTCACTTTATCTTGAGTAGAAACATGTTATTGGACGACGATGTATAGTTGGACAACAACATGCCACCAACTGTGTTGACTGGTAAAGGATTACTGAATGTCAATGTCGATGGTGAGAGCGTTGGGCTATGTGTGGAAAATTAATCACGTGATGCTATCTAAACTGACATTGTTTAGATATTATGTCTTCCTATATAATGTCATTATTTGATATGGCTGATGCAATTGGAAGAAAGATGAACTCTATGACGAATAAGTTTTTATGGGAAGGAAATTGTATCAACAAAAAGTTTCGCTTAGTTGGATGTCAAGTGGTCACTAGTGCAAAGAAGGGAGTGGATTGTGAATTAGTAACTTGAGATTGCACAATAAAAGCATAAAAGCATGTTGTGTTAATGGCTTTGGAGATTTAGCATGAGCGAATGGGCAGTCTAGATCAAAATAATTGAAGCAATCTATGGCAGCAGACAAGGCTGGAATACCCCTTCAAATATTTCATACACTAGAGGGGGAGTATGAAAAGGGATTTGAAAGTTATGGGCCAAGTTTCAACAATTCACCAAATTGGAGGTTGGCAATGGAGTTAAAATAAGATTTTGGACTGACTTATTGACGGGTGATGAGTGCTTGAAACAAAAATTTTCTCTTTTTTTTCAGTTGTTGCAATAACAAAGATGGAGTTCTGGCTGAATTTTCTTCCAACATGGGATGTCATATGAATTTTACATGGAATTTGAATGATTGGGAAATTGACGACTTTTTTCTATTGATCCTTCAACTGGATTATACCCACATTGATCAGAGTAAAGTGGATTCACTAGTATGGATAGCTAGTAATGATGAAACCTTTTCAGTAAAAAAGTGCTATAACCTTCTAATCAAGCAAACAAGATTTTGGGATACTAGTTGGCCCTGGAAAGGGATTTGGACAACTAAAGCTCCTATAAAGATAGCTTGTTTTGGTAGGATTAATCTTCAGAAAAAAGGTTTTGCACTAAGTAATCAATGTAATATATGTGAAGAAGAGCTGAAGACTGTGAATCACCTTCTTTTCCATTGCAGAATAGCTAGACAATGTTGGAAATTTTTCTTCAATATTTGTGATATCTCTTTGATCATGCCTCCGCACGTGAAGGAATTATTTGAGAGTTGACAGCACAAGAGAACACAAAGCTTTGAAGCAAATATGAAGAACTATACCTTTGTGCATATCTAGACTTTCTGGCTAGAAAAAAATAAAGCTTGTTTTGATGGTCAAAAAGACCATATTTCTAGAGAATTAAGTGTTTACATAATTTTTTTTCTGGTGTAAAATTAGTCTCCTTGATAATATAGATCAATATATGGAGTTTTGGTAGCTGCTAAGGAGATGTTTTAATTAATGTATGGATATCTCCAGCAGTCTTTTTGTAACTTTTGATTTTGGTACCTTCTTGTTACCTAATTAATAAATCTTTACTGTATCCAAAATAAAAAAGAAAGAGAAGTGTGTTGATGGATGACAATGTGTTGCAGGACTGCGACATGCTGTTGATTGAGCGTTGACTGAAGACGTGTTACAGGATGGTAACATGACACTAAATATTCATTAACCAAAACATGTTGTTGTACAAAAGCTTAGCGCTAACTAAGTATTTACTACAAACTTGTTCACGGATGGTGACAAACTTGTCAGCTTACTGATGCTCATGTTAAACATGGCATGTGCTGGTGGAACAATTGCAGGAATAGATAAGAATAGGCAGTGGGTACCATTTATTAAAAAAAATTAATGGACACTGCAGAGGATTTTTTCTCAAACTGTCAGGAAGAGACGAGAATGGTCTGACTGGAAAGAGATGAATGGTCACTTGAAGGAGACATGGTTTTTTTTCTCATGCTCGTATTCTTTTTATATGTGTCTGTTCACGTGCTATCCTTCGGACATACTGCTTTTGACTATCACTATTAGCAGGGTAATTTTCTCATTGAAAGAGAAATGCTTAATGACACTTGCAAAATGTGTGTGTGTGTGTGTATATATATATATATATATATATATATATATATATATATATATATATAGCATATTTCATAAATAGAGATAAAATCATAACTTAACTGAATAATAAGTACATGACATTGTTGTGATTGTCAATATTTTTATCGTTTTACTATAAATAATTCAATTCAAATTGATGAAAAGTCAGTAAATGTGAGCATCATAGTTTTTGCTGAAAAATGAGTTGCCTGGAAATTTTTGGTGTACTCTGGAAGTTTTAATTCAACATAGGAAGTGGTTGTTCCTATTAGTAGACTAGGGTCGGCTGATAGAAATATGAACGCTGCTACTTGATGCCTCCTATGTCCAATATATGCGAGCATAATTGTGATATTGGTACCGACAAAGAGCACATGGATACATCTTTACTTATGTTTGAGATTTTAAGTTTAAATTTAGTGCAAAATTTAGATCACAATTTTGTTTATGTAGGAGTTAGTCTACTGAAAGGCAGCGGTGGCTTGAATATTGAGATGCAATACCAATTTCCAGGGACTTGTTGATCAAACTTGCAAGTTCCTAATGTTAGAGTCATTTTTGTAGGTAGGTCATAAGTTGATGCATCTTTTATTTAGAAGGGGTAATATATAATATGTCTTGGTGGCAGTTAAGGCATCAATTGGTGAAATGAATCAAACAATTTTTCTATTCTACAAGACTTTGCAAACTGTTATGAACTCCTTGGAAACTGTAATGTAGCTGTGGATCTTAGCCTTCTTTGATCATTAAAAGGATCTTTTGGTGCCTACTGACAATCTAGAAGGCAAAAGCTCTCATCTTCTCAAACATGAGTGCACTTAAAATTTAATACCTCAAATTTTAAAACTATGGTTTCTCCTTAAAAAACCTTTCATGTCAGAAAAGAAAAAGAGAAGTGACTGTGATGCTCCAATTCACCTTCAACACCCAAGGGAACTTCTTAATTTTGCTGTCTGTAAAGTAACTTACATACGGTGATCAATTGTTTGTTTCATAAAACAAGAATCTATCTATTGATTTGCGACTGTGAGTATGAGTATGTTATTTTTCACTTGGACATATGTCCTTGTACTTGACTCTTTTTTTGTGGTTTATGTAATGTGCAGAAATTCTTGCTTGGTGAGATGCTAAGTAATTGAAAAATCACTTTCAGGCTCATCCTTGTCCCTGTTGTTCTATTTTGTGCATTTGTGGCAAGAAATCTCGTGCTTTAACTCCAACGAGAAAGTGCAGGATATGCAATTTTGGTGATAACTATTGTCTTCACAATTTATGTTAGTTTCTTAACTCTTCCTTTTAGTGCCTGTTAGTGATCCGTCAGACTTTGCGTACGTTTCAGGAAAATCCCATGTGTTCCTTCTTAAATTTTTTGAACAGAAATCTGTCTATGAGTTTGTCTTTCCCTTTTTCCCTCCCCAAAAGGGCAGATCCTTGATTTCTGCCAAGATACCCACTTTACTCACCCTGTTGCTTACGTTGTTGCCAGCTGCCTTTACCCCTTTTTTTTGCTTAACTTTTATAACTGTCAATGTGAGTTCTTCTTTTCGTCTCATAAGGTTAGCACTTATTCTTGAAGACACACATATATTCTTTTGGGGTGTGCAGGTAGTTTACAGCGGTTGGAATCTTATAGTCATCATAATGCTCTATTTTGTTGTTTCTTATTATTTCAATTTCCTAATGTGGTATTGGTCTCCATAGGTCTTTATACTTCTACTTTCAACATCAGCAAAGGATCCTAGCATTGTTCCTCGTATTATCATCCTCCAGAGGAAGTTCAAGGGTATGATTCCTCAGCTTGCGTTGAAACTAGGAGTAGACCGTCTCGCTTCAAAGAAGTCCTTGTGAATGGTTTGCCTGTACGAGTTAAATATTGTGAAACGTGCATATTATACCGTCCACCAAGATGATCTCATTGTTCGGTATGTGATAATTGTGTGGAGCGATTTGATCATCATTGCCCTTGGGTGGGTCAATGCATTAGGAATGTAAGTACATCCATTTTTCATTTACTATTTCTATTTCTTGAAGTTCCATGGATGATTTTCTATTTGTTGCTTTTCTTACGCTTCCTAATTTATTTGGTTCATTTAAAGATGAAATGTGCCAACTGTATCCTGACTCCAAAATGTTATATTGGAAAAAAGTTGATATACAAATTTTAGGAGGAGAAGCTCTTCTTCTGTTTAAAATGCACTATAGATATCCTATTGAGACACTTTCCTTTTTTCTCTTCTTCTTTGTTGGTGCACAGCGAAACTAGCGGTGCTTCTTTCTATTTGTTTCTTCAACAGCCCTCCTTTGTGTTTTCGTCTTTTCCATATTGGCTTTGTATCTGAAATTTCTTATGGATGATTCTGGAACTCTTTGGAAAGCTATCAAAGAATCACCGGCATCTGCAACATTGATGACTTATTGTTTTGTTGCACTGTGGTTTGTTGGAGGTCTTACTGGCTTCCATTTGTATCTCATTGGTACAAATCAGGTTAGTTTGGTTTGGAACCTCTTACAATTAATAATGCTTTTCTGCTGTATTGCATCTGAGTACTATCAATCATAGTAATATTTTTTATTCCAACATGACAACTCCATTATTGTCATGGTGTTAGTGGACACAAGTATGCATCCCTTCAAAGTGATTGATGGCTTGTCAGGGACACTTGTCCATGCATTTAGAAAGTTTAATACAATTGATTAGGAGAAACGTAGAATATAATGACTCCCTTTTGGCCTCTATTTGTTATCATGGAGGGAATTCTTTATTGACGTTTCTTCTTTACATTTTGTTCGTTATTTTTCAAGGGTTATTTTTCCAGAAAAAATGTGACAAATGTTTATGTGATTTTGTTAATTCATAATATATTTGAGGAAGTGGAATGTTCTATTTCAAGAATATGATCTATAGTTAAGACTTAAGATCATCTAAATTAAAAAATTTAAAACACGTATTTCCTCGTGTAATATATATTTCTTTCTAATGTTTTTTCCCTTTGCCAATCTGTCAGTGTGTTGTTTCTTTGTTCATGATGATGGTTTATATATTCCTCATAAGAGCCTCTCTACGGGCTGGACTTGTTGATTTAGCTATAAAGAACAAATGCGAAAGTTTGTTTCATCTCATGCTCTTTTTCCATTTGTTCCATTTCATAAGATGCTCTATTATTTTAAACTTTATTCTTCTTCTCTTCCATAACTTCCTAAAGAAAAAGAATTGAAAAAACATTTGAAGGAGTAACTTTTTAGTAGTAAAAAATGAGTGCTTGAAAGAGGAATAGTATGAATGTTTTTTGTGATCCTATCAGACATAAAGAAAACATAGTTGATAGATATACAACTTTTAGTTGTTGTTGGATAAAGGAGATTGATATCTTCTTATTATACATTTTTAATTGTTTTATTGCTAATGATTTTTGCAGACCACATATGAGAACTTCCGTTGTAAGGGAGCTAATAGGGTGTATAACCGGGGATGCATAAAAGATTTTCTTCAACTATTTTGCACAAAAGATTGAACCTTTAAAAAACAATTTTCGCAGCTATGTACAGGAAGGGGCGTCAAAGCCTCCTAAGAGTAACATTCAAGAAACATATATAAATATCTCTGATGGGGATACACGAATTAAGGTGGAAGATGATGTTGATATTGGAGATGATATTATGAAGATATCCCAACGCCGCAACTCTGAGGAATTGGTGATGTTAGAGGTAGAGGAAGTGACAGGTCGCCAATTGGTTGTTCTGAGGTTGATTTTGGGTTTGGTTTAGAGTCTCACCTTTTCTCCAGACCCTCATACTAACTTTAAGCAGAACAAGTGGAAAAAAATCAAATTTAATATCACCATTTTCCCCATGCATTCCAATTTCTCCTGCTGACATTATTTAGATCACTCAAAATGAGGTTCAACTGATCATTTATTGATGTTTAAGACTCAACAAATACTTATTGCTAGCCATGAATATGCATCAGTTTCTCTTTCTCGAGTTGGGCTCTCCCTGCTATCGTGAAGAGATGAGATGTATAATCGGTTCACAAGTGTTTGCTGGTTTTAACTATTTATTGGAAGAACTATAGTTGTTTAAATTCTTTAGTTTGTATCTAACTCTTGAATTTAAACAATGCATACACCTGTTCTTGTGATTAGAGTTTGTTCTATATAAGGATATAAAAATTAACATTTGAACAAATAGTTATGCATTTTTTGATAACCATGATAGAGAAAATGGAGAAGTGAGAGAAAAATGGTTATTCAAGTTCAGTTGCAAGTAATTTCAATTTACTATGTCTCCATATACAAATATCATGTTTGTATTTTATATAAATAATATAGTCAAATTTCATCAACAATCACCTAAAGTTGGCATGAATTTTCACTCAGTTGGTTCCTCATGTGCATAAGAAGCGGAGGCAAACCCGATTAAAGACACACTCAATTTTACTTATAAAGGGGAGCAAGCTCAGTGGTACAAACCTTTGTAATCAACGTTAACCTAGAAGCTGTTTGGAGCATGAGAAAATTCATAACTAGTACAAAGGAGAGACATGATAAACTAAGACCAATTCATCTCAATCTACATACAGTATTGCTTTGAACATGCATCCCATACGTATCAAGTGTTTGCTACTTTCATTCTGAAAAGAAAAATTAAACAAGACAAAGAAAAAAGAATTGTCCCCCTTCTCCGGTAATCCACCCGCCACATGCCCACATATGTAGAAAAAGAATGAGCAAAGAAGGAAAAATAATTGTTTGACTTAGGCTCGTGAGGTAGCAAGTTTGTATAGGTAACATAATGCGTATAAGATTGCAATCTTGAAATTACGGTTCAACCGCGTTTTTGACTTTGAGGAGTGGTGAGCAACACAAAACTTGTTTCAATCAAATGACAATGTATTATGGTTGAAGCTTTCCTTTGTTATAAAATACAGAGATAAAGAATCTATCACTTCAAATAAGATCAAAATAAACTTTTAACGTTACACTTCAATAGAATGAATTCGGTAAAGATAAAATAGGCCCTATGATCGATCGAAGATATTGTATCACTTGAACTCAAGTCCATCTGACCCTCAATCTATCTTTGTTCAGCCAACTCATAACAAAATGTTAGATCAAGAGTTCAAGACGGACACAATCAAATTGATCGAGGATAAAGAACTACAATCAACCAAGCCCCGCCGCTCCTAGAAGTATAGATCGAAAAACTGTAGATCAAAAAATATTAATTCATAAAATTATTATAAAATTCAAAATTCAATTTCAAAAACTACAAAAAACAACTATTCTCAGAGTTTCCACTCATACAAATAGAAAAAACATACCTCATTCATATATAAACACAACTTAATTTCAAATATCATTTTCAACTTTAAAATAAATCCTACTTTTTTTCCAACTTTCACAATTCTAAAACTTCAAAATTATATTTTAATTTTCATATTCAAATTGGTATGTCTTAATGAGTAATTTTGAAATAATATTATCATTTTAAATATGTAGATTTTAATTTGTTTTCAAAAAGATATTAACACTCTTTTTTGTCAGAGCATAACTACTCCTACAAGAAAACTACAAATAAAATAATATAAAACACTCGAAAGTAAATTTTACAAGTCTTCAGACTCTCTCTCTCTCTTTTAGGGTTTCTGAGAATCGATCTCAATCGAACTCCGAAAAAAACTCAATAATCAATATGGTAAACTTCGATTTTCCTTCGATTTGTATAATTCGTGCTCGATTTTTTATCTTTATTCAGTTGAAGTGTTTTGTTGTTTACAGGAAGGTGATGGGAAATTGGAGGCGCAAATTGAGGTGCTTCTGAATGTAGAGAAGCAGATGAGGCAAGCTGGCGATGTCGCTGCTACTAGAAAAGCAGCTATAGACATTCTTCAGCTTTGCTTTGAAGCTCGCGCATGGAAAACTTTAAATGAACAGATTGTTCTATTGTCTAAGCGCCGTGGACAATTGAAACAGGCATGTTTGTCTATTTTATTTATTTATTACTTGATTTTTACGACTTCAAAATTTGGGTTTGGTTCGTTTATAAATCTGGTCTTGAAAATCATGTTTTTGTTTGCTAAATTATGTGAAGGAAAAAGTAGGAAGTTTTAGAGATCAGTAAATTATTGCGTGGAAAAAGTAGGAAGTTTTAGAGATCAGTATATTATTGCGTGCTGTGTGCCGTTAAGCTGTTGGTAGTACCTAAAGATCTTGTTTTTTCAAGTAATTGAAGTTTTGATTTGACCTATTGAGTTTCATATAGTAATACTTTACTGAGTGAATAAGCTAATTTGATCTTTGACCATCACATTAGCAAAATTGATTTGATGAAGAACCCACCTGTGATATGCTGATAGAAGGCATGTTTTGAACTTAGAGGGCAATGTACTGGACTTACTTTCAGACTGTCCTTTTTTTTTTTTCACTCTTGTAGTGTTGCTGTAAATTCAATGGAAAGAGCAGGTAGACGTGCTGATTCCTTAGTGTTGAGGAAGTAGGTGAGGGTGTTGGGTTAATGTTTTTCTCTAGGTCTAGGTGAGTGGATAGGCTCATCTCCATTCTTTGCTTGGTATAAAAGGAATGGAAGAGAGATTCTTTACTTTGTTTGGACTTCGGAAAAGCAAAAACACAGAGTAGTGCTTAGTATTTTAGGTTACTTGATTAAAAAGATATGTGAGACTACCTGTGAATGCTTCCATGATTAAAGCAGGAGTTTGGATAGGCTGTGGTCTTCATAGAAAAAATGGAAAGTAATCCTGTTTGTTTTTTACTTTTTAAGTGATACGGGAACACTAACTCTCGTCCCATACACTTAAACACTGCTAAAAGAAGGGTACTACTTGGTAGGGGTGTTGGATGAATTTTGCTCCTCTTAAGTTAAAAAAAAAGGTTGAGGAACTTGTGAGTCTTACACTATGAGGACCAAGCTTTGTATTTAGGTGGGGATCGATAGAAGCAGGGTGGGGCCATTTCCCCCATGTTTTGAAGGGTCTCAATAATTAAAAAAGAAGAAGTAAAGACTGAAGAGAGTCTTACATTGTTGTGTTCCAGCATAAGAAATGCTGGTAAGGGAAATACATACAGGATGGTTAATATAATATGCAAGCTCAAATCCTCATTTGGATTTCACTGGATATGTCGTTGTTTACAATTGCCATGTTGTGCCAAGATTTTGCCTGTTTAATTGATGAACTACTTTAGAGACTGCTTCGTTTGCAATGCCGTTTTTCAGATTTTTGATGAAGATGTTTATTAGGATTATTATTTCAGGGCGATATTGGTGTCTCGACCTCTAGATCTAATATTCATATTTATGCTTGTTGAATGAAAATAAATGGTCGAAACCGGATTAGTAGGACTTGAATAAAATGAAAGATAGGTACACACACATTTGAGCTTTTACCCTGTCAAAAAAGAAGATGAAGACACATTCTAGCTCTGTTGGGAATAAATTTGGAAAGGATGAATGTAGTGGCAAGTTCTTGGTTAATGATGTTAGTCGAGAGGTCCTAAAGAAATGCTAGGAATCAAATCCAAACAAATAGAGGTAAGGAGGGGTGAGGTACAAGGAAAAATGTCAACTACGACCAAAATACAAAAACAGAAAACCTATGTTGGCAACCAAGTTGTGGGTTAGCAGCTTTATATTTGTGGAAATTTTAAGCCAGGTTTCCTATGGCTGCAAAAATTTATCTGGGAGAATGTTGGATTTGGGGTATAAGTGAATAAGTAATCACGGGTGGTCTTGGATGTGTTTTCCTAGGGACAGGTATTGCTATTCTACCAAGCACTACTTCTGTTTTGAACTTATAGGAACAAAAAATAGAAATTACTTGGAGATGCAATGCCCGAGGATGCAAGGAAGTATTTGAACCATGGAATTGCATAGCATGATGAAGCTAGGGAACTGAAAAATGATCAAGAAGTTGGATCGCATTTGCTTCATGCTTAATTAGAATTTTTTTGCCTTTACTTGCTTTCACTTACCATCTACCTGGGAACATGCATGTTGTGGCTTCATATGTGAAATGCTTGGGCAATTGGCTACCAATGTGCTTGTGTTTTGAGAATATCGGGTAAGCATACTAGAGTATTTGTAAGCTCCCGAGTCCTGTCCATTCCATATTGAAATGCCTTTTTAGTTATGCTCTTCCTTGTCCCCATATATATGCATACGGAATGAGCCATTCTCATGAAAAATATACCTGTGGCATTTCAGCACTTTCTCAAGTTGCGATGACACTGATGCATGATACTATGGCTTCATTTATCCTCTTTAAACTTTATAATAATATGCTTGGTGTTTTTCCTGGTACTTATGCAGGCTGTACAGGCCATGGTCCAACAGGCCATGCAGTACATTGACCAGACGCCCGATCTTGACACCAAGATAGAACTTATCAAAACACTGAACAGTGTGTCTGCTGGAAAGGTGAGCACATGTTCATTTTGATGAAAAGACATCACTGCAATTTGATTCTCTTTCCTACTGAGCAACTATGATCTGGAATGCAGATATACGTTGAGATTGAGAGAGCTCGCTTGATTAAGAAGCTCGCAAAGATTAAAGAAGAACAAAACCTCATAGGCGAGGCTGCTGATTTGATGCAAGAAGTTGCTGTAAGTGTTTGTTGACCTTCACTTTGGTGTCTTCTTGGTCTTTTTTGCTTTGTGCAATTGATGTCTAACTGCAATATTCTGGTCCTTACTCTTTATGTTTTTTCCCACTTGCAATGTAATGTGTCCATGGCTTAACGAACAGGTTGAAACCTTTGGAGCGATGGCAAAAACTGAAAAGATAGCCTTTATTCTTGAACAAGTATGTGATTCTCTTCCTTCTCTTTTATCCTTTTTGATGGGCAAAACTCTTCCTTCTCTTTATACCCAAAATTTTAATGAGACCGTGCTTTTGGACCAACTGTGTGGTGCTGAACATTGCAGGTTCGTCTATGCTTAGATCATAAAGATTATGTTCGTGCTCAAATTCTCTCGAGAAAGATCAATCCCAGAGTGTTTGAAGCTGATCCATCTAAAGAAAAGAAGAAAGCAAAGGAGGGTGAAAATGTGGTTGAGGAACCTGCTGCAGATATTCCGTCACTGCCAGAGTTGAAGCAGATCTACTATCAATTAATGATTAGGTACATCTGATTATGTTATAAATGTGGCTAAGCAAGTTACCTTCTCTAGAATTGTTGAATGCAACACCCTTCTTACTATCAAGCATTCAGCAGATTCATGCAATCTGAGTATAATTTTAAAATAACATAATTTATTTTCTTTAAGAGAACTTGGAATAGTTAATGTGTTCATACTTAAAGCTTGCAACTTCTGCACTTAGTTTTGGTGATTCTGAAGATATTAGTATTTAAGGCACATAATTTGCTTATTTGTTCATATTCTGGCAGTTTGTCTACATCTTACTTACATTTGAATTTGGGTTAGACATGTTTTCTGAATAAAGACTCTGATTGTCTTCATTTTATATATGTTTTAGTTGTCTATGAGGATTCTAGTTTCCTCCCCTTATCAACTGTGCCAAAGGATTAAAGGGAATGCTATCTGTGCTTTGTCAGAAATGTTTCTTTTTAGTAGAAAGTTCATATTTTTCCGGAAGAGATAATACACCTTGGATGTCATTGAATAAATAGAGACTGAAGTAAGTTCTGCAGAGCTGCATGTTTGAGATAGTTCCATATTTGCTCTGTTTGCTTTGGTTTATTTGTGGATGGACTTCCATTCTTTAAATTTCATTGGGAGCAGGTGACTAAACTTTAGAAGACAATTGTAGTTCTGCTATACTTTGCACTTCTTTTCAAGATGATAAGAAGTGATTGAAGTTGTATTCAGAATACATGACAATTAAATGACATGGTTATGCTCATTTACACCCTATAAATTTGAGTCACCTAAGCTGATACTGAGTTTTGAAGTAGTAAAGGTCTTTCAAAGTTGCATCACCTATCAAATGTAAATGAAAGTTATTTTATTTATCATAGAATAGTTTTTGCCATGTCTCCAAATTTTTTAGGTTGGAGTGACCTTGCATGATTTTCTTAATTGTTGATTTAGCAGGTCATCAATCCTAAGGCATGAGATTCTTACTTATTTAGAGTGATATAGCTCTAGATGAATGAATGATTTCATTTGGAGATCTTTTTATGCATTTGTGTATCTTAAACTGGTGTGTCATTCTTTCTACTTCTGTTGCAGGTATTACTCACATAGCAATGATTACCTTGAAATATGTCGCTGTTACAAGGCTATATATGAGATCCCTTCCGTGAAAGAAGACCCAGCACAGTGGATACCAGTAAGATCCCTTTTATGTTTTACTCACATTCTGCATAAATTATAATTTCGAGACGTTGCACGTGGTATTATTCAATGGTAAATCAGTTTTAAATTTTTAAGTAGTAAGTCTATATAATGTAGTGTTGGTTAATGAGCAATTCTTTTCAGAAAAATATAACAATAATCATTCTGCTGCACAATATCATTTGCCTGGATGCCTTAAATGATATTTCACTTCAAAAAAAATAAAAATTCAAAATATGTGACAACTAAATTGATTTACCAATAAAAGGTACGGACTCTGACAAAAGTAAATGGGTTGGGAATTATTAATCTGTTGTAACAGATACATCACTGCTGCATAGCTTTAAGATTAGGTGACAATTAAATTAATTTACACCTACCTGAAAATTCTAATTGCTAAATCAAGTAGAGGTGATACAAAACCATCAGATATGTCAAATTTATAAAGAGACACTCTTTCTTCCCTATATTGGGAAACAAATTATTTAAGAATAGAAGATTTAGGATTAGTTTTTCCCTGGTATCATATGATAATTGTGAGCTGGGCTTGTATTCTTATGCAGCTAGTCAGGCTTCTCTTCATCTAACAAGATAAGGGTCGGCATTCTTTTCAGTTTTCTAGAAAAGGGGGTAGGCATCCTTTTCATCTGTCAGAAAGATTTGGGTTGGGGGGGCTTTATTATTTAGCCTGTTTGGATTACCTTTTGGCTTGTAACATAAAGGCATAAGTTAAAAATTTTTACTTATGGCTTTTAGCTTATTTTTGATATTTTGGTTTAAAAAACATGTGCTTATAAGCACTTTTTTATTTTACCTAGACACTTCAAAGCTGCTTAAAACTATTTTGGCTTTAAAGAACCTATAATAAGCCACAATCCAAACAGGCTCTTAGTCTACCCGTGTTGATCATTGAACATCTTGGGCAGAAGGAAAACAAATTTCGAACTGTGGCAATAGACTTGGCTATAATTAGATTAAGAAGAAAACAGGAATGGGTAAATGCGGAAGTGTGATAATACGAAGAGAAACATAAAAGCTAATGGGGAGGAAGAGTCATTACTCTGGCTATAACTCTTTCCACAAACCATTTACTGTTCTCCAGAAGATTTAATAAATGTAACATTATTTTATAGGTTTTAGAGTCCAAGTCTATATTATTAGGAGAAAAATGGGTGGGATGGATGGACGTATTCTATTTTGGTAACTTGAAGTCACTGATAAATATTATACAATGTATTCTGTTTTGTTAACTTGAGTTGTTATTGGAGGCCTTTGCTTAGTGGATCTAGCATAATTTTTTTTATTTTTAATTACATTTCGATTTGTAGACGTGTATAAATGTAGATAGAGGAGCTCGTCATTGTATTTGAGATTCCAAATCTTGAAGAGGGTTAATTGCAGATAATGCTTGATTGACCAGTTTGCTTAACTCTGTTATTTCATGTAGGTTCTGAGGAAAATTTGCTGGTACTTGGTATTGTCTCCCCATGATTCTATGCAATCAAGTCTTCATAACTCAACTTTGGAGGACAAAAATCTTTCAGAAATTCCTCATTTCAGGTTTTGTGCAAAAAACTCTATTGCACAATGTTTACTGTTGCTACTTATAAAATAAAGGAAAAAAGGAATTACTATGTTTATGGTGTTATTATCTTTGCATTTGTATATTTGGGTTTGTGGGGTAAGATTTCTCAAAATTTTGCCAATTGACATAAACTCTGCTTGGAAATTATTTCATTCTGTGTGTGGTTATATGCCATTTGATGATGAATATTTTGTACTTCCTTTGGGACAAGTTGAAGTTTATATAGCAATTTCTATTTTGGGACATCAAGGATGTTTGCCACCTGTCCATCAACAATATTGTTCTGCATCTTTCAGAAATTTCAAGAATCTTAAGTTTTTACTATCTTCACAAATTCATCCAATGTATCCGTGACAGACTAGCTTTGAGAAACTGTCTTAGTAATTTCTTTGATTACTAATGATCAATATAGTAGAAATGTCAACTGAGCCATCTTACACTTCCTCCCTAGTCAAATCCTATCACACAATTAATTGGCTGGAGTATTAGAGTTCTAGTCTGGTTCATCGGGCTTTGCATTGTTGCAATGTTTGCGTATTTGATATGAGTCTTGCATGTTAAGGCTGAAGGAGATTAGAGTTATTCAATGATTAATGGATCTTTGAAGTCCTTATTTTCTTAAACTAACATTTTGAAAATTGAAACTCTAAACAGAAATATCAAGCAATGAGTGTATATATAACCTTATTCTACTACCTGACTAACTTATATAGTCTCGTTTATTTCAATATAAATGTGGAATTTTGCATGCTCAGAAGGAAACATTTCTTATCTTTTATCCAACGACTGTTTTTTCAGAAATTTACAATTTTCTCCACCCTCTACACTAGTGGGGAACCAACTTCAGCATAATGATTGTTTTGGTATCTTCCTTTTTTTTTTTTTTGCTTCAGGCTGCTTCTGAAGCAATTGATTACCATGGAAGTCATTCAGTGGACTGCTTTATGGAACACATTCAAGGATGAGTTTGAAAATGAGAAGAATATGCCTGGTGGCACTTTGGGGGACAAGGCTGCTGAAGACCTCAAACTGAGAGTTATTGAGCACGTAATATCTAAGGGCTCACTTTTAGTTCTCCTGTTTGATGATTTGTCATAATGGCATCTGTCAAGTTGATCTATGCTGCAGTCCATTTTCCTCTTGAATTGTGCTTTCACTTTAAGTACTATTTTCCTTGCAGAACATCCTTGTCGTCTCAAAATACTACTCAAGAATAACCTTGAAGAGGCTGGCTGTTTTACTGTGCCTCGATATTCAGGTGCATGTTTAGTTTATTACTTTTCCTAATTTGTTTAGAGTATTGTGTACAATACCTACATGTTTTACTTCATCTTTGGTGGTATTTAGAGAATTCCTGCTATGATTAAGTGAATGTGGTCTAAACCTTAGTGCAAAGGCCAAGGGCCACTGTAAGTCTTGGGGTCTCTCTGTGCCTTGCAGCAATATAACTTTGTGCTTGTGAAAAACATTAGCTGTTAGATTTGACAATTCAGAACTGGTTCGTTATAGTTGAGATCCTTGTTCTGGCTCTTGCTGATGGCGGGAAATTTGCTATACCTTGCACTAAAATTGTAAAGAAGGTAAACTGTGTGAAAAAGAAAAAAATGTTGTAGACAACTCAGTGGAGAGTTGCTAGATGTTCCCAGTTTTACCTTCTGTGCACAAACTTTCAAATGTTGGAACTGAAATCATAATCAGCATTCTATTTTCTCTTCATCGTTACTGAGCACCGTTGTCAAGATGTTGCAACTGTCACATAATTGTTTTACCTCTCATAGCATACATTTGTCTGGTGATTTCTCATCTTCTTTTTTTTTTTCTTTTTTTTTCAGGAAGCGGAGAAGCACCTATCTGAAATGGTTGTATCAAAAGCTTTGGTTGCTAAAATAGACAGACCTATGGGTATTGTCTGTTTCCAACCCCCAAAAGACAGCAATGATATCTTGAATTCTTGGGCGTCTAATTTGGAGAAGCTGCTTGACCTTGTCGAAAAGAGTTGCCACCAGATCCACAAAGAAACAATGGTGCACAAAGCTGCTTTAAAGGCTTAGAAGACTTTGATCGGACAACTCTACAGGTAGGAGCCAAGCCGAGCCTTACATCAATTATAGCAATTCCGGTCTGGACGTTCATTGTGACAAAGTTGAAATCCTTTTTGCAGTATTCTCTATTCTGAGAAACAAGCAACAAGAGCAAAAACTCGCAAATCTTGATTCCTCTGCCTGTACTATCACGATTTGCCTGCTTGCTTTTCTCGTTGTCGGAGTTTCATTTTCTTCCCTCATTTTGTATCTTTATCGACGTTTCTCCGCATGATTTATTCATTGTGATCAGCAAAAATTTAGGTTTGATGCCAAGAGATCAGAGATGTCAAGTCCATTAATTGCTTATTTAGTCATCACTACATTCATTAGCGCTGTAGTTTTATTTTGTAATGCATCCTTCTTTAGGGGTTAGCAAAAGGAAAATGGGTTTCTTTTCCCCTTCTAAAATGATCTCTTCTACTCTGCGTTATCTGTGTGAAAAATATGGGTTTTGAAAATAATACCTAGACCGGTATCGACGGGGTTTACATGCTACCGTAAATCATGGATTGTTTTAGACCACAAAGTTTTCGATGATTTTGGTTTTTCAAAAATGCTGTTATGCCAAGTCAAACATCATATAATGTCAAAGGGCCTTTTTGGATTGTAGAAGTCTAATGGGTAAGTAAATGTGGGGAAAAAAATGTTAGTGTTACGTGTGTTTGTGAAAATATTTTAATATGGCGGCTTTTGATATTTTGAGTTATCTTATTAATGAGCTATTTCTCAATAATTTTCATAAATGATGAGGATTTTAGGTTTATGAGAAAAATATAACAATAATGATATACTCAGTGAGATTCGAAAAGAATAGTAGGTGAGGTTTAGAGAGCGTAGAAGCAAATAACACTGCTACGTTGGAACTCTTTCTCATAATTCGTTATTAAGAATTGTTCTGTACTTGTTTGCTACCTTAACCCAAGATTTTAATAAAACTATTACTAACACAAAGTTAACAATTATTACAGTTTGTTAACTTATAATAAATTTCGAAGACTCATCAATGCAAAAAAAATAAAAAAATAATAACGATGTTCTAATTTTTTTATACAATTTTCTTATATCTACGACCAATTCCTTTAATAAGAGCGGGTTCAATGAGGGGTCGTTTCATAAAGGAAAAATTACATAAATTAATACATTTTAAAAAATAATTACTGATTTTAGCGATACTTTTTGGTTTATTATCATTTGTATCAATGTTTTGTTAAATCTTTAATATGTATTAAAAGTGAATTATGTATGCAATATATATGAATTATAATTGTTTTTTGAAATATATAATGTTTGTTAGATAAAAAATTGTCACATTATACTATTAGTATATTAAAATGTGTGATAAATGTACTATCATCATTAAAATTTTTATTATATGTGAATAAATTTTTCTTTGTATATTTTATTAAACTTGTATTATAAATGAATTAAAAATGGTCAAATAAAAAACAAAATTATTGCTATAATGGTAAATATTTTTTTATTATAGTATATTTATGTAAGTTTCCCTTTGATGAAATTATAATTGAAGTCATAATTGATGAGCTTTTCTTTTTATTATAGATTATAAATTTCGAAATTTATGTAACAACTCAACAAAAAAAAAATAGATTTGAGTTCAAAAAACACTTTTTTCTTGATCATTTTCAAATTAGGTACCACATAATTTTAGTGTACCCTCTCTCGTTTACAATATTCATCGTTAATCCATAGGTGGATGAGATTAACATATATTTTTTCTTATTTGCTAATAGTGTTCATTGGCAGTTTGTCTATAGAATATAAGGATGATCATCATTAAACTTTTCTAACCGTATATATAAGATCAGAGTCCAAAACTTAAATGGTACAAAATATTAACAAAAATTTCAAAACGGTAATAAAACCAAAACGGTAAAATCGCTGCAGATGCAGCGACTTACCTCACCTGAAAAAGCAAATCGCTGCTGAGGGCAGCGATTTTGCAAAAGTTATTTTTTTTATAAAAAAATGAAATCGCTGCCTAAGCAGCGATTTCAAAATTTTGTTTCTTAAATCGCGCTGTCTTGGCAGCTATTTCATTTTTTTAATTATATTTTTTTAAAAAAAATAGGTATATCGCTGTTTTTTTTTATAAAACAACATTTTTTTTATAAAATAAATTCTTATAAAAACGCTGCCCAGGCAGCGACTTTATGACAAAAATTTTTCATAAGTGGTCCATTAGTATGCTGCAGGAGACAATTTATTTTATAAAAAAAAAGAATCATAAAAGTTGCTGCCTGGGCAGCGTTTATAAATTTTTTTTTGTTTATAAATCGCTGCCAAGACAGCGATTTCTAAGAAACAAATTTTTGAGATCGTTGCTTAGGCAGCGATTTCATTTTTTTATTAAAAAAAAATAACTTTTGCAAAATCGCTGCTGAGACAGCGATTTTGCTTTTTCAGGTGAGGTAAGTCGCTGCATTTGCAGCTATTTTACCGTTTTGGTTTATTAAAAATTTTATATACCGTTTAAAAATTTTTGTTAATATTTTGTACCCTTTAAGTTTCGGACTCTATAAGATCATTTAGTTTATAGTTCTGAATATTAAAAAAGAAATATTATTTGTAAAAAAAAAAGATTTTGTTTATTGAACTAGTCGATATGAAAAGAATATTATCCTACGAATTTTTTGTTTCTTAAAATATAAGTTATTGACGTTTGACTCCACTAATAGAATCTCTATATGGCCCTACTAATACACCAAATTGGAATTAATTAAACTCAAGGGGAAATGTTCTTTAAGTTCTGGAAGTTGTATAATGATTACTTGTATTTTATGTAAAAAAAGAATTGAAAAGTTTCGTTCTTTTGAAATATTATGAATTCGAATTTAATTAACTTTGGGTACGTGCTTTTGCAAAGTAGATCGAATTTGCTACTAAAGTAATGGTTTGAAATAGTTTTAGGTAATCATAGTATCTTTTTTTACACATTTTATTACTTATTTATATTCAGACGATTAACATGAATCTACGTTATGCATTTATCTTTCTCATTCCTCTTTCACAATTTACATTAGCTTATAATTTTATATTTTGAAATCTCTAAACCGTCAAACCTTCTATTGTCGTCTGTTTATAATATGATTAAATTTGCTTTATGGTGTGTTCTTCAAATTTCAAGAATAGCAACAAACACCATTTTAATATTTTATATGTATCAACTTATCAAATTCAACGCAATACCATTTCAATATTATTACATCAACTTTTTAAATTTTTGAGCCATGTATTTCATTTTTACTCCATAAGATGTACATATATTTGACAATTTCAAACATCAGTTGTAGGATTATACTAAATCTATTATTGTTATTCAATTTACTTATAAAAAATTAGAGCGAAGTAGTGAAAACACTCTTGACATGGCGTGAATTATTAGTTTTCAGTACATAAAAAATAATCTTTAGCGGCAATTAATTAACAATGATAGCATAATCGTCGCTAAATATGTATTTTTACCGGCATATCACTCTTTATATATGTCTCAAAAACCTTTAGCGACATTGAGTCCAATAACAATTAACTAATACCGATAAAGAATTTAGCACTATTTATTAATGTGTATATTTGTTATCGCTAAAAATTATTTATGTTATAGTGTCTATCCTCGAACTATTGACGGTCTTAAAAAAAACCCTTTTACTTTAACTAATTAAACTTATCATTCTCATGTCTTACACAAAAACGTGTTATTCATGGACGTATACATGAAATTTTTTGTTGAAGTAACATATACATAGATATATTGTATTACATGAATGAAATGTTTAAAATTCTATTAGTCGATATGAAAAGAATCCTATCATAGGAATTTTATTATTAAATTTGAATTGTTGACCTTGATCCCACTAATAGAATCTTTATTACAAGGCCCTATTAATACACCAAACTTGAAATGGAATAAATTTGAGGGGAAATGTTCTTCAAGTTCTAGAAGTTTTATAATGATTCTTATATTGTATGTGAGTTTTTCTTTTGAATTTTTTATTCGTCTAGAATATTATTAATTCGAATTTAATTGACTTAGGGCACGTGCTTTGTTCGTAAGTACAAATAGTAAGACCACAATTAGTCAAACTAATAATGCACGTGACATGAAATGTGGGCTTCTAGATTTCGATCTCCGCTTGGGTCAATGAAAAAATACTGATTTCTATAAGATAAAAGGATAATATATTTTTGGAAGCTTCTTATATTAATATATAATCTCATTAATATTATAAAGTAATAACTTTTTAACATTATGAAATTTAGTGAAATATGATTGTAGTTATTTTTATTAAAAATTTAAATTTAATTGAAATTCATCTCAAACTTTCTTATTGCATACAAAAGTTCTGGTGTCTTCTCGAACTTCACAAAAAAATTGAGAAGAATTCTAGACACAATTGGTGCTTCCTTACGCGTAATTGATTTCAAAAATATTTTATCGTCTTCGAATTTATCATTAACATTACGAAACTGCCCACAAAAAAATTGAGAAGAATTCTAGACACAATTAGTGCTTCCTTACGCGTAACTGATTTCAAAAATATTATATCGTCTTCGAATTTATCATTAACATTACGAAACTGTTCCTATCTTGAAATTATTTAAATTGTATGAAGAATTTAATCTTAATTTTACTCCTATAATTTAAAACGAAATGAGCTAATGGTAACAATCTGAATACTAAATTTGTTGAATATAAATTTTAGATCCATTTTTTTTTATCATAATGCATCTATCCTATTAAAATTTTAGATCGGCCTCTAAGTATTTATACATGACAATATAATGAACAGTGAATTAAGTAAAAAATTTCAAATGTTTTAACTTGGTGAAATTGTACACTTCCATAGGTGACAAATAAAAATATTGGCATGGCCCGTATTAGTATATAACATTATAGTAAAATTTGACATTCTTCATAATATATATTGATGCCTACAAGTGTTACAAACATCATATATGATTATAAATAAAAAGGATGAGTACTAAATTCACAACAACAAAAAAACTATTTAGTTTTTTTCAACTTTTTATTTTTATTTCTGAACTTCCTCTCACATAAATACATCGTAAAATATGATGAAGAAAAAAACATAATACATAAATAGGTCAATTAACTTGTCTTTAATTGGTATTTATGTTCTCCAACTTTAAGTGTGCACAAATAAATACTTAAATTTATATAAAATTTAAATAAATAAACACATACATCCTATTGCACACATAAAATTAAAGGACATGAATACCGATAAAAGTCAAATTAAATAGTGTTATGCCGGATAATAAAAGGACCTCATCTATGTGGGGCCACCAATACATTCCTTTAAAAGAAAAATCACTACTAGTTAGTCAAAATCTTCTAGGAAGATGAAAAAGATATTCTAGTAGTACAACAAAAATTATCCAGATGAAGAAGAAGGGTGATCATAATTTGACGAATTACAAGAATTTGTAGTTTGATGAAAATCACTTCCACCACTAGTACTACCTGCCTGAAAATAGGGCTCCTGCTGCACCATGTGATGATTCCGTTCAATAAAATTGGAACGATACAGAGATGAAGCGTGAGCTATAGGCTCAATAAAATTTGAAGGATTGGTGTGAAGTATAGGCTCCACTTCCGTAGAGGTATGTCCATTAATAAAATTGGAACGATACAGAGAAACGCTTGGGTCGGGTGAGGAGTAAATGGGTTGCTGAATTGAAGAAGGCACTACTAATGTAACATTTTCTGGGAAATTTAGTTTTGCTTTACTACCTCTAAATCTAAGAGCAGCTTCATCATAAGCTCTAGCAGCTCCTTCAGCAGTATCAAAAGTACCTAACCAAACACGCGCTGCTTTATATGGATCTCTTATTTCAGCTGCCCATTTCCCCCATGGCCTCTGTCTAACTCCTCTGTATCGTCGTCTTGCTTCATTATTACCAGAATCATTTTCATGATCATTGTTTGTTGAACTAGTGTATATAAAAGTTGCTTCTCTTGTTGTTCCAATGCTTGAACCTTCACCACCTATATAACATAATTGTATCAATATCCATAACAAACATACTCAATATAATACGACTAATCAGAAATAGAAAGACTGTTTCTGACAGACCCTAAGTATTGTCATATGCAAAAACATTCCATATAAAAGCAAAAGGACAAATGCAACAATTTATAAGATGTAGACATATGCTAAAAATGTAAATATACATCATAAATAAAAAGATTGATTACTTGAGATTTTTCCGAAATCTGAATTAGTCAAAGTCAAGCTAGCTAAAATGAATAAACCACAAAATAAGGAGTTTGAATTTACTCTTGATCGATTTATGTTCATATTAAAAAGTATGTAACTATCTTATATTTACATCGATCATTGCTTAATTATATCCTTCGAGGGAGAGAAAAATAAAATACCTGATGATAATATCATATGAGAAGAATTAGTTCCATGTAATAATACTTCATCACGTCCTCTTTTTTCTCCAACACCCCTAGAAATCAATGTATTATTTTGATGATGATTTTCGATATTTTCAGTATGATGATTACCAACAACAACACGAGTTAACGCAGAAACCATAACAGACATTTCTTCTTCTCTATTGATATTCCCTTGAAACATCGTATTAAACACATTAATCCCTTCATCGTCTTCTCTACTACTCCTATTATCATTCGAATTCGCCACCTTGTAATGAGCAATATTACACATGTATATTTGTATATATGAAATGTATATTTTTGCAAAAGTTGACAAGAACAATGAACTATTAGATCAGAATTATAATAATGTAAATGTGTGTTTGTAGTTCTTATATATATAAACACAACAAGTTGACTAAATTAAAAACAATTTTTTTAATTATTGAGAAAAAATAACGCCCGCCAAATAAAGAGTCGGTCCATATATGATTTTTTTTTTCTTAAAAAAACAAACAAGTGGGGCAACAAAACAATTGATACTAGTGATAAATCAAAGTGTGAAAGTCAAAATATAAATAAAAAGAAGTGTGAATATATATAAAAAGAAAAATACTACATATTAAATATTAAATGTGAGGGAAGTGAAAGGTGCCGTTTTTGGGATGTTTCGTTAAAAATGCCGACACGGAGAACGCGGAATGAGTCTTTTATATAATTGTTTATTAACCTACACCATCTTTTAACTTCATTTAATAGTATTTCTATTAGTTTCGTGTACGTACCATTTGGACCCCCATTTTGCATTTCTATTTGATTTCGACTAATATATAAATAAGATTCTTAACTTATTTTAGTGGATAATTATGTTTTATTTAACTTTGAGTATGAATATAGATATTTGAACTGATATAAAATTAAGTAGATATATATATTGTATATGGTAAATATTCGTAGAACACAATTGTCATATAAGGTGTTGTATAGGATGAATGTGTCTATTTATTTGATTTTATGTACAAATTTAAGTCTGTATTTGTGCAAATTCAAAGTTGGTCAGCCAACTTGAAGGTCATGCTTATTTATTATGTTTTTGATTTTAAATTATTACTCCTTTTTTTTTTAATTGTCATTTTTAACAAATTAAGATAATATTTTTTATGTGTTATGTCCTTAATTTATTTGAGAGTTAATGTTTTTGAAAAAAGGCATAACCCTTTAATTGAGTAAATTGATTTTGAAAATTCTATCAATTAATAAGGGTTAAATGGTAAACTCGCTATGTTAATTGTTATAATCTTAATAGGTGTGTCAAGTAAAAAATGAACGAGTAAATAAGGACTGAGGAAATAATTCATTATATTGGCATATTATATAAATATATCCTTTTTAATTTATGCTACTTGATAGCGGATCCAGGGTTGTCATTAAGGGGGGTCAATATTGTAGTAAACAATATAAAATGAGGCTAATTCGACTAAAACACACAACCTCAAGAAATTTTGTCTTAATGATTAAACTTAAACTTTAACTTCTTCTAGTGAGATGATCTCGGCTTGTCCATATAAAAATCGGCTGATCACTCCCTCTTATGTTGTAAGTGTAAGCAATGTCTGGGCGATAATTAGTCAGGTAGAAAAGTGCCAAGAAGTGTTAATACTTATGTGTATATATATTAATTATACTAAATTTGACCTCAATATATAATGTAATTTTCTGACGGAACACTCCTTGCCTGAGGGTGAGTCTGCCCATGCGTGATATAGTACACATATGATGCTTCATAGGATGTGAATTACTACGTAGGATGATAACTAAGACATGTGTATTTATTTATTTAATTTTATTCAAATTTAAGTATCTATTAGTATACACCCAAAATTGAGAGGCATAGCTACCAAGTAACTTAAAGACATATATGTGGCTGTAATAAAGACTCATAATAAAAATTAGGGAAAGTGCACAAGTATCCCCTCAACCTATTTCTGAAATCACAGAGATACACTTATATTATAAGGTCCTATTACCCTGAACTTATTTTATAAGTAATTTTCTATCCCTTTTCGGCCTACGTGACACTAACTTTAAAAAAAAAAAGTCAACCAACATCGGACCCACAAGATAGTGTCATGTAGGCTGAAAACAGGTAGAAAATTATTAATAAAATAAGTTTAGGGAATAATATGACCTTAGTATATTATAAGTGTGTCTCTGAGATTTCGGACTAGCTTGAGGGATACTTATAAATTTATCCCTTAATATGAAGAGTTAAAATTATATCGAATATAATTAAAGAACGAGTAATTTTTTAAAAAAAAAAAAAAAAAGAATTACGCTACTTTGAAGATTAAAGCAGATAGTAATAAATAAACTATGTACGTCTATTTATTTTGCTTATATAATTCATCTTCACTTGTTTATAATAGAAATAATTAAAATTATGTCTTCTAAAATATAAAAGGAAATAAATTCTACATTCAATGATTAAATTTGCATATGCAACTATGAAGAGATAATTTGCAGCGATACATTTATTTATTTCTTACACTTTTTAATTATTGTATCTAAGTGGGATTTTTATAAAAATACTACTAGTAAAATACAAGTTGGGGAATATATAACAAATTCAAAAAGTGCTGGCTAAAAACATAAATAAATTAATATTCAAATTATTCTCATGTGCATTTGAAAAATTGTCTATTATTTAAATTTCTGAACACAATTATTTTCAAAACAAAAATAAAAAATTAGTCATCTCGTACTGTGTTTGAAATTTCTAAAACAAATAGAGAATACAAGAAGTGTTACTTTTTCTTTTCTTTTTTTAATGTACTATTTCTACAAGTACCACGAATAAGATAATTCTATTGAGAAATTAAGGAAATGGAAAATATACTCAGGCTTTGTATCACTTTTGTTTTTTCGGTGAAATCAGAATTTTTAATTAAAATTTTAAAATATTATATATATATATATATATAATTTATATTCTTAATAAGAAGTATTCGATTTACCATCTATTAGGTACTATATATGGCTACGACACTGTCCCAACCTAGGAAGGTGGCAAAAGAAGCTACAATTACATAAAGGGTTTAATTTAATTTATGCTTATATGAAAAAATATTTATACAATTAAATATATTTTGGAAAAAATCATAATTAAATGGTAATTTAGGTTTGTGGTAGCATGAAAAAAAGGGGAAAAAATTAAATTTTCATTAATTGTATTTTTAATATGTTGCATGTTGATGTGGCGCTGATGAGTCATAAACATCACACATGTGGAGCACTTTAAACCATAAACGTGGTTTTATGCCAACAAAATGATAAAGGGTATTTTTTTTTCGACTTGATATTCCATATTTATATTTGAATTTGATTAAAATTAAATTTGCATCAAAAATTTCATATTAAAAGTAAATAGTTTCCTAATAAAAATAATATTGTATCTAAAAAAATTCAAACTCAAAATCTCTAATTATGAATGGAGAAGTACTTACTATTCTGTCACGTCTCTTTTTAGCGTTGATGTTAAGTGAAAACTTATGGAGTAATCACTATCAAAAAGAAGAAGATACAAAGAATTATGTAGAAGGAGAACTTATTCTCATTAATATGAAAGCCATCAAAAGAATCTTTACATTGCTATGTCTATATAAAAGAAAGCTACTAAGTTAACTACCTCTAACAACATTCTAACCTTCTAACTGCTTCTAGAATAATTATCGTACGAACTATTCTACTTTCAGCTGTTATAAGTCTAACCAACATTAAGGATCTTTACTCAATAGCTAACCTTATTAATTATTTATTGTATATATAGTAGATATAAATGAATTATTTTACTTACTGAAAATACACAATTATATATGTGTTATTAATTCTTCGTATTATATTATTGATTAATTTTTATAGTTCGCCAAGTAAGGGTGAATATGGAAAGTAAAGTCATGTAATTACTCCTCAAAATTGACTACAAAAGATAAATTTTTATATTTCTCAGTAGTTTTTTTCTTCACCTTCTGGATGAAGGAATTAATTTTCAGTATTGACTTAGTCTTCTTATTAGACATTTAATTTTTCAAAAAAAAAAAAAACAAGGTGAAGAACCTCTTTCTTCATAATATATTTTGCCTCCGTCCAATTAATTATACATTTATCTTGTATTTTTAATATTTTTATGTTTGGTTTTCATTCGAAATCTGGAGTTTTGATTAAATTCGGAATTAATTTAGGGATGCTATTCTTAATTTTTTTAATATTTATAATTTGAATTCGAGATTTCTAATTAAGAATAAAGCAGTATTATCACTATATTATAATCCATATTTGCGCTCAACTTTATATTTAAGTCAATGTCATTTTAGATTTAGTTGGTAATTATTATTTTCTTGATTACTATCTCATTTTATTATCAATGTAAACGTTTACAACAGATAATACAGTTTAGCAGCCAGTGTTTCATAATTTCTTTAATGATATGATGAAAAAAAAAACATGATATGTCACATGAAAATACCATTTGATATTTTGATAAAATAAACAGTACTTAAAGATTCTTGAAAATTATATAAATATGCCAAATGCATTGGATTAAGTCTATAAATTAAACTGATCAAAATTTAAAAAGAAAATATTTTTAAAAAAAAATAAATTTCATAAGAAACATTTTTAGTTGATATTTCTTTTCATTGCTACATGCAAATGTGTACTTTTTGAATAATATTGTTTGCATATTTATTGAACCAAAATAAAAGGCAGTCTTTATAAGAAAATAATTTATTTTTTTCTGTTTTAATGTATATGACTTACATTTTTTTATAGTCAGATTTAAAATGTCTATTTACTTTTAGCAAAATGATTTATAATTATACTACATTTATAATCTATCTTAAATTATAAATTTTAAAAATGTTTTTTGTTACTTTTGAATTCTATATTTAGTTAAACTATATCATATAAATTAGATATATAAATTAAAAGTGAAAAAATGTCATTCTGCTGTCATTGTCAATATTCAGAGGTCCTATAATAAGTTCCAAATTAATTGTCAATATTCAGAGGTCCTATAATAAGTTTCAAATTAAAATTAATCTAAAAGTGCTACCTTTTCTCTTTTTGTCTGCTTTAAGCCTAGTACAATTTTATAATACACATAATTTAGTATTGAATTAACTTCTAAATATTTTTCTTTTAAAATATCTGTTTTATTTCATGAGATCCAGCATCCCTTGTGCTATTATTATTATTATTATTTAATTTTTTGCCTTTCTTATAAGTTTTCGATAGGATATAATAATAATTTTTGAAATATTTATAATGACATTTTAACTCTATGTGATTATAATTTCAAATATTTCATTGTCTAATTTTAGATATATAAACATTCTCCTTCATATGCTCCTCGAAGAAATTTTCGATATTATAATGGAATGAATATATTTATAATTTACCTTAAATTATAAATTTTAAAAATGTTTTTTGTTACTTTTAAATTCTATATTTAATTAAACTATATCATATAAATTAAATGTGAAAAAATGTCATTCTGCTGTCATTGTCAATATTCAGAGGTCCTATAATAAGTTCCAAATTAATTGTCAATATTCAGAGGTCCTATAATAAGTTTCAAATTAAAATTAATCTAAAAGTGCTCCCTTTTCTCTTTTTGTCTGCTTTAAGCCTAGTACAATTTTATAATACACATAATTTAGTATTGAATTAATTTCTAAATATTTTTCTTTTAAAATATCTGTTTTATTTCATGAGATCCAGCATCCCTTGTGCTATTGTTATTATTATTATTATTATTATTTATTTATTGGCCTCTCTTATAAGTTTTCCGAAAGGATATAATAATGATTTTTGAAATATTTATAATGATATTTTAACTCTACGTGATTATAATTTTTAAATATTTCATTGTCTAATTTAGATATATAAACATTCTCCTTCATAATGAGCCGTAGAAAATATGCTCCTTGAAGAAACTTTCGATATTACAATGGAACGAATATATTTGTAATTATATATATTTAAAAATTATTTTAAATTGTCAATTAAAAAAACATTTTATAAATATTATATCAAATTATGTAGGAAAAAATATTATTTAAATGTGAATACTAGGCAGTATAGCGTAGACAAATAGATGTTTGAATTGGTCGAAGCTGACTTAAGTCAATTGTAGGGACCACTACAAGTTTAATCACTTTTATTTCAATAATTAACAGCTTTATGCTATAACATTTCCTATTACTATTATTAATTAAATTTGTGATAAAATAATAAATATTTTTTTTAAAATTAGAGATTTGGATTTGAGTTCTTTTAATTATAAAGTGCTTTAGTCAGTATTGTTTTACTAATTAATATGAAATGTTTTATGTAAATTTAATTAAATTAAATTATATAGATATTTAAATATTGAACAGATATGTTAATTATAAAAAGCCTTGTTTTCATTATTAATGTGTCAGAATGAGACTAGACCTAACAACTTGTTTCAATGGTTGTTAGTGGTTAAGTTATTGTATTGTGTGATATTTTGTTAATTCAAATAAAATATTTATATATTTTATAATTGTTATTTAAATTTTTTAGATTGCATCATTAAATTTGTTGTGTTGTAATAATAAAAAGTCTTATAATTATCATTTTATTATAAATTTATTGTGTAGTATATGTGGATTATTCATTAGATTATCTACTAGTAATTGAATTTATGTATAGGTGCTTCCAAGGTGATAAGAAATTCCAAGATAACTATGTATCTGTTAATTAGATGACTTTTAGAGTGATATCTCAACACTATAAATAGAGAATCACTCACCATTTGAAAGACACATTTGAATAAGAAAAGTTCTCTCCTCTATCTTATACTTCTTGTCTTCTTCTTATTATTATAATATTTTGAGCTTTCTTTATAATACGTTATCAGCACTAGTCTCTAGCCAATTGAGAGTGAGTTTAGTTTTTCTTTAACTCATGTTTTGGTTGATCTCGTTATGAGAATCAAGGTATTATTTGCATAAAATCGGGTATGTATTTTCTAAAATATTTTTATGATTTAGAATAAAATAGTATTCAGTCACTAACAATACTATTATTGGTTAAATATGACATGCTATATAAAATTTCTAATATGAAAAAAAGGTAAAAAAATTTAATAGCGTGAGTTTGAATATTATTTTAATTGTTTTGAAAAATTCAAAAGCTAAGTCATGTTGTACTTCGGTCTATTATACTGTTGGTCAAGGGTAAGACGGTGGATTCAAGTCTCATCGCACCAAAAGGTTAAGACATCAGGTTAAAGTCTGGATGCACCATAATGAAAAATGTTTGAGGGTAAGTCGATAGATTAATGTTCTATTGCACCAAGAGGGTATGACATCAATTTGAGTTACTGCATCATGATTGGGTTCAAGTCCCTGATGGCGTTACACGCCTTATATGGGTAAGACATTGATTTGAGTCAATGCACCATAGTGATGATAAAATGATGACTAAGAAAAAATAATATATTTTTTATGAAATGAAATTTGTCTCATTGAATTTGCTCCATTCTCTAAATCGAATGTGGTAGCAGTATATGATAAGTTTGGAATTCGCCCAATTGTTCCATTCTATCATATGAATTTGGTAGTAGTAAATAATATATCTGAAAGATGATAAGTGCTTGAATGTATGAATAAGGGTGTGGATGAACAAAATTATAATAGTCATCATTGTGGTAATTAGAGCCGTCAAAATGGGTTTGGCCCGCGAGGCCGGCCCAACCCAACCCTTGAAATATGTGGGGTTGGGCTTTTGGCCCATTTACGAACGAGGCTTTTTAGCCCGCCCCTTTTGGCCCGTTGGCCTCTTAGGCCCAACCCGCAAGCCTTAGAGGCCAACCCGTGGGCTATTAATATTTTAAAATATTTTTATATATATTTTTAATAGTGTTTTATTTTTGTAAATATTTTATGAATAAATATTTTTAAAAATTAAAAATCAAGTATTTTGCAATATCATCTTGCATGGTGAATTGTAGATGAAGATGAATTTCTTAAGAAAATAATATCACATGTTGATTCAAATGTGATCGATGGTGGAAGCAGAAGCGGAGTTATAATAAATTAATTAATGAGTCAAGTAATATTTAGAAATTTAGATATATTAAGTATTTAGGCTGCCTTGTGTTGCTGAAAATCTTTTAAACCAGCTAGTTTTTGTAGGAGAAATAATGGAATGATCAACATTTATCCTCTAAATCTTACGTTGGCTATTATGTATTTTTGTAAGTATTTACCAACGTTTGTGATTCATAAATGTGTTTTTGTAAGTATTCACCGAGGTGTGTGATTTATAAATGAATTCTTTATGAATTGATGTCGTGTTCATAGGCCTCAACATTCGATATTTTTTCTAAAAGACTCAACCCATGGCCTGCTTAGGGTTGGATTGGGCTGCTATTTTATTGACCCTTTAATTAAAAGGGTTGGCTCGCCCCAACCCATTTAACTCTCTAGCCCGTTAGGGTTGGTTTGGATTGGGTTGGGTCAACCCATTTTGACACCTCTAGTGGTAATTATAAAAGGAATAACACTATTAGTTCTCCAAATAGTCCTTCAAAATATGAAGGCAATTTTTATTATCAAAATGATATGAAAGGTCATTGGACTTGTGAATGTTGTCGACCCAATAATTTGACAAGTTTATAAATCCTCCATCAAAAGACAAGAAGATAAAGTGATGGTACACTTGACCTTACAAAGTGATGTTGAGGTGTGTCTTGGAAATATGATAAATTTTAAAAACCATGACAATGTACTTATAATGCAAATTTATGAAGTACATATAAATGATTAGTCCATTCCTTGAAGAGAATGTGACTTATGATGAGTATCGTGAATACTTGACCATTCTATTAGAGAATGGGTCAAGATGTGATAAGATCATTATGGATTGGATATATGTCACAACTCATCTCTACGGGAGGTTTGAGAGGAATAAATAAATTTATTTGGAAGGAATGGTCAATGGTCGTGTACATTTATATGTCATTATGGTATGTTTATTGTGAACTACCGAAAGGACAAAAGAAAGAAATAGTTCTTGTCTATAAGGGTTGTGGTCATTATTGTGTGGCAATAAAAATTTGTCATGGGTTGTGTATCTATGGTACAACAAAAGTAAAGCAAAAAATATATCTTGCTCGTAATGATTTTGACCGTTACAATAATAATATAATTTCCTCCTTGAAGGAGATGCTCACCGTAAGGATGGTGTCATGCAATATGTGATAGTACACAAAATTAATTTCAAGGTTTAACGAGTTGTATTATTACCAGAAGAATAGTATTGGGGTTGTAGTAAGTCTCAAAAGAAACTTCTAAGTTTCGGATGAATTGAAATGATGTTGAGCACATGATTTAATATCCTTGAAGGACCATAGTTATGGGTTTATTCTATTCCGAGGAATTCAAGACAAATTTATTGGTTAAGCAAATGCAGAATATATATCTGATCCGCATAAAGCTCTATTTCAAGCACGCTATTTGTTTGCATGTGGAGGCACAATAATGTGTTGGCTATCAATGAAGCCAATGTAGGTGATCACTTCTTCAAACCATGCAGAAATAAAAGTCTTCCATGAAGCAAGTCAAAAGTGCGTCTGGTTGAGATCAATGACACACCATATTCAGGAAATATGTGATTTTTCTTTGAAAAAAAATTTACCAACCACAATGTACAGAGATAATCAATTGTCAATGAAAGTGTCCACGAGATGATTATTATTGTGAACAAGTTTAATGTGCAATTTACTTGCAACAATGAGGTCATGACGAATAGAATGATATTCAATAATGTATTCGGCTAAGCTCAAAGCCTCGTAGATGAGTTCAATGATGCAACATCTTCGTGAATGTGATTTGATCACAAAGACATTATCAATATCAATATTTGGGAAGTTTGTGTACAAGATTGGAGACATCATCACAAGAATTTAAGTGATGTTTTAATCAGGGGAGAATAATACGCGTTGCACTCTTTTTTCCTTGACCAAGGTTTTGTCCCACTAGATTTTCCTGGCAAGGTTTTTAATGAGGCAAAAAATAATGCGTATCAAAAGTTATGTGTACTTTTTTTCCTTCACTAGAATTTTTTTCCCATTGGGTTTTTCCTAGTAAGGTTTTATGAGGCACATTATCTATGGACATCCAAGGGGGAGTGTTATAAATCCATTGAATTAAGTGGATTGTCAATTAAAGTTTATCATAAACTTATCCTTATCATTGATATATATTCCCAAGGTGATATGAACCTTTTTGGGATAGAAATGTATCTACTAATGTGACATTAAACATGATGACCTTTTGGTTGATTTCTCTACCTATAGATAGAGATATCATTCACCATTGTAATATACACTTGAATAAGAAAAAAAAGTTCTCTCTTCCATCTTACTTCTCTTGTCTTCTTCTCTTTCTATTATATTATGAGCTTGATTTTATAACACATTTTATTTTCTTCCTCATTTTGTGTTTACTATTATGTTACAGTAATTATATTTTGTTCGATTTTTATGTATCATCGATCTAATATATATACTTTAGATTTTTAAATAAGCTAAATTAACAAAATATTCTTTATTTGATTTTTTATTTAACCAATAAGAAAATAATTACAAAATAAATATATGACTTCTTCAACAATTTGAAGCTACAAGAGTATATATAATGTAACTTTACAAACGCTCATAAATTGAAACAATAATAACTAACATGAAAAAAAATGTATACAAGTTTACACAAGAAATAAAAAGAAATAGTATTCTTACTTTAGATCTTTACTTTTTGTATAATATGAAGTTGTAAACTCAAAATCAACGTGAAGTGTAAATGAGTCCAAAGGGAAAAAAAATAATTAGTAAGGTATTTATGCAGGGATAAAGTTAAAAATTACTACAGTTTTAATGGATTATCGATTAATTCAATATTAAAATATCAATATCGAATTGGTAATCCTCTAAAAAAATTTTAATAAAATCATTAAAAACATTAATTCGATAGCAATAAATCAATAACATTTTTTTCTATTCGATTTATCGATCAATTCAATTTTTACATTTTTACGTTCAATTAATGAAAATTTTATATTATCTAAAATAAAATAGATCCACCACCCACGCCACCCAAAAATAGAGATCATAAGCATTAATAATTTACCCAAACAAAAAGCAGCACATTTTAAGTTGGATTACTACTATATGTTTTTATATTATTGGATATGTGAAGTAAAGTGATTATGTTCATACGAGAAGTGTCTAATCATGGTTTAATTGGTCAAAGAGTAGGCGGTCTACTAGATTTTATTACTATTATTATTAGAATAAGATCACTCTAATATAAAAGCTCAAAAAAATAAGAAAATTACACGGATAAATAAATTTATACTATTTAATTACTCATCATAATTAAGGTTTGTTATAATTACTACTCGCGACTAACATTTATACATTAATTACATGGGCTGACTTCGAGTTTGTATAATTAGTCATTCGTCAGGATGTACAAATAAATTTGTATAATATACAATTTTTTAGTATATATACATATACAATTCATCTCTCTCCCACTCTCTGTCTTCTTTCGCTCGTCTCTCTCCTCCCTCTCTCAACCTCGCTCGACTCTCTCCTCCCTCTCCCAATCTCGCTTGCCATTTATACAAATGTATATGTATAATATATAGTTATATATAATTCTATACAAATACAATTCGCCTCTCTCCCACTCTCTGCCCTCTCGCTTGCCTCTCTCCTCTCTTTCCCAATCTCGCTCGCCTCTCTCCTCCCTCTCCCAATCTCTCTAGCCATATATACAATTACGTATGTATAATATATAATTATCTAACCAATATACATATACAATCTACCTTTCTCCCACTCTTTTCCCCCTCTCTCTCGCCGCTCTTCTCGCTCGCCTCTCCTCCAAAAAAACATGTAGCTACAAATTGTAATTATCAAACTATAGCTATAGAGCGTAATTAATTATTTTAAGTGGCTATATGTGAAAATTTCCCAAAAAAAAAAGGTTGATTATGAAATAGTGATTAACCCTTAAATTCCAAACTATTCAACTAATTTCTTCATGGAAAAATTGAAGTAGCAGAGTCACATATATATATATATATAATATATATATAACATGTTAAAAGTAAAAAGTTATACAAATACTTTTTAATTTCTACACGAATATATATATATATATTTTGGTATGAGGTTACTTGGTGCTTCAGCATCCGGAGGAGTCTATGCGAATCCTAGGGGCGGGGTGGGGTGATAAATCAATATTATTGCATGTATATCTATAAATTAATAGGTGTTTGGAACTTGTCCACTAATACAAATTCCTTTTGACTTGCGGAATCTAATAAAGCTAATCCAAAATTAGATTTGGCTGTTTGTTTTAACTATGAGGGAGGATTTAGTGTCAATGCAACAATTATTGCAATTTCCTCGAAAATATTTGTCTAATTCTATTTTCTCGATTTGATACATAAAATACATCATATGATTTAGATGTATTTCGATACATAAACCAATACTCGTTTAGTTAAACTAATAAATTATTGACAAGATTAACTTCATATTTTTACACACATTCAAGTTGCTGTTAGAGAAATTCATTGCTTCAAGGAAAAATGGATTACATCGACACCACTAACCAATACAAAAGAGTTGCATATTGTTCCTTGTTTTATACAAAAAGACATATACTATACTATAACCAGATATATATTTATTATATACATAATTAGTTCTAATCAAATGAACATCAGTACGTGTATTTTCCACAATGCTAAGGTCTGTTTGGCTTATCTATGAAGAGGTTACCCCGTAGGCAATAGTAGCACTAACTTCCACAGGATAAACAGTCCTCGCGGTTTGTCAAAGAGCACACCATCTGAGCTAATTTAGTTTCTTCGTCAACAGCAGTCTTTGGTTTTTCCTGCAAATTGATACCAGTGTGCAGTTTGTAAGAACGAACAAAATAATATGATGATAAGTTACTCAGCATTATAACGTTACTACTTACTACCTTCAGCATGGAAGTGTCAACTGTGAACTTGATTGCATCAGCTGCAGCACGTGATCGTAGATAGTACATTCCAGTTTTCAAACCCTACAATAACAAGAAAGATGAAAATGACTCAAAATTGACCTGTGAAGATGGAACCTATAAAGATCTGTTCATGCTGTTGTAGTCTGACAACTACATTCACTAGTCGCTAAAAGATCTCTTTAAATGGATGTTTGTACTAAACTATTGAGTAACAATATACCAGACCATTTCTTAGTCTTATGCACTCTTCAAAAGATCAACAAAACTTATAATGTGAAAATTGAAGTGTACCCTAGACCAAGCATGAAAATGAAGGGAAGTGAGCTTTCCAAAGTTGGGTTGATCCATATGGATGTTGAGGCTTTGACTCTGATCTATGTAGCAACCACGGTCTACAGCCATGTCAACCAGGGTCCGTTGCTTGATCTCCCAAACAGTCCTGAAGTCAGTGAACAGTATTAGAATGTAAGTGGAAATAAAGTGTATATAAAAACTGAACAAGTAATTAGTGAAAGTTCATACTTATAAATAACTTTAAGATCATCTGGAATTTCAGGGATTTTCTGCACAGAACCATCATCATGTATTATCCTATTCTTAACAGCAGGTGACCAGAGCCCTGTCTCGGTTAGGTCATGCAGAAGATGTTTGTTCACCACAACAAATTCACCACTGGAGAACAAAAATAAACCATGTATAAATCATATGCAGCAAGTATGATAAAAAAAAAAAAAAAAAAGCAGCAGCAGCTGCAGGATCTGCTAGCAGGTGTTACCTCAGAACCCTTCTGCTGTAGATATTAGATGTATATGGCTCAAAGCATTCATTATTTCCAAGAATTTGGCTGGTTGAAGCAGTTGGCATTGGAGCTACAAGAAGTGAATTTCTTACACCATTATTTGCAATCATTTCACGAAGAGCATGCCAATCCCATTTATCAGATGGTGTAATTCCCCACATGTCTGGCTGGAGAATACCCTGGGCAGCATAAATTGTATTTAGTGGAAATACAATGTGAATCAAAATAAAATCTGGCAGTCATTTCATGTTCTACGGTAGTGTGTATAATTTGTGTCTCAACATTTTCAAATTCTCTTTAAACTTGCAATCATATCTTCATAGTCAAACCAGTAAGAAGATACTATTTTATTTATGTTAGACACTTAGAAGTATAACAACCATTTCGACTAAATCATGGATGATCGTCAATATGCACTGGAAAATCAAACATCCCATTAACATATTACCCATCAGTAAAATCTAGGAATGAAAGGATTTATACCTTGCTTACAGGACTTCCTGCATATGTCTCATATGGGCCTTCCTTGGCAGCTAATTCAGAAGAAGCTTTTAATGCATGGTAGTATATTGTCTCAAATATGTCCTTGTTTAGCTGCTGAGCCTATACATACAAAGTATAAGATCAGAACAATCTGCACAAATGTACAGCTTGAAAAGATGATAGACAAAACTTACCTCCTGGGAATCAAATGCCATGCCAAGCAAAATGAATGTGTCTGCAAGTCCCTGGACTCCAAGTCCAATAGGCCTATGTCGTAAGTTAGACCTTTTTGCAGTTTCAACAGGGTAGTAATTGACGTCAATAATTTTGTTCAGGTTTGAAGTGACTAATGCAGTGACCTGTCTCACATGGCAAACAGAGCAAAATTAAGAATAATGTCAAAAGAAACATGTTCAAGAAAGTTGGTATTTAGAACAAAACAAACCTCTGCCAATTTGTCAAAATCAAAGTATCGATTTTTCGAACCCCTACTCCCCACAAGCTTAGATGGCTGTGATTCACCTGGGACCCCCTGAAAGATATAAAGGCAACACTACACTAAGAGGCAAGGAGAAAGTAGGACAAGTAAGTTTTAAGTATATACCAATGTTAACTACCTTCTCTCTAACATATCTAGGTAGAGCAATTGAAGCAAGATTGCAAACAGCAGTTTCAGTTGGACTAGTGTACTCAATAATCTCTGTACACAAGTTAGAAGACTTGATAGTGCCAAGATTCTGCTGGTTGCTTTTTCTATTGCAAGAATCCTATGATAACAAACAGATATAGGTAGAGTAAAATTAACTGCATCACGACAAACAATGAGAAGCATGACAGAATCGCATGAAAATCACCTTGTACAACATGTAAGGGGTCCCAGTTTCTATCTGGGACTTTAAGATCTCAAACCAGAGATTTTGTGCCTGAACGACCTTCTTTGCCTTTCCCTGAGTTGACAAAAGAATATTGTTTATGATCAATGCTGAATGATCTTTAATATATCAAATAAATGGTGTGCAATTAACCTCAGTAGAACACTTGTTTTTACCTCATTTTCATATTTTGTGTACAGCTTCTCAAAATCTTCACCCCAGCAATCTGCCAATCCAGGAGCCTCATTTGGACAAAACAAAGACCATATCCCATTGCTTTGGTACTCTTTGCATAAAAAGATCTGGCACCCAAAGAGCATAGAAAAGATCTCGTGCCCGATTCTCTTCCTGAAGAAAAGGAAACATCATCATGTCTTGTCAAATTGCTGAGTACAGACAAGCTTTGCCATATGAAAGGCGTACAGCAATCTAGTGCAGTGACAGAGAGCAGGTGCAGGCCCAATAGACAATATATTAAACAATTGATGATAAAAAGAGTATACCCCATTTTTTTTTTTTTTTAATCCCAGTTTTTCTTAAATCCAGAAATTCAAATATATCAGCATGCCAAGGCTCAAGGTAGACAGCAAAAGCACCTAAACACAGCATTACAGAGTGAGAAAAGTGAAGGTAGTCCCTACACCCTAAACTTCTAGAATTATCTAAACAAGCACAAAAATGAGGACACACCCTTTCTTTTGCCACCCCCTTGATCAACATATCTGGCAGTATCATTAAACACACGCAGCATAGGAACAATCCCATTTGATGTTCCGTTTGTTCCACGAATATAACTCCCAGTAGCACGTATGTTGTGCACAGATACGCCAATTCCCCCAGCTGATTTGCTAATAACAGCACATTCTGCAAGAGTATCATATATACCCTCAATGCTATCATCTTTCATGCATATCAGGAAGCAGCTACTTAACTGCAAGTCCCAAAAGAATACGATGTACAATCAGGGAAACATTTTAACAAAAGATGCCAATGAAGAGGAGGACAGTGTTGGGTAATAAACAAATATTTTCATAAACAGGACCAAATCAATGATGACTTAGTTGAATCATCAAATCAAGAAAAAATCACAGCATTAAAAGAATGTTGACCTACTTGAGGCCTTGGAGTGCCAGCATTAAATAGTGTTGGAGATGCATGAGTGAACCAGCGTTGAGACATCAAATGATATGTCTTGATGACAGATTCAATATCCTCTTTGTGGATTCCAACAGATACTCTCATCAGCATATGTTGTGGCCTTTCCACAATCTTTCCCTGAATCTTTAATAGGTAAGACCTTTCAAGGGTTTTGAAACCAAAGTAATCATAGTCAAAGTCTCTGTCGTATATGATCTCACTGTCCAGACGAGCAGCATTCTGAGAGAAAAAAGGCAAGCTGTTAATAAGTATCTCTACAGGAAATTATAAACAAGCTCTTGATTTACCCAGAAGCCAAGAACTTTAAACATGATCTTGATTAAGAAAAACATAGCTAAGATCTGACACAAAACAATTAAAGGAATATTCCAAATGGCATTGATACCTTCATGATTATCTCATAAACTTCATCAGAAACAAGTGGTGCCTTCAATCCAGATCTCTCACTGACATGGTAGTACATGTCCTTAATCCTGTGATATTCCATTATTACAACCAGCACTGTCATTGTTAATCAATACACCGACATTTTATTTTATATGAAAAATGAAAGAACATGAAAGACTAATGACCAATGTTGATTCAAATCACTTACGTCTCAGAAAATGATTTCTTGGTGTTCTTGTGCAGATTGGACACAGCAATCCTTGCAGCCAGCTGCACCAAGAGATTCAATAAATCACAGATTAATTAACACATTAATCATTAAAAAAATACTTTTCCTACTATGCATTATAGAAGCTTCAATATATCTACCTTATAACAGTAGAGGAGTTAATATAAACTGCTTTTGTCTGCCTGTTTCTCATTTTCAGTCAAGTCATCTCATATCTTTATTCTCCTTTTTAATGTGTACCAGTTTTTTTAAAAAACAAATTCTCCTTAGAACTAATTACTGCGTTTTTGTTGTTTGATTAAATAAATCAAATCAAGATTTTAGTCTAGCTCAATAATTCAAATATGATACATTCCATACCAACCTATAATAAGAAAGCATACACATACAATAGCATGGATGACCATTACAAAAATTGTGGGGAACACTGAAACAGAAAGGAAAGCAATGGGAGATCAAACTGAAAAAATGAACAAAAAAAATATGCGAAGAGCAAAACAGGACAATAATAGCAATCCACAACAATGTTTAAATTCAACATATCGTGACTGAGATGAATGCCAAAATCTGAACTTAAGAACACAAATTTCAACAAAATTAAAAGAAATGTAACAATCAGCTTTAGCAAAACACAAGCAAAAACTGAACCCAAAATTTCAATTTCCAGACCAACATTCCGTTTTCAAATATAAGCACAACCACTAAAAACGTTTGACTTGAAAACAATTACAAAAACAAATAAATCCAGACACATAAAATTTCACAAACTTGAACAAATGCTACAATTCAGCAGCATTACTAAAAATCAACACAATCAAAACGAACCCAGAAGCAAATTACAATTAAAAAAACACAGATAAGGCCAGACCCATAACTTGCGACACAGAGCATAAATCTACGTGTAAAAAATGCTAATTTCAGCAGTATTTCTGAACATCAATACAATCAAAACCAACCCAGATGTAATTATGAAAAAAAAACATATAAAACCAGACCCATAACTTTCCACACAGATCACAAATTTATGCGTAGAACTCATTAAAATTACAGTAATATGAACCCATAACTTCAAAAAATACAATGCTAAAAACCTTAATATTGAACCCACATAGTTCAAATCCAAAATCCAACCTCCAAACAAAAACATGATAAGCATGTCAAACCAAATAATTCAAAATGGAGCAACTTACACAGGCATAATCAGGATGATTAGCAGTCATAGCAGCAGCAGTTTCCGCAGCCAATTCATCAAGCTGACTAGTAGTTACACCCTTGTAAACACCAGCACAAACCTTCTGAGAAACAAGAACCGGATCACAATGATCCGTACTTAGCCCATAACTCAATTTCTTAAGCCTAGCAGTAATCTTATCAAAGTGAACAGTTTCCTGACGCCCATCTCTCTTCACCACATACATCTTTTCAACGAAATTTCTTTTGAGGAATTTCGTTGATATGCTTTTTTGGCCTCGTAGTGAAGTGATTATATAGAATAATTAAGAATTTCAATATGTTTGGCGCAAATTAGGGTTTCAATTTTTGGGATTTTCGAAAAATTCCCGCCAATTAGGAAGAGTGAGGGGTGAAGATAATATGGAGGGAGGAAAGCGTATAGGAGAAGCTGAACGTGGGACCCACCAGTTATTTTGAAATAATTATCCTACTAACTAAGTGATAAAGTTATTTTTCGATTTTATCACAACTAAACTAAAATAATTTTACTCTAAAATTAATTTTAAAATTAATTATTTTTAATCTTTTGTACCAAACAACCACAAAAACCATGTGAATAGTTTGTATATATTAGATAACTAGTGTACTTGTCCGCATTCGCGTGATTAAAATAAAAAATTAAATATATTATAAAATAATAGTGGCATTACTTGATAAATATCCTAATAATGAATAATGCAACTAAAGAGAGGAAAATTAGGTTACGATCCTAAGACCTATTCAAAGAAATTGCTAAAAAAAATTATGCTACAAATTGATGATTAAAAAGATGAAACATAGACTTCAGTTTATTGATAATCAAATCAGCATAGTTTCATATTAATTAAATTCAATGTCATAGCAATCTTATTAGTTGAATCAGCAATATTCAATCATAAATTATTTCTACTGTCTCATATAAATTAATCACTATACAAAAAATAATTGTCACATATTAGTGGATTATCTTACTAAATCAAAAATGCATTAATTAATTTTTCCTCAATTATCTTTATTCATTTTTAAAGTATTCACCCTTGTGAAATTTCAAAAAGGTTCTTAAAGGGTGAATTGGTAAAACTATCCATTTATTTATGATTTCTTAACATATACGCGTAAAAAGAAAAGTGATCACCTGATATGGGATGGAGAGAATAATGATTTTCTATTTGTATAAATCACTAAATAATAAAAATAAATAAATAAAGATCTATGATTTCTTAATATATGTACGTAAAAAGAAAAGTGATCAATTAATATAAAACGAAAAAAATTATATATATTTTTTATAAATGACTATATAATAAATAAAGATATTTATGGTAAATCATGATGAGATAGAGTGCATAAATACATCAGATTCAATCCAGCTCATAAAGAATAGATTTATTTAATTGAAAAATATTTTGAAACATACTAAGGTCAAAATCTTTTTCAAGAGATTACTGTTTATAAGGCTAAATAAACATATTAATTCATCCTCAACAATTTTGATATATTGAATAATATAAACTTAAGATTACATCAATGGTATTGATGGATCTTCAAAATTTGTTCTATTCCTTTCAAGGTTTATACTCAACCAAATGCACATTCATGGAGTGCAACTCTTCAACGACATTTGAGATAAAAAACATCAAGACTTGAAAGAATATATTCTTATTCTACATGACTTGCAATTGATGTTGCTCCAAGTTTTTTATCATATGTGAGAGGGAAAGAGAAAGAGATTACGGTTAAAATATTAAATTAGGTAATTTCAACTGAAATTGGGTTAATTTAAGTCAAATTTGAGATTTTTCATCCAATGAGGAGTATAAATGATGAGATTAGTAACGCGAGGGTGAAAATAATTCTTTTAAATGACAGGGTATAATCAATCATTAAATAAAGTTGAAGGATATTTTTGACTTTTCCTATAAAATAGACAATTATGCAAACTGGTCATTCAGATTTTGAGACTTTTACTTTTCAAAAATTGAACCAATTATTAAAAAAATAATGAAATTGGCTTAAATACTTTCTTTTTCTTCCTCCTTCAATATTAACGCCTTCCTTTGTCATTTCTTTTCATCTCCGTCTTTTTCATTTTTTTAAAAAAAAAATAAAATACAATAAAAATTGATGTATCTAAAACATGCATTGTTTGAGAAGAAAATTATATATCATTTAAAATATTGAGAAGATTCATATCAAATTTGAAACCGTTTAGAGGTGATTTTGATCAAAATTATCTTCTTCGTCTTTTGAGTCTATTTATTTGTTTTTTGAAAAATAAAAATAATAAAATTGAATTAACAAAAATGTGAATAGTTTAGAACGAATTATACATTAAAAGACTCGATACATCGAGAGAGAATTCATATCTAACATTGAGAATGTTTATAGGTGATTTCAAGTTGATTGAGGTTGAATAGTCAATGTGTGTTTTCATGTATATAAAAGTATGTTTTATGTATAATACAACCATATCTTAGTTTTTTGAGTGTATCAATATTAGTCAGTGTATAGCTCATGATGTATATGTAATCTTTTATAAAGTAAGTGTATACTTTCTATGATTTTTGACAAGCCATAGAATATAGTCAAAAACTTCTTATGACTAGAGCTATTTTTAATGGGTAAATCACACAAAATGTTATATTATAAAAATATTACCATTTATAGCAACATAATTTTTCTGATTAAATATAATATTTTTTAATTAAGAAAATTTACAATATTCGCTTCTTTCGCCAACCCTTTTGCGTTTTCTTCTTTTAATTCTTCTACTTCGACTTTTTCTTTCTTCTTTTTACTCTCCGCACCTTCATCTATTTCTGTTTTTTTACTCTTCTATTTATTTCGATATCTTCCTCTTCTTTTTTTTTTAGTTCTTGTTCTCTTCTTTGAACTTTTCATCTAAAATAACTATATTCTTCTAATCAGTTTTGCCCATGTCACTATTTTTATCCAAAAACAAGATGAAAAGAGGAAAAAATAATTGAAATTATATAAAATCACGTTTTTGAGCAAAAAATTCAAATCTTTAAAATTACAAAAGTAAGAGTTCACCATTGATGGTCATTATAAAGCTTCAAATTTTGAATTTATTGCATGAATTTTACGAATTTGTGATAAGTTTGAATAGGTAGTTCCTACAAATAATTGAAAATATTGTTTGGAGTTTATGTATCAATTTTAAGAGAGTTCGGTTAAATTTATAATTGATTTTAGGTGAAATATTAGATTGAAATGAATTAAATATAATATTAAAATTGTACTAAAGTTGAATTAGATAATACAATATCAATGCAAATTTAATTCATTTTGAAGTTTTTGATTTATTTGTTACTATTGGATACTTAACTTGTTTAATTCATCATTGATATAACTTATCATTTTATAGATCACTGTCATGTCTTTCGTTAGTTACGTTTTCCATTCGTTCTTAATTCCTCTTCTAATTCAACTTTAATACTGTGAATATAATTTTAATGCAAATTTAATTCATTTTATAGTTTTTGATTTATTTGTTACTATTGGATATTGGTTAATTCATTATTGATACAAGTTAATTCACTTTAAAGATCATTGTCTTGTTAGTCTTTCTATTCATTCGTAATTCTCTCTTCTTATTCAAAAGTAATACAATTTTAATGCAAATTTAATCATTTTGCAGTTTTTATTTATTTATTGTTATTATTGGATATTTGTTTAATTCATTATTGATACAAGTTTAATTCACATAAATCACTGTATGATATTTCATTTGTTACATTTTTTTTTAAGTTATGTTTAAATTCTCTTTTGTCTCAACTTTAATATTTGTGTAGTAAACTTTTAAATACAAATTTACTTCATTTTGCAACTAAGTAATTAATTTGGTACAATTGGGGTACTTGTTTAATTCATTATTGATACAAGTTTTATTCAGTTTACATGCAGATCAAAGAATGCTCTTTTGTTTTCAACATTCTACATTCATATCTAATTATGTTTTAATAATTCACTTTAATATGTTTGAAATACATTTTTAATTCAAGTTTAATTCAGTCTTCATGTTACGACTATATTACTTCTCTTCTAATAATTCAACTTTATATATTTGTAATACATTTTTAATTAAATTTAATTCATTTGTAATTTTTATGCGTCTAATTTGTTACGATTATATTACTTATCTAAATCACTATTGATATAAGTTTATACAGTATATAAATCGTTGACTATACTATGAAAACAAAGGAAAACAGAGCAATAGAAAAAGAGAGAGAAAGAGCGACAAAAAGAAAGCAAGAAAAATAAGACAACAGAAAGAAATGAAAAAGGATTAAAAAAAAGAGAAAGATAGAAAGAGACGGAGAAAAGAGAAAGAAAGGAAAGAGCGAGTCAGAAAAAAGAGAGAAATTTAAAAAGTTGCTATAAATGGTAATAATTAAAGAGCATATTTAAAATAAGTAATTATTTTTTAAAAAGATTCCACATAATTAACCCATTTTTTATCTTATACAAATAAAATTTGCTATATTTATTGTAAACTAATAGTTTGTCGTATATATTTGAAATTGTCCTAATGAAATATGGTAGCAAATTTTTTGAGTTGAAAATCAACCAGTATGAGCTTAGTGGCGGAGCTACTCAAGGTATCCAATTGGACATCCTTTGTTGAAAATAAATACCGTATATACAAGTAAAATACTATAAGAAGAGTTTGAATAACATATTTTAGACACTTTTTACGTAACAAGCTAATGTAGCCTAATAATTTTAGACACCTCAAGTGATGTAGCACAATGAAATATGTAAAAGCCAACAATTTGAGGATCATAAATTTGAGATGATACGACTCAAAGTACAAAAACAAATTTTGCTATGTGATAAGCACATAAATACATGATTAAATTTTTTACCTAAAAAAGAACTTAGTCAAAATAGAATGGAATTTGTAAAATTCGAATGTGTTCAAATTTTACGATGCCATCAACTTGCATAATCTATATTTTCTCCTACTAATTAGTGTCATCGTTCAAAATTCAAAGGAAAGTAATATATATTCTTGGATAAATTATTTTTTCAATCATGGCTTTTTACCTGATCATCTTACATACTACAAGATCATTTCTCTATTTGGAGAAACACAACAAAAGTGATACATTTATTATCAAGAAATTCAGATAATATAGTAATATTAGTTAGTATGAATATTTTTTATATCACAAGATCATTTTCATATGTTATAAAAGGTACACATCAAATTTTGCATTGCTCAAAGTCTTATACATTCAAGGTGGCGATATTCCCTTGCCCTCCTCACTACCTTGGTAGCCCCTCATCATATTCTTGCGTATCATTATTTTAAATAAAAGCTTATTCATCTTTAATATTTATATTAAATTTATTATAATCAAATGAGTAACTAAAGATAAAAAAAATATATGGTAATCAATTACAATTACTTATTTGATGTTGAATAATAAGGTGTTTGGTTTTTTTTTGTCCTATATTCCCCACAAGCTACCTAAAGAGTTTAATAAGTAATCTATCACTTTGAATTTAAGTAAAGTACACTTGACACTCCCAAAATTCCCTTTGCCCCCTATGCCAATTATTGATTTTGTTTGGCTGAAATTTACAGCCTAATTTCTATTATTTTTCTTAAATAAATAAAATTTAAAACTCTCTCAACATTATATTTATTATTATTGAAATTGACTTTGCATGTTCAAACTACGAGAACTCTATAAATAAATGTAGTATACTTAACTAGCTTTAATCATAGAGTTGGAATCAATATTAAAGAATAACTCATAATATCGTTTTCATCATTTTAAGTTTTAAAAATCGATACTAGTTCAATCCAAATAAATAGAGTATATTTGACTAGCTTTTGATCATAGATTATAAATTAATTTTAAAAAATTTATTCATAAATATTTGTTGATTATAAATTTTGAATTTGTTTAAATAGATTAGTTCAATTTTTAGTTTTTTAAGATTCATTATATTTTTTGAATAAATTCTACATTTGAGTACAATTTCAATTCAAAATATTTTCAAAATTTATGACGAAACGAAAGCGCTTTCTTTTTTCTTTTCTCACTTCATTTCTAAGTTTACAAAGGGGAAAAATAGGTGGGCACCTTACCTTGCAAGTCTCTTCTTCACAATAATATCATCTCAGCTGTCTCTGTGTTGTTTTTGCAAGTCTTCTCTGTTTCTTGCTGAGATCTAGAGACAAAGCCCTAAAACTAAAAAGCAAAAATGGCGGAAGAGAAGGATCCCACTTCTATACCACTAAGTCAAGCTTCTGAAGATCCTGAAGACCCCATCAAATCTACTCCTGCTTCACCCAATTCTTCTACCCGCAAGGTCAGTTTTTCTTTCTAAAGCTGTCTGATTTTTTGAGGTTTTAGGGGAAATTTACTCTTACCCTTGAAGCTAACAGAGATTATGAAGAGAAGGGGAGATGGGTTTTTGTGTTTGGTATAGGAAGTGTATTTTCTTGATTTTGAAAATATGGGAAATGGAGAAGGGATTGGAAAGAATGGTGAAAATGGGGAAATGGATAGTTGTGTTTGCCGCAGGACATGGACAAACTTGTTGAAAAGTATTGAGTTTTCGATATTTTATTTTTTTTTGGGTTCAAAGGGTAGTATATATATTTACAATTTATGAATTACCAATTTGAATAAATGCATTTCTCGTTTCCATAGTTTTTGAAGTGAAGCTTGAAAAATTGAGTTGTTAAAGTTGTGTTTGGACTTGCATTTTACTTGGGAAAAATAGGATTTTTGTGAGTGGAAAAAATAAGAATTTCATGGCCAAATAGATATTTAGGGATAAATTGTCAAAATCTGATCCAAAATCTATGCTAAGTGTGCGGAGAATATTGGTTTTGAAGTAGACACAATTGATTCTTAAAATGAGGTTTTGATGTTTTTTCGTCTTATATACCTGCTCATGTACAATGTGGTTTGTATTTCTTTCACTTGGGTTGGGAATTATCGAATAGTTAGAGTCAATTTATGCACAAAAAAGAAGGTACATTCTAATAATCTGAATGATGGGTTAATTTTGATATGATCAAAGTCACAGATTTTGTGAATCCTTATAAGAAAAAAAAGGTCATAGATTTTGTGCATCCTTGTAAAAGAAAAAGGTCATAGATTTTGTGCATCTTATCTACTTATGGGATGTAGTTGGTAATCTGGGTTGGGGTCAAACTTATTAATTTAGAATCAGCCTATGCTAACATACATTCTTGCGTTTTGGTTTTCAAATTGATGTGATAGAGAGATATTATTGTGAGAAACTATGTTGCTCGAACTTTTCAAATCCTTCAAATTTCAGTGCATTTTTTGAGGATCCGACATGGTTGCGCAACATTTTTGGAGAGTCTAAGCAAAATAAGCTACCTAAATCTGTTTGATTTTATATTGGAAGAAAGTTATTTGAACAAGTTTTTAAAAAAGAGATGAAGAGTTTTAAAGACCGTTCAACAAAACTTGAATCCGAAAAAGAAGTTCAAACTAGTAAAGAAGTGGTCCAAGTCAGAATAAATGATTTAAGAAAATCCAGGTTCTTTGGGGAGTAAAGCAGTATATTTACTTGTTACTGCTTTACTTGTCCTTTTCCGACCCAATGTACTAATATATATTCTACATATACTTACACGGAAAGAATCTTCAAATTGGAAAACAAGTTGACACATGAGAACAAATAATTTAGAAAATCCAGGTTCTCTAGAGGGGAACTGTTTGATAGACACCTGAGCTGTATATTCAATCTCGAGTCCTTTTAATGCCAATTGTACTCCAATATATTCAGTCTGGAATTTACTTTGTTTTTTGTGCATGTATAGAGAAGCTCCTATGAGAAAAGGGCATATTTAAGCACTCCTCTATATTTAAGCATTCCTCTCTATACATATTCCTGTGGGCAGTTTACTTGTATATATCTTAATAGTTTTTCATACCTCTTTTTCAGGCTTGCTGTTATTTTCTTCAAAGTTGGGTATCTAAGAAGTTTATGACTGGATGGTAATTTCTTATATCTATGTTGCGTTACCAATTTTAATAGGTTTTGGCTAACTTTGAATCCGTAACAACTCCAAAATTTGAAATTGCAGTGTGGTTCTCTTCCCTGTGGCAGTTACATTCTTTGTGACATGGTGGTTTATTCAGTTTGTTGATGGTTTCTTCAGTCCACTATATGAACAACTTGGCATTGACATATTTGGTAGGTCCAATTTTCCTACATTTTGATAGCTGCAGTTAGTTTCCTGTATTGGTTTATCCTGCTTCTTGATACTTAGTAGTTCAATACCCTGCATATTCAAGGCTCACGTCGTATTTTCATTTTCAGATATTCATTATCCTGCATCACTGCAACTTCACCAAATAATATTGCAAATTGTTCTTTGAAATTGAGCTTATCAGCTGCATATATCTCTTTGTGAACATGTAAAAAGTTACTTTACATGTTGAGGAGAAAAGTAATGAAATGCATTATAAATTTTCTTTACTTACTGTAGTGAAGAGTCAGAGCATTATGTGAGAGAATAAGTTTTGGTGATTATATTTTCTTATCTTGTCTTCATGATGAAAGTACAGTTTTGTTTCTGGTATCTGAAGATTTCAGTCAGGGGCTTCAAAAAGGATATTGCTTTCAGCATACAAAATTACAACCAACTATGTCCAGCCATATAAGTCTAAGATGCTCGTGGTTGACCTGGCATAACTAGAAATAGCTAGAAAAATAGCCAATTAATTGTGCTTGCTTCTTTTCCCCCTCAATTAATAACATTGTGTTTAGGGTTTAGCCTTCTCTGACTAACTCGTATGAATTGCTTTGCTCTTAGACATGTGATGTTGATATCAGTGTAGATGTAATAATACACTTCTCTTTTCCTGAGTTGTAAATGCCTCTCACGTGTGCGGAAGCCATTGATGTCTATTCTACATGATCAAATATCTAATATTTCATTAGGTGTAGAACTTCAGCTGGTTTTTGACAGTCCATTATGTTTTGTGTTATCTTTCTGTGTTTCATGCATGATTGATAAATCTCATGTTCCATGGCATGACTTATGTGTTGTCCACCTTCCGATCTGTATTAAAAGTTGTTATCGGTTGTATATTCCCCATATCTCCTGACCTTTCGGACATTTGTTGTTGGTGCAGGACTAGGATTTGTCACATCTCTTGTTTTTGTATTCTTAGTTGGAGTTTTTGTTTCATCCTGGCTGGGTGCTACTGTTTTTTGGATTGGGGAATGGATTATTAAGCGAATGCCATTTGTAAGACACTTATATTCGGCTTCAAAGCAGATCAGTTCTGCAGTGTCTCCAGGTAAATTTACATTTTTCTTCTTCTGAAGAGCACAATGATGACATGAGACTTACCTTCCATTTGTTAAGGGGAAACGCAAGGCAAGGAGTGCTGCACTTATCTAATTCAGTTCTGGATCCATTTCTTGCTACTATCATCCTGAGATGGAAATGGGAAAGGAGAAGAAACAAGGAGAGTGTGTGTGGGATGGGGTGGGGGTGGGGTGTGGGGTGAATGGGGTTATTTCATAATAGTTTACAGAATATTATGTTACTATCACCTGTTCCTTTCATCAAGAAAAGGGTGGATAGCAAAAGAAAGAAAAAGGAAGGATAATCTCTAGCGGTGGAGTGTAACAAATCTCAGAGCTGTGAAGTAAACATGTGAAATCTGAAATAAACTTTCATCTGATGTCCTGGAATTCCATTTAAATAATAAAGGGTGTCAAAAAGCATGGGGATCAGGACCATAAGACAGACAATACATCAAAATTGTGTCTCGAAGATAAAGAAATGAGTACTTTATTTTGAGAGTTGAGGTTGCTACCTGGAGTATTTTGGTTTTGCTGTATTCTCTTTTTACTTGTTCTTGATACTTACTTTTCATTCGTATATAATCTACAGATCAAAACACCACCGCTTTTAAGGAAGTGGCAATCATTCGTCATCCCCGTGTGGGGGAATATGCTTTTGGTTTTATAACATCATCAGTTACCCTTCAGGTATTTGTTCGCTGTAGCAAGTTTTCCCTTATTACTGCAATAGGGAAAATACCATCCTTTTTATTATTTTCAGAAATGAATTTTTTCTTTTGCTGCTATGCAATGCTGAATGTTTTTTTGATGTGCATAAGTTCTTTCTTGAACTACTGACATTTTTCAAAGATAAGCTCCTCATATTCTCTCTCCGGTGACTTGATAGAGATGAAGACGAGAAGTAGAAAGAACAACAATAATAGAACACAGAAAAGAGCATTTAATAATATTGTTGGCTGATATATGTACATTGACACATTATTTCTGGATGGCAGACAGAAGAAGGGGATGAAGAATTGTATAGTGTTTTTGTCCCTACAAACCATTTGTACATTGGTGATGTACTCCTGGTTAACGCCAATGATGTCATAAAACCAAACATGTCCATCCGTGAAGGCATTGGTACGTCTCTGGTTTTCTGGTAACTCGTCTTTAATATGTCACTCCTTGTTTTGTACTAGTAGCTTGGTTGACTTGTTGAAACATGCATCTTAGTTGATGGTGTCTTTAGTTTACTGAGTTATCCAACTTTCTAAAACTAACCAACATTAGCTTATCCATGGTAAGATCTATCTCCAAATGCATCAAATGAATTTCGGGCATGTCTACAGAACTGTTTTCAAGTGTTTCTAACAGTGAAGCCAAAAAAAATGCAGAGATCATTGTTTCCGGAGGAATGACCATGCCTCAAAGGATCTCTCATGTGGCAAGAGTTGCGCGACAAAGTGAAAGAATTCCACTGAACAGAATTAAGTAAAAATAGTGATGAACATGACAATGTAGGACTGTTTGTAATTAGTCAAGGAGGGAAAGAAAAATCATATATACATTGCTGTAATTTTTCGGATCGATCCGATATATGTTGTATTATGTCTTTGTTCTGAAGATACAGTAAAAATCTCGTTGAAGGTTTAAATTCATGTCCATCGCAGGCAATCAAACAGATATATCCAGTTATCATGTTGTCCCAACATGGGTGAATGTAAAAATATTAGTAAACATGGACAATTTTTTTTTATAAATTAAAAATTTATTTTTGTTTAGCATGTATCTACAACAGTCGATGATAAATTACTTGTAAGCATCATCCGATTTAAGGACCAAAGAGGTACGGAGCTTCATCTTAACCAACTTATAGAATAAGTGGGTATTCTTAGGGGTGTACAAAATAGAATCGATAAATTGAATAAAAAAGTGTAACATCTCACAAATTTGAATTAGCTAGAAATAAGCTAAGAAATTAAAAATATTTTATTGGAAAGAATAGAAATTTTTTTAAGTTTAAGAAGTGAGTTTTGATCATTTTCAAATGGCCATAAATTCTAGCTTAGGATGAGTTAGAGGTAGTTCTTGATACGGTTAGAAAACCCTTGGAGAGATCTTTCCAACACCGCTGTGTTTGTGCATTTTCGATATGTATGAGGGAGATACGCCTATTGGAAGTAGGACGTTGGATTGAGGAAAGTCCCAATCCGGATTTAAGGAAGGGTAAACTAGTCACCTATTTATTTCCTATTTTGTTAGTTTTAGGGATCTGTTTGGGGGGTAAAAAATCAATTTTAGTTCAAATTAGAATATTAACTTTATGCTTAGGGCTTGGAGAAAAGAGAAGAGAAGAGAAGGAGAAGGAGAAGGAGAAGGAGAAGGAGAAGGAGAAAGATCAAGGTTTCGCCAAGACGCCAAGGAATTTCGAGTGGAACTCATCGGGAGTGATCCCTATTGAGGTATATGAGATCTTCCTTGTTGGGTCCTTTCATCCACACACCATACTTGCTGCAATTTAGTGGTTTTAGAATTGTTACATGATTAGAAGTGGATTCTTGATGAATCTTGTCGAATCCTTATTGGTTGAGTTGTTTGAATGCCCATTGATGTTGATTCGTAAATTCCAAGTTGTTTTTCAAGTTAGATCTACTGGGTATTGAAGGTATTGATTATCATAAGAATTTGGGAATAAAACTATGGAGGTTTAGGGGGATTTAGGATTAGAAAATGAGAGAAGAAAGACGTTCAGGCGCATCTAGGTAGCACCAGGCACGACGCGCCTCATATGTGCCAGGAGGCCTCGGGCGGCGCGCCCGCAGTGCACTAGAAATGTGCCTCAAACCAACTGGTCTAGCCCCGAACGCGTCCAAATAGGTGTTTTTCGCCCAGTTTTCGTAATTTATTCTTTTTAAGTCCTTCTAAGGTACATTAACACCTTCCAATGATTCTAATTACTTCAAATGAATCCTAAACACCTAGAAATAATCAAAGAACACAAATCATAACCTTGAACACATAATCAAATTCAAGGAAAGTTAAGATTAAAGTCAAAGAAGTTAAGCGTCAAGTCTAAAGCTATGAAGTAAGTCAAAACAAAGTTCTTAAAAGTTTTCAAGAGTCTTTATTAAACGTTTCAACTTCGTTTTAAGGCTCAAGTTCAAGTTAAAGTGAAGAATAAAAATTTGGGAAGTCTTTTCTTCAAGAAATATAAGGGGATTAAGTATTCTCTACGAGTTGACTTAAGATCAAAAGTTTTAAGTTAAGCAAAGAGAAAAGTTGAGTTCATTTCTCAAAGGTTATAAGGGAACTAAGTATTCCCTAAAAGTTCATAAATGTTTTCATATTGAAGTTAAGAGGAAACTAAGATTTCCCACAAGAAAATGGAACACTGATTCCAAGAGAGCTTTTTAAAGCTAAGTGTTGAACAATTATCTCAACCCAAAGAAAGGAAGTTATTTTAAAAGCATGAACTAAAGTATGTTTTGAGAGTAGTATTGAGCACCAATCTGGGGATGAGAGTTCATAATAACTCAAGTCTCCATGAAAACCATGTAACCATGAGTATTAGCAAGTCATACTTTTTAGATAATTACGTAAGTTAAGATAGTGGATCCACGAAGTTAAGGAGTTCTATGCGATGCCTTTGCAGCGTGGACAAGATGTTATATCATCACTTAGGCACATAGTGATGGTAGTCGGTTAAACAATCTCCCACAGAAACTATATTACTTTCATATATAAGTAAAATCGAGTTTGTTATTGCATTATCTTTAACGAACTAAGTTGTTTACATTGTTTTACAGGTTTTTTTTTTATATTTTATATATTGCATGTGTCATTATTGCTTCATATTAAGTTTAATATATCATGAGTTGAGCAGAGCCAAGGCAAGTGTTTTTTTCATATTCTTTTCGAGCTTAAGTGTTGTTTAGAATTCCAATTCGTATACTCGTACATTCAATGTACTGGTGCTAGTTGGTCTGCATCTTCTTATGATGCAGACGCAGGATCAACATCTAGTGCCTCGTTGATCCAGTTTGATCACTCAGAGTCAATGGTGAGCCTCCTTGCATTCACTCTTTTATTTTTTTCCAGTCTTTACTTATAGGATGTCGGGGGGTCTGTCTGAACTTCCTCTTAGTATTTTAGAGGCTTGATAGACAGGTAGACAGTTTAAGTATTAAGTCTCTTTAATTGCATTTCGATATTTTATTGTGAGACTTAAGTGCCATTTTGGCCCAGATATCTATTTGAAGTTATTTTTATGAGAATGATTCTTATATTGAGTTAAGTCTGTCGCTGAGTTAAGTAGGCCAGACCAAGGGTTCGCTCAAAGACAACAATAATTATTGTGTGCCGGCCATGTTCATGGTGTAGGCTCAGGACGTGACAAAAAATGTTATTGGTTTATTATTATTGGGTTAACACTTATTCAATGATTTTATAAAAAAAATTATTTGGTTGGGTTAATGGGTTAAACAAGAACCCAAAAATAAAATAATTTTCTATTTTAATTTTTAGTCATACATAATTATAAATGTATTAATATAATCACTATATTAGACTACGTTGTGTTTGGTATGAAGGAAAGATTTTTTGGAAAATATTTTCTAATTTTCACATGTTTGGTTGGGTTAAATGTTTTCCAAATCATCTCGTTTTTACTCAAATTTAAGGAAAATGACATGCCTTCAAAAATTAAGGAAAACATTTTTCAAAACTCTCTTCCAACTTCAAATTACAATTTTTTTGTTGAATAATTTATTTTGTCTCTACCCCCAAAATGCAAAAAGAAAATTTAAAGCTTGTCTTTCAAAAATATTTTTAACTTCAATGTATCTTTTCACCCCACCCTCAACTCTACCGCTCAGACCCTTACCATCCCTCCTCCCCTCCCTAGAAAATAAAATAAAATAAAAGTTATTTTTAAAAGATATTTTCAATTTTTTTTTTTTTTACCCCATACCCTCAACGCCTTATCATCCCCCACCTCCCTAAAAAAAGGTTTGTTGTAAAAAGTATTTTCTACTTCAAATTTTATTTTTCACCCCTACACTCGACCCTGCCTCCACTCCACCCCAAAAAATTTAAGTTTGTTTTTAAAAAATATTTTCAACTTCAAATTTTATTTTTTTACCTCTACCCTCGACCCCTCCACCAACCCCCACCCCCACCCCTAAAAAAATTAAGTTTATTTTAAAAAATATTTTCAACTTCAATATTTTATTTTTTCACACCTTCCTCGACCCCCATCTAGCCCCCCACCCCACCCCCAAAATAATTTTAGTTTGTTTTTAAAAAATATTTTCAATTTCAAAAATTATTTTCTACTCTCTTGTAAAAATAAAAGATATTTTCTCAAAAACATTTTTCATTCATTAATGAAACACTAAACAATCTTTCCACACCCTATAACTATAAGGATCCTACACAATTAACACTGTTAAACTCTGCTCTCTGCATTTACCTTTTAGATTTTGGCATAACTTAGTGTTTAGGTTCATAACATCAAAACCAAAAGAACTAAGAACAATGATGTTAGGGTATGCAATGACAACGACAAGGGTTAGAAAACGGCTAGAGTTGTGAATTGCGAGTATTTCTTATAATTTTACTAAACTAAGCATAATTTTTGCACTCAATGAGTAATTTGATTTCTCTTGCGACCAAATTGTTGGACAAGTCATATAATTTTTTTGAAAGCATTCTTTATTGGTTAAATTGACAATCAAATTGTTAAAGACCAAACACCGATAAATAAAAAATCGGTAACAAATAGCTTGTTGATTTAATTATTGATTTAGCATATTTAAAAACTAATAAATCAGACCAAATTCAAACCAATAGATACACACTTATTCGTACTTCCAACTCTTGGTTAGAATCATACCGAATGAATAAATCTCTAAAAATTCATTTTTAATCACCCCAAATCGTAATCCCAAGCTTCCAAAATCTAATTTTGACCTTCGGAATAAAAAAAATAGATATTATAAATGGTCAGTACCAGACTCTTTCTCATAAAAATTGGAACTTGACAAAGAAAGAATGCAACTAACATTGTTTTTTTTTAAATTGTTGAGAATGGTGCATAAATTAAAATCTACAATTAGAAATCTTTCTTCTTGAAGGTTTATTTCACACCCTTGGATGCACAAGAGGTAATATAGACCCCAATTAATGATAAAATAAAATTATAGAAAAGAGAAATAAATTTCATTAATCAATAAACTAGTACTCTTTAAGTATCTAAAGTAGCTAAACAAAGACAATAAATGTCAATAATATAACTCTTTTTCAATTACTTGACCAAAATCTAAGACTTCTATTTTTATACGAATTCATGACTTAGAGTAAATTAAACAAGAGAATAAGAAATTCATGAGTAATGAATAAAGTCAATTTTCCAATATAAAAATCTGTAAAATTCACCTTTTAAAGATTTAAATGTATTAAGATTTACGTAATCTAAAATATTTTCTCGTCCATCAACAACTAAATCACCCAAAGTTAGGAATATAGATAAAAATCTTCAAACGTTTTTTGATTTATACATTAAAGTACTTTATTAGCAAAATAAAGATGAATTGCTTAGTATGTCTATTCCATATAGTGTTGAGTTGTTGTGCTTTATGAAATTTGATGAGACTTTTATGGTATTGTCAAATATTATTTAATTTGTTAAATATTTGAAGGAGAACAGAAACACTCACTTTCATCTAGTTTAATGACCTAAACTGCTCATTAATATATTTAAAGGGCAAATTCTGAATCTACTCAAAATTAAACTCTCCATGATGGCTCAGCTATGCATGGAACTCTCCGATGCAAAAGTCACGGTGTTACATCCTGCATACGTTTCCCTCGGAGTAAAAATTACCGTTGGCTACGGCCAGGTAATATAGCTGAGGGGCCAAGATGATGGCGAAAATGGAAGTTTCTCTAAAAGAGATCTGAAAAACATTAAATGTTATAAGTGTGGACGATTTGGTCATCTTGCAACAAATTGCAAGGAGGATAAGTTTAAAGCTTGGAGTTAGATGAACGCATCAAATTGGTTAATTACATAAAATTTTCACTGTGAAATTTTTTATAATTATTTTTATTTTTTATGTGTTGTATTTATTATAATTAGTCGGAATGGTTTGGTAGACCCTTATACTTGTATCAGTTTGTATTTTGAACCCTTCTACTTACCTCTTTGTCATCTAGACCTCTAAACTAAATAAAACACAATATATTAAATCCCTCTGACCATTGATCATACTTATGTGACATTAAATAGTTGACTTGGCGAGAGAGTGTAAGCACACGCATTTAAGGCGAGTGAACATCATTTTTTAAACTTTAAATTTTAAGTTCTGAATTATTAAAATTATATAATAAAAAAAATAAAAAAGAAAAGAATCTATCTTCTTCCCACACCACTTTTCCAAAAAATAATCAAAAACTCCTTTTTCAACCAACTCAACCCATCGCCACCACAACCCTTTCTCTCTCTCATATTCTACTTCAGCCCAGTCCCACCTTTTTCCTCTCTCTTTTCAGCCCTAGATTCCCCACCCACCCCCCCTGCCACTATCCATTTTCTTTTCTTCTCTCTTTGACATATATACCCATTAACATAATCATAATAATTTTTTTTAAAAATACATCTCATTCATCTTTTTAAACTTAATTTTTCAAAATCTATTACTTGAATTTACTTATAGACATATTTTTTTTCAATTTAAAATTTTCTTGATAGATTTTTTACCAAATCTAAATAAATAAAACTTAAAGTATGTGTAAGAGCTAACTAATCTTTCACATTTGTCAATAAGAAAAATTTTGAGTGTGAGGAAGACGAAAAATGATGATTTTTTTATTTTTTTATGGTGAAGGGTAGAGGATGGGGAGGAAGAAGATGAAGTGAAAATATGGAGAATGTGTATATATATATATATATATATATCTATATATATATATATATAGAGAGAGAGAGAGAGAGGAGAGGAGAGAGAGAGAGAGAGAGAGAATTTTGCACCTTCGTAAAAAATATTATTTATTTTCAAATAATTAATTTCTGATGTGGATGAGTTGTTTGAGGTCGGACAAAAGCTTTAAGTATGAAGTGGTGATCTGGTGTGTATTTACGCATCCAATCACTATATTTTACCCATAATTTAGCTAAGATCTTAATCTTTTGAACATCCATATGTTTATCATGTATTTAATTTAATGAGCTAAAGATATGATTTGGTTGATTTTGAAGAAAAAAAATAAAAAACAGAAAAGAGACCCCAAAAATGGATCGGAATGTAATTGAGTGTTCCGGACTAAAATACAATAATCAATGTTTCTTGAGCTTATTGAGGACAAAAATAGCTGTCATATACTAGACTTCTACAAAGTCTTGATCTTAATATCGTGTTAGAGACTTTTGTCACGACCCAAAATGGGTGTGATGACACTCGTCTTATCCCACCGAGACAAGTCAGCCTAAAACAGAACATCTAACAAAGTGCTGAAATAAAAAGAAGTCCAATACTATTTTCTATAACGAATACACAGTCAACTTAATTCAATCTCCAAAATCAGATTGTCACGTCTACAAGCCTCTAATGTAAATATTAGAATTGAAATAAAAATATAAGTCTAAAAATTCAAGTAAAAACAAAGTCATAAACTGGAGTAGGAAGTTCGCTGAGATGAAAAGCAACTACCTCACAATCCTCCACAAGATATCTCGGAAACAAAGAGAATGTAAGGTATCATGAAGATCCGGGCTCGTAACCTACAAAAATTTGTAGAAGTAAGGGGTGAGTACCAAACCACGCGGTATCCAACAAGCAAACCTCTAAACACAAGTTAAGTGAACAAAATACGGGTACTCCTTACACCCTATCTAAACCTCCACGCTACAACCTAAACAGTTCACAGTTTACCAAACACACAACTGAATAACCACACTCTATCAACTTACACATTCTCAATAACAACTCAATATTCAACAGTCACAAGTTTCAGAGAAACACTCACAAGATCAACAACAACAAGTGTTCAAGTTTATCAATAATAAAAATGTGTAATGCCATGAGATGCAATGTCAAGTATAGTGATGCATGTCTTCCCTAATGATACACACCCGCTGTCTCTCAGTCTGGGACCCATGGGGGACATATCTGTCGATGCATCTATCGCGGCGCATGACACGACCCTTGATAATAGTAACCATCGCGGAGCATGATACGTTCCTCGAAAGATAATATCCATCGCGGCGTGCGATACGACCTCGAAATGGTATATCCTCATATCATTTAACTCTTATCACAACCATTTCTCAGATACAATGCAAGTGACATGCTCAAAAGAAAAATGAGGAGATAACCATTTTGATGACAAAACACAATTTGCAACAAGGAATACAACCCAACAAATAAGCAACAAGTCTCCAAATCATTCTACACACCACACAAGGAAATACATGAATTTCATACGCTTAACAAGAGTTAAGAAATCCACTTGCCTTAGCCACTCGAATAATCACTCTAGGACTTGAGTCTTCCCTTTCCGTTGAGCTTCCAAATCGATGCAATCTATTCAAGTATATAAATTCACAATAAGGTTTCGAAACTAGCACCACCAACATTATTATGTGTTTGATCTTGACCTAATAATTCACCCAAATTTATGATCAAATACACACCAAATTTATGATAACATTTCAGCTATCATATTTTTCAAGTTCCAAGTCTAAGGTCAAATCTAAATTTTAAAAGTTATCCCTCAATTCTTAAAACTAATGCAAAATAGGGACTGACCAAGTATCAAATTAATGAAAAAATATATCATCCACTTATACCCGTATATCAAGTTTTTCCTAGTGATTATTATAATCATTAACATCCATCATTTCACCTATCATTACTTCTCATATTTATCAGCCACCAATTCAACAACACTGCACCCACTAACTTATAATGAAATTAACATTTTTTTCTTTTCTTATTCCCTTGAATTTTGAAAGCTGCCAAAATGATGTAACATCATCATATGGCTTTAGAATGCCCAACTTCAATTCATTATACCCATTATCAATATATCGAAATAATAATAAATAATTTGATACCTCCAATAAGCCCCAATTTCAATACATAGACCGGTGACTTTATTTCAACATTTTTTGTTCAATTTTTGTATTTTCTTTCACAACTAATGAGGTAGTAATACTTGTTAACATACACATAAGACACTATATGATTTAGACATATTACTGGTTTACCTGATGAAGATCTTGTGGCTGCCTTCGGCGTCTACAGGTAAAGTTCTCCGACCCTTTTGTCTTTTTCTGTCTTTTATTAAATTAATAAAATGATTATGTACTAAATGTGACAAACCCTAAACATTTAATTCACTTTAACCCATGATGTATAGAGTATTATTACTTGAATACTTTAGTCTATTAACTATCGATTTATTAACTCAAGTTACACTAATATTTAAAATTTCGAAAAATGACCTGCTGAGTCATTAGATTATCCACCACTAAAAATCATGTTTATCCTCGAACATAAAGTAAAAGAAAGTACCTGGAGCTTTGAAAAGTTGAGGATACTTGACACGCATGTCAGACTCTGTCTCCAAAGTTTCTTCCCCTACTGAATGGTCCTTCCACTGCACCTTCATTGAAACAAGCTCCTTGGTCCTAATCTTTCGGACTTGCCTATCCAATATAGCTATAGGATCCCTCTTCATATATCAAGTCTGAACCCAGCTCCACAAAATCGAGTGAAATCACATGATATTCATCCAGAATATACTTATGAAGCATAGATACTGGGAAAACAGGATGAATTGCCGACAAACTAGGTGGCTAGGCCAACTTATAGGACACCTCTCCCACTCGGCTTAAAATCTCAAAAGGTCTAATGAATCTAGGGCTAGGCTTGCCCTTATTTCCGAACCTTATCACACATTTCATGGGTGATACTCGGAGCCAAACATGATCACCCTCCATACATACTAAGGCTTTAACTCTTAGGTCTGCATAAATCTTCTGTCAACTCTGGGCTGTCAACAGTCTATACTGAATCATACAGACTTGCTCCATAGCATCTCTAAGCAAGTCTATATCCAAAGAGTCCATCTCCGCTGAATTAAACCAACCAATTGGATATCTAAACCATTTACCATACAACGCCTCAAATGGGGCTATTTGGATACTAGATTGATAACTGTTATTATAGAAAACTCCGCTAAGGGTAAATCTCGATCCTATCTAGCTCCAAAATCGATCTCACATGCCCGGAGCATGTCCTCTAACACCTGAATCGTTTGCTCGGTCTGACCATTTGTTTGAGGATGAAAAGATGTACTCATATCTAACAGAGTACCAAGACCATGATGTAATGCCTTCCTGAAGTGAGAAGTAAATAGTGAACCTCGATTTGATATAATAGATATAGGAACCCCATGTAGTCGCATGATCTGACTGATATATAGCTCGGCTAACTTTTCTGCCGTATACTTCACCTGAACCGAAATGAAGTGGGCAGACTTGGTCAGCCTATAAACAATGACCCAAATAGAGTCATAACCACCCACTGTGGAAGGAAAACCCACAACAAAGTCCATGGTAATCCGATCCCACTTCCAAGTAGGAATAGACATTCTCTGAGATACACCTCCGGGCCGCTGGTGCTCACACTTGACCTGCTGGCAAGTCAAACACCTCAAAACAAAGTCTAAAATATCCCGCTTCATCCCACACCACCAGTAATGCTGACTCAGATCATGATACGTCTTTGCTTCTCTTGATGGATGGAATACCGAGAACAATGGGACTCCTCAATAATCAATCTAATCAAATCATCTGTGTTGAGCACACAATCCTGCCTCCAATCCGCAAGACACCATCAGAATCAAGGATATCCTCCTTAGCTTCCCCTCTTAATACTTTGGTCTCGAATGAGACATAATTCTTCACCATCAAACTGGTGTGCATGGATCTGCTCGACTAAAGAATATCGAGCCTCAATAAAAGCAATCATCACATCACTCTCTTCTGAAATCTGCAAGCAGACAAGACTATTAGCTAATATCTGCACATCTCTAGCCAATGGTATTTCCTCAATACTAAGCGCTGCAAGACTCCCCATGCTAGGAGTCTTCATACTCAGAGCATCGGCCACAACATTGGCCGTCCTGGATGATACAAAATGGTTACATCATAGTCCTTCAGCAACTCAAGTCATCTCTGCTGCCTCAAGTTCAAATCCCTCTGACTAAAGATATACTGAAGACTCCGATGATCAGTGAAGATATCACAATGCAACCCATACAAATAATGACGCCATAACTTAAGTACAAATACATAGCCGCAAAATCCAAATCATAAGTAGGGTAGTTTTTCTCATGGATTTCAATTTCCTTGAAGCATAAACAATCACTTCCCCTTCTGCATCAACACACCACCCTACCCAACTCCTGAAGCATCACGATACACAGTAAGTCTACCACCCTCCTGATGTAGAGTCACACAAGAGCCAAAGTCAACAAACTTTTGAGATTTGAAAGCTCTCCTCACGCTTATCTGAGCACTGAAAACCCACATTCCGTCAAGTCAATCTAGTCAATAGAGCTGCAATAGTAGAGAAACTCTGAAAAAATTGTCGATAATAGCCTGCCAATCCCATAAAACTCCTAATCTCAGTAGGTGAAGTAGGCGCATCCAACCTCTAACTGCCTCAATGTTGGCCGGATCTACTCTAATACCCTCCTTAGACACCACGTTCCCAAGGATACTACAGAATAAGCCAGAAATTACACTATAACTTGGCATACAACTTCTCTCAACCTCTAAAGTACAATTCTCAAGTATCGGACATGGTCTTCCTCAGTCTTGGAGTAAACCAAGATATCATCGATTAAAACAATCACAAAAGAATCCAGGTATGGTCGAAACACCTCATTTATCAACTCCATGAATACTGCAGGGGCATTAGTTAATCCCAGGACATCACTAGGAACTCGTAATGCCCTTAGCATGTCCGAAAAGCTGTCTGAGGAATATCTGATGCCCTAATCTTTAACTTATGATACCCCGACCTCAATCAATCTTAGAGAACAATGATGCTCCCTGTGATCAAATAAGTCATCAATACGCTGAAGAGGATATTTATTCTTTACTGTTACCTTGTTCAACTGTCTGTAATCAATACCATCCTCAAAGTCCCATCCTTCTTCTTTACAAACTGAACACGGGCACCCCAAGGTGATACACTAAGGCGAATAAAAACCCTTACTCAATAAATCGTGCAACTATTCCTTCAATTTCTTCAACTCTGATGGTGCAATACGATAGGAGGGATAGAAATAGGCTTAGTGCTCGGTTCCAAATCAATAGCAAACTCAATATCCCTATCGGAAGGAACACATGGGAGATCAAAAAGAAATACATCGGGAAACTCCTGAATAACGAGAACAGTGTCCATAGGAGGTGGTTCAACACTAGTATCCCGAATAAAAGCTAAGTAAGACAAACACCCTCTCTCCACCAATCTCTAAGCACAGATAAAAGAGATGACCTTGCTAGGTAAGAGCCACTAACACCCTTCCATTCAACCTCCGAACTTCAGACATTGCTAAAGTCACAATCTTAGCATTACAATCAAGGACAACATGATAAGGAGAAAGACAATTCATACCTAAGATAAATCAAAGTCTACCATCCCTAGAATGATTAGGTCTACCCAGTGTCATACCTATCCAAAGAAATAAGATAGGATCGATACACTCGATCCACCACTAGGGCTTACCCATGGGTGTAGAAATATGAATAGCTACAGTCATGCTATCATATATCATATCAATTCAGCAAAAAATAGGTAGATACATAAGAGAATGTATCCTGGATCAAACAATACAGACGTAGGTCGACGACATACTGGGATGATACCTGTAATAAAAGCATCAGAGTTCTCCGCTTCAGGTCTCCTAGAAAAGCATAACAGTGGCCCCCTCATCCACCTCCAGCCTGGTTGGTACCTCTACCCCACTCTGCTGAGCTGCAACACTACTATTAGAAACTTTATTACCTCTACCTAACTGAACTCTGTAGGGCCTCTACCCGGTGGTGTTAGTGGTCTAGTCTGAAAGGAAGAATTAGGTTGAGGACCACCACGACCCCTTTGAGAATACACTGCCGCATCAGGTGATCTGGATCTGCACAAGTAAACAAAATCTCTGACTCGAGAACTACTGTATGGACCATGAAAACCCACTATAATTGCCTCACCCTGTAGGTCACTGCTGTGAGCCGTACGCCCTGACCCGGACTATATGAATCCCTAGATGTCTGGCGACCCTCAAATGACGCATAGATGCATGAATAGGTCTCGCTGCTGAAAGGAACCACTCACTCTTTGTGATCCCCTACCTCCAAATGTGGCACCATGAAACTGACCTGATGTACGGACCCTTTTAGGGTCCCCAAATCCTCAATCTCCATAAATTCCCCCCTCTTTGGCGACACTCACAATGGACTGGAAAAAGCTCTATCTCTAGATGCCCCAAAACACAGCTAACCTGATAGAGAAAGTCAATCCCATCAAAAATCTGTGGATCCTCTCTGTCTCATCTGGAATAATGGCCAAAACATGCCTACAACTGGCAAAAACGCGCCTCATACTATATAACCGATAAAACATCATGTCTAAGACTCTCAAACCTCAAGCGACTCTCTTCTCTCATGCTCATAGGGATAAAACGATCATGGAATGCACTAGCAAACTGCTCCCAAGTCCTGTAGTAGATCCAACTAGAAAACCCTCGAATAAGTCCTCCACCACTTCTCTGGCCTACGAAGCTGGAGTGTAGCATATCGAACCCCATGTGACTCATCTATCCAACCACCTCTAGTAACTCTCCGCATGTAATCAGAAACTCATGAGTGTCCTCGCTCTTCACACCCTGAAACTGAGGTAGGGTCCATCTTTCAAAATCTCTCATACCTACGCTGATCATTTTCTTTCAGAACAACCATCGGTGCAACTTGACCCCCAACTGGTGGTGCAACATCATTTTGAACCGCGAGATCCACTGGTAGCTGCCCCATCGCATCCTAAACAACTGGAGCTTGCTGCTAGTCTTGGGTTTGAGTAAAGCCCTCCAACACACTTAACACCGTGAATGATATATCCTGAAGCAAAGGAGCGAGTGCAGGGTCTGGAGGAACCTGGTCCTCTCTATCATCAATCTGAGGCTATGGAGAGACCTCTCTAGAATGACCTCTCACTGGTGCTGATCCACGACCATGAACTATGGCTACTGTCGTACCACGAGCACAATCTCTAACTTGAGCTCTACCCCTACACCTAGTTGGGGACCGTCAAAAACTCAGTACTAAAGAAGGTAACCACGCTCGATGAGAAAAATGAATAAAAAGAGTTTCCTAATAGTGTTTATAGCCTCTCAGAGATAAGTACATACATCTCCGTACTGATCCTTGAGACCTACGTAGACTCAGCTTTTATACACGTGAGACCAATGAACCTGGCTCTGATACCATCTTGTAACGATCCAAAAATGGGTGTGATGGCACTCATCTTATCCCACCAAGACAAGTCAGCCTAAACCCAACATCTAACAAAGTACTGAAATAAACAAAAGTCTAATAGTATTTTCTATAACGAAAACAAGTCAACTTAATTCAATCCCCAAAACCAGTTTGTCACGTCTACAAGCCTCTAATGTAAATATTAGAATTTAAATAAAACTATGAGTCTAAAATGAAGTTGTATTTCAAGTAAAAACAAGTCATAAACTGGAGTAGGAAAGTTCGCTGAGATGAAAGCAACTACCTCACAATCCTCCACAAGATATCTCGGAAACAAAGAGAATGTAAGGTATCATGAAGATCCGGGCTCGTAACCTACAAAATTTGTAGAAGTAAGGGGTGAGTACCAAACCACGCGGTATCCAACAAGCAACCTCTAAACACAAGTTAAGTGAACAAAATACGGGTACTCTTACACCCTATCTAACCTCCACGCTACAACCTAACAGTTCACAGTTTACCAAACACACAACTGAATAACCACACTCTATCAACTTACACTCTCAATAACAACTTAATATTCAACAGTCACAAGTTTCAGAGAAACACTCACAAGATCAACAACACAAGTGTTCAAGTTTATCAATAATAAAAATGGGTAATGCCATGAGATGCAATGTCAAGTATAGTGATGCATGTCTTCCCTAATGATACACACCACGCTGTCTCTCAGTCTGGGAACCATGGGGGACATATCTTTCGATGCATCTATCGCGGCGCATGACACGACCCTTGATAATAGTAACATCGCGGAGCATGATACGTTCTCGAAATATAATATCCATCGCGGCGTGCGATACGACCTCGAAATGGTATATCCTCATATCATTTAACTCTTATCACAACCATTTCCAGATACAATGCAAGTGACATGCTCAAGAAAAATGAGGAGATAACCATTTGATGACAAAACACAATTTGCAACAAGGAATACAACACCAACAAAATAAGCAACAAGTCTCCAAATCATTCTACACACCACACAAGGAAATACATGAATTTCATACGCTTAACAAGAGTTAAGAAATCCACTTGCTTAGCCACTCGAATAATCACTCTAGGACTTGAGTCTTCCTTCCGTTGAGCTTCCAAATCGATGCAATCTATTCAAGTATATAATTCACAATAAGGTTTCGAAAACTAGCACCACCAACATTATTATGTGTTTGATCTTGACCTAATAATTCACCCAAATTTATGATCAAATACACCCAAATTTATGATACATTTTCAGCTATCATATTTTTCAAGTTCCAAGTCAGGTCAAATCTAAATTTTTAAAAGTTATCCCCTCAATTCTTAAAACTAATGCAAAATAGGGACTGACAAGTATCAAATTAATGAAAAAATATATCATCCACTTATACCTGTATATCAAGTTTTTCCTAGTGATTATTATAATCATTAACATCCATCATTTCCCTATCATTACTTCTCATATTTATCAGCCACCAATGCAACAACACTGCACCCACTAACTTATAATGAAAATTAACATTTTTTCTTTTCTTATTCCCTTGAATTTTGAAAGCCCAAAATGATGTAACATTATCATATGGCTTCAGAATGCCCAACTTCAATTTATTATACCCATTTATTAATAGTATCAAAATAATATAAATAATTCGATACCTCCAATAAGCCCAATTTCAATACATAGACTAGTGACTTTATTTCAACATTTTCTGTTCAATTTTGTATTTTCTTTCACAACTAACGAGGTAGTAATACTGTTAACATACACATAAGCCACTATATGATTTAGACATATTGCTGGTTTACCTGATGAAGATCTTGTGGCTGCCTTCGGCGTCTACAGGTAAGTTCTCTGACCTTTGTCTTTTTCTGTCTTTTATTTAATTAATAAAATGATTATGTACTAAATGTGACAAACCCTAAACAATTTAATTAACTTTAACCCATGATGTATAGAGTATTATTACATGAATAATTTAGTCTATTAACTATCGATTTTATTAACTTAAGTTACACTAATATTTAAATTTCGAAAAATGACCTTCTGAGTCATTACACTTTTACTCTATTTTCTTTTCCGCCCTCGTCACCACACATGAGGAACATGGAAACATAAAAAACAGATTCCTATCAACTTTTTCCTGACCTAGGATAATAAGCTTTGTCTTATTTCATCTCGAGAAAGGAAAGAAGATCATGGTACCCTAAATAATCACGTCTTTGATGCATAATGAATTATCATTTTCGAAGATTTGTAGAAATCTATTATGTTGTCAATAGTACTACTTTTTTTCTTCCTTTACTACAAGATCTGAAAGTAGAAAGAAGATGTATCAACAAATTAGGTTACTCACCGAGTAACATCCTAAATGCAAGTTCTATCTTCATTAGCTTTGTCCTCCGCTTGAAAGCTAATGCAACTCGTGGTTCCATTATTTTTCTTGATAATATAGTAATAGAGTTAATTGATAGTTAATGTCATGCCCCGAGCTACTCTCGAGACGCGGACACGGAACCTAGGACCACAAGTAATCCCAAGCTACCGTGTTGGCATGATCATGAACATACTAAAGATTATAAACTGATGCGGAAGCTAAATAAATTAAACTCAAAAGATAGGGAATACCCGTATTATATAACTGAGATATTGGAAAATAATGAGTTTAATATAAAGGAAATATTAACTTAATACCAAGCTGAAACTATGTCTGAAAATAGCCTCTAAACTGTACTAGAAATACAATGACAAGCCCCGCTAAATCTAACGAAAATTGAAACTAATAGACTAAATACGACAATAAACTCATGACTATTGTCCTCCGGAAAATGAGGATTCACCACTGAATCTGCTGAACTGAATATCAGAAATCGATCTATGCGTGATATAGATGCTGAGAACCTAAACCTACATCACGAGAAGATGTAGCGCAGTATGCGTCAGTCCTTACAGGTATTGAGCATGTAGGATAGAATAAAGCTGAAATAAAACATAACTGAAAAAGCACAAAAGCAATTATAATAACTTGAAAATGATATAGAGAATTCTAAGCTAAACTGAATGCAATGACCAATTATAACATGATGAAACTGAATACTGATAAATGGTCAATGCAAGAGAGTCCCTGAACTGTGGGAGATATTAATACCGATAACAAAACCACATGAGCTAAATGTGGAGTCCGGTGTATATGCCCTATCGAGAAGACCCAATATACCCTGCCAAAGGTATAAAGGTATGCTGGCGTGATCACTAAACTTATTGCCCACAGAGAGCTTACACCTACTTGGCTAGTAGTTCTGGGACTAATTGGGTACGCTGAACCCTAGTCCAACTCGGTATTATGCTACTCCCATGAATAATGTAACTAACTGATTATGTCTGAATTTTGTGTAATAACTGGATAGCTCAAACTGAACACACAACATTTAATTTGATAATGATGCATTAAAAATTAAGGCATATAAACTGAATAAATGAAATATCTGACTTAGCATGTGTAGATCAATAACTAAAGAAATACAAAGCTAGGATTCGGAAATTCATGCGATAACCTAAATAATAACTTTACCATTTGATTTGGAACATCTATTTAGTAAATTCATGAAGTTCTACAAAGTTCTAGAAACCCTAGGTTTATTCATGATAAGAGAATCAAGAATCTATCTGAAAAGTAGGGATCAATGGGTGAAAGGAACCCACTAGTGAAGTCCAACATACCTAGTGATGAAATTAATAGAGAAACACTTAGATTTCGGGGCGGTACCTTGCTGGAACATTGATGCATTCTTGAACTAGGGTTTTCTTGACCCTTTTCTCCTTTCTTGCTTCTTAATTTTCTAAGTTTTAATAATGATTTGACTTAGGGTAAGTTTTAATTATGTTTCTATGTTTAAACTGACCAAAATATGATGATTTAGGGTCAAAACAACGTATCTTAGGGTTTAAACAAAGTGGAAAAAGACCAAAAGACCCCTGGATAAGTTGTTGTCGGACCAAACGATGACCTGCACAGATGATCCGTCGTTTGGTCTGTAGGTTGGCCTGTTCGGTAGGCCTTTACTAAAATGGGCATAACTCTTTACTCGGAGGTCGGATTTTAGCAAGGTCGGTTGCTATGGAAACCTAATTCAATTGTCTATCTTTTTGTAGTTCATGGAACACCTAATTCTTTTGTAAAAAGAGTTATGACCATTTGAAATTACCCAATTGCATTTCCCCCTTAACTGTCTGCTATTTCTCACCAACGGTCAGACCTATGAACCATAGGTCCATCTACGGACTGTGCTGGTTATCAGTGGCTCTTGTAAGAGAGTGGGTGAATGGGGTGTCAATCGACGGTCACAAATTACGGACCGTAGTCTGATCTACGGACCGTAGGTCCGTTCATCAATCATGACTTAACCAAATTTTCCTGGACTGAGATTTTGGTTTTTTTTGACCCCATTAACGGATGTGCAGGATGGACCATGGGTCAGTCTACGGTCCATCGATCGACCCATTGGTTGCACCTGCAGATTTTTCTGAAAAGTTGGTTTTGGTTTATTTTGGATATGGGGTGTTACATTATCTCCCCCTTGGGAAAAATCGTACTCGAATGAATACGAAACTAGTTGGAATAGAGGGAGAGAGCTGCAACCCTACTACTAAACACTGAGAACTGACTTCTGTCTGAATTGAGTTCCATGAAAATGCAAGTACAAACTGAGGGAACATGATTCTAGGACTGAATTCATGCATGAATGACTAGAAAACTGAAGAGAAACTAATACCTCAAGCTAGAGGGGAATCGGAAGGAAAGAGGTGAGGATACTTGGCTTTCATGGCTGCTTCTGCTTCCCAAGTAGCTCCCTCTACGGACTGACTCCTCCACAAAACCTTGACTGAAGCGACTTCTTTGTTCCTCAACCTTCTAACCTTACGTTCAAGAATCTCAACTGGTACATCGTCATAAGAAAGATTATATTTCACCGCCATACTCTTTAATGTCACTATAGAAGCTGGATCACCCACACATTTCTTCAAGAGTGAGACGTGGAAGACCGGATGCATTGTTGCTTATTCTGCTGGCAACTCTAACTCATATGCCACCTTGCCAACCCTTTTTAGATCTCGTAAGGGCCTACATATCTCGGACTGATCTTCCCTTTCTTTCCAAATATCATTTCCTCTTTCATATGTGATACTTTCACGAAAACCTAATTATCCACTTGGAACTCTAATTCCCTTTTTCTCACATCTACATAAGATTTCTGACGACTTTGGGTTGTCTTAACTCGATCTCTAATGAGTTGAACTTTCTCCATAGCATAAAGGACTAAATCTGGCCCTATTAAAGCTTCTTCACCTACTTCAAACCAACCAACAGGAGATCTACATCTATGCCCATACAAAGCTTCATAAGGGGCCATCTAAATGCTGGAATGGTAGCTATTAATGTACGCAAACTCAATAAGAGGAAGGTGATCATCCCAACTACCCTTGAAATCGATCGCACAAGCTCTCAACATATCCTCTAAGGTATGAATGGTACGCTCTTCATGCCCATCCGTCTATGGATGAAAAGCTGTACTAAGGTTAACTTGAGTACAAAGACCTTTCTTAAATGACTTCAGAAATGAGAGGTAAACTAAGGACCTTCACAGAATCTGTAGTCTTGACCGCTAAAAAGCGAGAAGACTTAGTCATTTTATCAACTATCACCCAATTTAGTCATGCTTTCTGCGAATACGAGGTAGCCTTGTGATAAAATCCATATTGATCACATCCCACTTCCAAGTAGGAATATCGATCTCTTGAGTCATACCTCCTAGTTTTTGATGTTCAATCTTGACTTGCTGGCAATTGGGGTACTTACTCACAAAATCTGCTATGTCCCTCTTCATGCCATTCCACCAATAGACTTCTCGCAGATCGCGGTACATCTTAGTGGCACCTAGATGAATAGAATATCTGGAGTAATGGGCTTCTACAAGGATATGCTTTCTCAACTCACCCACATCAGGAACACATAATCTACCCTGGTAGAGAAGTACACCATCTCCCCCTTGAGAGAAAACCTCCACTCTCTGATTGTGGACTGCATTATTAAGTTCAAGCAAAATTGGATCATTGTCTTGCTTTTCCTTAACCTCCACTACCAAAGAAGATTCTGCCCCATTCTAAACTGTTACACCACTATCTGATATGCTCATAAGCATAATTCCTACACGAGCAAGCCTATAAACATCCTTCACTAGGCCCTTCCTTTCTTCCTCAACGTGGGCTACATTACCCATAGATAATCTGCTACTACATTCGCCTTACAAGCATGATAATGCATACTCATATCATAATCCTTAAGGAAATGAAGCCAGTTTCTCTGGAAAAATATTCAACTCTTTTTGGATGAACACATGCTGAAGGATTTTATGGTTAGTGAACATATCTACATGAACACCAGATAAGTAGTGTCTCCATATCTTGAGTGGAAACACCACTGCTGCAAGCTTGAGGTCATGAGTTGGATAGTTCTACTCATGCACCTTAAATTGTCTAAAATCATACATTATAACCTTATCTCGCCGCATTAACACACAACCTAGGCGAACTCTAGATGCATCAAAATAGACCACATAACCATCTGAACCCTTTGGTAGAGTCAAGACAGGAGTTGTAGTCAATCTTGTTTTCAATTCTGCAAAGCTTTTCTCACAATCATTTGACCATTGAAACTTGACTATCTTCTGAGTCAACCTAGTCAATGGTTAGTCTATAGAGAAAAATCCTTCCACGAACCTTCTATAATAACCCGCTATACCTAAGAAACTTCTGATATCTACAGCAGAAGTAGGTATGGGCTATTGTTTCACTACTTCTATCTTTTGTGAATTCATTGGGATGCCTTCGCTAAATACAATGTGACCAAGGAAAGCAACATATTACAACCAGAACACGTATTTTCTGAACTTAGTGAATGACTTGCGTTCCTTGAGAGTCTTTAAAACAATTCTCAAATGACTCGCATGTTCTTCCCATTCCTAGAGTAAATGAGGATTTCATTAATGAAGACAATAATGAACAAGTCCAAGTATTGTTTGAACACTCTGTTCATCAAATCCATGAAAGCTGCAGGAGCATTAGTTAGTCCAAATGACATAACTACAAATTTTTAATGACCATACCAAGTTCTGAAGGCTGTTTTCAGAATGTATCTCTGACTCTGAGATGATAATAACCCGATCTAAGGTCTGTCTTTGAGAAGTGACTAGCACCCTGAAGTTGGTAAAACAAGACATCAATCCTGGGTATTGGATACTTATTCTTGATTGTGACCTTGTTCAACTATCTATAGTTAATGCATATTCTGATAGATTCATCTTTCTTCCTTACGAACAACATTGGCGCACCCCATGGTGAAATACTAGGTCTGATGAAGCCCTTATATATAAGGTCTTTCAACTGTTCTTTCAATTCCTTAAGATCGGCTGGAGCCTTCTGTATGGAGGAATACAAATAGGCTGGGTATTTGGAAGTAGATCAATTCCAAAGTCGATTTCCTTTCGGGAGGGACTCCTGGAAGATCTTCTTGAAATAATTATAGAAAATCACAAACTACTAGAACTGACTCAAGAGTTGGGGTTTCAGAGCTAGAATCCTTAACCCAAACTAGATGATTGAGATAACCCTTAGAGATCATCTTTCTAACCTTATGGTAAGAAATGAATCGACCCATAGGAGATAAGCTACTACCCTTCCATTCTAGGATTGGTTCGTCTGGAAACTGAAAATGAACAATCCTAGTTCTAAAATCGATAAAGGCATAACAGGATTGTAACCAATACATGCCTAGAATGACATCGAGGTCTACCATTTCTAACTCTAAAAGATTTGCTGAGGTAACGTTTTAAGAGATTGTGATAGGGCAATTTCTGTATACTCTTCTAGCAATAACTGGGTCACCAACTGGAGTAGAGATTGAGAAAGGTTCTGATAGAGTTTCTGGACTAACTCTTTTAGACTGCTATACTGAGTTACAAAATACAAAGTCATCTCTGTTGTCTTTCCACTTAGTAAATTCAACCATATGTGAGTGACATCCTTAAGCTGGTAGGATGCCAATTTCACCTATCACTACCAGTTACTTGCATCACACCAAATATTTTTTTAACCTCATAAATGAACTTCATGGGTCCTTACAACTTGTGACCCTAAAAACTTAGGCGGATTCATCCTAACAAAAGCACAAACTTTGGCTGCCACTAATCGATCAGTTCTATTAGTAGGAACTCAAACCTACTGATTATTCTGGTTGATCATACTCTGAGCCAAAATCTAAATTGACATTCTGAAACTCTACATTAGAACTTCCTTATCGGGTAGTAGAGGAACTGCATTAGTATTGCCTGCATTAGCATTCCATGCCTAAACTCTAAGAGAAGGAATGATTTTAAGCACACAACGTCAAGTTAGAATGGAATCGGATCATACCTTACGCACATTAAGAGAAACAAGAAAGTGAAGTTTTTCTAAAATTACTTTGTAGCCTCCCTCTCATTAGATGTGGTGCACTTCACACCCATAAAAAAGGACTTTACTTAGTGCGGCTTTTCAAACATCCTAGGACTCTTGAACCTAGTGTCTGATACCAAGTTTTGTCATGCCCTGAGCTACCCCCGAGACGCAAACATAGAACCTAGGACCACAAGTGACCCAAGCAAACCCTATTGGCATGATCATGAGCATACTAAAGAATAGAAACTGATACAGAAGCTAAATCATAATTTAAAGTCAAAAGATGGGGAATACCCATATTTTGTAATTGAGATATTTGAAAATAATGATTTTAATACAATGGAAATATATTAACTCAATACTAAGCTGAAACTAACTTTGTCTGAAATAGACTCTAAACTGGACTAGAATAGTGGGACAAGCCCCAGCCAAATCTAGCAAAAACTGAAACTAAAAGACTAAATACTAAAAAGAAACTAATGACTATTGTCCTCGGAGAATAAGGATTCACCACTGTAACTGCTAAACTGAAGATCAAAAATTGATCTATGCGTGATTTGGATGCTGAGAACCTGAACCTACATCACGAGAAGATGTAGCGCACATATGCGTAAGTACTTGAAAGGTATTGAGCATGTAGGATAGAATGAAACTGAAATAAAACATAACTGAACAAGCATAAAAGAAAGTATAGTAATCTGAACATGATATAGAAAATTTTAAGCTAACTGAATGCAATCACCAATTTATAACATGCTGAAACTGAATACTGAGTATACTGATAAATGGTCAATGCAAGAGAATCTGACTGAACTGTAGGAGCTACTAATAACCAATAATAAAACTATATGAGCTAAATATGGAGTCCGATGTCTACGCCCCATCTAAACGACCCAATATACCCTGCCAAAGGTATAAAAGCATGCTGGCGTGATCACTAAACTGATTGCCCACAGAGAGGACTTACAACCTACTTGGCTAGTAGTTCTTGGACTAATTGGGCACGCTGAACCCTAGTCCAACTCGGTATTATGCTACTCCCATGAATTATGTAACTAACTGATTATGTCTGGATTTTTGTAATAATTAGATATCTCAAAATTGAACATGCAAACTGAGAATGCAACATTTAATCTGATAATGATGCATTAAAAATTGAGGCATATTAAACTGAATAACTGAAATATCTAACCTAGCATGTGTAATTCAAGCACTAAAGAAATATAAAGGTAGGGTTCTGAAATTCATGCCATAAATTGAATAATAACTTTACAATTTGATTTGGAAAATTATTTAGTAAAATCATGAAGTTCTATCAAAGTTCTAGAAACCCTAGGTTTATTCATGATAAGATAATCAAGAATCTGCCTGAAAACTGGGGACCCAATGGGTGAATGGAACCCACTAGTGAAATCCCACATATCTGGTGATGAAATCCACTGAGAAACACTTAGATTTCAAGGCTGGAACTGCTGGAACCTTGATGCGTTCTTGAACTAGGGTTCTTGACCTTTTTCTCCTTCCTTGCTTCTTAATTTTTTATGTTTTGATTAATGATTTGACTTAGGATAAGTTTTAGTTATGTTTCTAGGCTTAAACTAACTAAAATCTGATGATTTAGGGTCAAAACGACACATCTTAGAGTTTAAACAAAGTGGAAAAAGACAAAAGACCCCTGTGTAAGTTGCTGTCGGACCAAACGACAACCTGGACAGACGGTCTGTCGTTCCATTGACGAGTCTGTTGTTGGTAACAGGCCCTTACTAAAACAGGCATAACTTTTTACTCGGAGGTCAGGTTTTATATAAGACGGTGGCTATGGAAAGTTAATTCAATTATCTATCTTTTGGCAGGTCATGGGACACTTAATTAATTTTGTGATAAGAGTTATGACAATTTGAAGTTGACCGCTGCATTTCCCCCTTAATTGTCTGCTATTTCTCACCAAAGGTCAGACCTATGGACCATAAGTCCATCTATGGACTATGCTGGTCATCCGTGGCTCTTGTCGGAGAGTGGGTTAATGGGGTATCGATCGACGGTCACGGACTAGGGACCGTAGGTCCGTCCGTCGATCATGGCTTAACAAAATTTTCCTGGGCTGAGATTTTTGGGGTTTCTGACCCCATTGACCAATGTGCAGGATGGTCCGTATGTTAGTCTATAGTCCGTCGATGACCCCGTTGGTTGCACCTGCAAATTTTTCGGAAAAGCTGGTTTTTCGTCTGTCTTGGATACGGGGTTTTATAGCTAAACAAAGTGTTACGGACATTGAGGATTCATAAAGTCAACCTGAAATTACTTTGAATTGAAAACTATTATTATAATTAGGAGGACCGAATTTTGTTTGATTCAGAGGAAGATATTCTACTTTTCCAATCAAATTAACCCACTACCCAGCCGCCAATGTTTGCCTGAGTCAGTACTGCAGTCGCCTTCATTGAGTTTAGTTTGCGTGTTTTGCATGCTTTTATCAAAGCTCATATTGAAGTTCATCAGTCAAGAAGTTGCATTTCACTAATCTAACTTTGTTCGAGTGGCTTGGTCCTCTAACAAGCACATCGTATCCAATATGAGAAAACATCGAATTGGTAAATTACATAAAATTTTCAATGATGAATTTTCTATTTATTTATTTTTATTTTTTGTGTTGTATTTATTATAATAGGTGGATCTGAATTATTAACTTGATGAGTTCAAAATTCTTTTAGCACGGAATGAATTATTTTTCTTTTGCAAAAAAATAATAATTGTAGATTTTTTTTTAAATTTCACCTAAAAATCAATCATTAGAATAAAAGATATTGGGTTAAGATGAATTTACTAATAATTGTATAATTTTTTTTAAATTTCACCAAAAAATCAATCATTAGAATAAAATATATTGGGTTCAGATGAATTTACACCGAAACAACTTAATCAGGCATCAACCCTTCCAATGATATTTTCATTTGTTTTTTTCTATTATTGTGTGTTTTCTGGTGCTGATTAATTAACTTCTTATACCTTATAATATACAAATTGAATTATGAGAAAAGCAGTAATATATATCATTAAATGAAAATTTCAGTACAACTAGAATTTCCAAAGAGAAAGCTAAAAGTTAATTTTGATAATACCTATTATACCCCCTTGCCATTGAAGTAATAAGCATTTAAAATGCAATTTGATTAGAAATTTCTATGGCCAACACTACTTTTCACCAGTTCCTGTCCTCAAATGTTTGATAGAACTGCAATACTTATCTTGTCGAAAAATAAATGCCACATAAATTTAGCAATCAATTCACTAGAGAATTTTATAAATGAATATTTGATAAAACGAAATCAAGCTCTTCTTTCATATGGTCACAATTATTACAAAACTTGTTAAAAAGCTTATTTGTTCTTCTTCAATAGCGTCGGTTCCATACTAATCTCCAATTCATATGGGAGGGCGAATAATTTCCGTTCGAGGTCAAGTGATTTTTTGAGCTTCTTGATCTTCTCACTAAGAAAGGGGAGAAACATCAGAACATCATGAAGATTGTTAATAAAGAGAAAAAAAGGAAATTATTAAAAAATATCGAAGAAAAACTTACTTGATCAGTTCTTGTTTCTTTGAAGCCATTGATAAAGAAAATCTAGAGCAATGTAATAATAAAGAAACTTGATTTATTTTAGATTGCTATCACTTTCTTCTCACAAAAAGAAAACTCTCTTTAAATTGAGTCTTCACAATATTCTTAAAAATAGGGATAATGCCCAAGTACCCCCTCAACCTATGTCCGAAATCTCAGAGACACACTTATACTATACTAAGGTCCTATTATCCCCCTGACTTATTTTATTAATAATTTTTTAACCCCTTTTTAGCTACGTGGCACTATCTTGTGGGCCCAACGATGGTTGACTTTTTTTTTCGAACTAGTGCCACGTAGGCTAAAAGGGGTAGAAAATTACATATAAAATAAGTTCAGGGGGGTAATAGGACCTTAGTATAGTATAAGGTGTCTTCTGGAATTTCGGGCATAGGTTGAGGGGGTACTTGGGTATTTTCCCTACAAAATAAATAATAATGTTCACATTGTTATAAAAAGTTAGATTTTTTTTAAAGATTTTTAATAGGTTAAAAGTTGTAGAAATTAGTATTGTTGTTAAATTAATGAGATGAATTGAATTGAATTTATCCTAAAGTATTAGATACATTTGGTCTTAAA